>CM065730.1:42128081-42130581 GCA_033310375.1 Conus canariensis | reverse complement strand
CTTTCAACATTATTGTTGTTTACAGTGCTACGTAGAACAGATTTTGCATGAGTAAGTTGCAATATTCATCCAAAGGTAAAACTCCTATTTCACTATATTATATACCCATAGTTGGTGCATGAAAAGGTACCCCTAGAGCAGGTCGGAATGACTTACAATCTAAACTTCGCATTTTTTTCAATAAATGTTTCGGAGCACTAAAAATACCTCTTGGCCATAAGTCAGCGTACAAGACAAAATGAAAGTTGTTTTAGTACTTGAACATCTCGACTCCAATGTTGTTTACTAATTACTTTTTAAAAAAAAATTCTTCTGGTTTTCGTTAATAGATATTCAACATGATAATTCCAATTCAATTTGTATGTAAGGAAGATAAAAAAAAAAAGTTACGACATGTTAGTATTTTAGCACATCGTCATTGATTCGCAACAAAGGTAATGGCGGTGGGGGTGGGGGGTGGGGGATCCTCCCCGTTCCTCCCCGTTATTAAAAAGCACAACATTAGTCTTTTCAGTGAACAATGATAACCCATTTACAGTGAGGTAGTCACTAAGCTTATCAAGTTCAAGCTGACATATCTTTCGATAGAAATTGAGCTCATTTTTAGACGTTTTCTTTTCATATTTACTTTCATCCACATGCAGAATATCATCAGCATACTGTACAAAGAGTGTATTGCCTGATAAACATTTTGTAGGATCATAAAGCAGAATGCTGAATAGATGAGGGGCAATAACCGACCCTTGTGGGATGCCCATTCTTTGAAATCTTAAAGTGCTGTAAGAATTATCAACTCTTGCCTGCATGCTTCTTTCTTTGAGGAAATTCTTGACATACCAGTAAATATTTCCCGACAATCCGATAGATTTCAATTTACATGGCAATCTATCATGCCACACATGATCGTATGCTTTTTTTTTTTTTTTTTTTTTAAATATGTGGCTAGTACATTCTTTCTGCGGGCAAATTGGTGTTTTATTTCAGTACTTAGATTAACCAAATGATCAACAGTTGATCTGCCTTTACGGAATCAGGCTTGATTTATTGGAATTATTCCATATTTTATCACAGTAATATATCAATCTGTTTAAAACGATTTTTTCCATAAGTTTTCCAGAGTGAGAGGTTAGTGCAATTGGTCTGTAGTTATTTTAATCGCTTTTCAGCTTTCCCTGTTTTGGTATTGGCACCACAATAGAGTGTTTCCATATTTGCGGAATGATGCCCTGTATCCAGCATTTTGTAAATAAATCGAACAACAGCTTTACCCAGTTTTCAGGCAAATGTTTCAATTAATCGTTAGAAATCGCATCCATACCAACTGATGTTTTCTTGGTACCGAGAGAAGAAATGCTGTCTTTCAGCTTTTGCAAAGTAAGAGCAGGATTAACATAATGTGTATTATCACACTGAGGATCTTTATAAATATATCTTGTTGCCTCATTTTCTCTAAAATTTCTGTTTTTCTGACAAAATGTGTACATCCATAATACTAGCAAACATATCTACAAATGATTTAGCTTTTTCTAAGTTAGTTGGAAGCTCGTTGCTATTAACTTTAATTGGAAAGCGTGGCAGTTTTGTTCTATTTTTCATATAATTAAATTTTGTCCATACTCTCAGCAGGTCTTCGTGACTATAAACTTCATTTGTACAGAATGTAGACCAGAACTGTCGCTTGGCCTGAGCTATTGTTTTGTTACAGAGGGAGTTTGCTTTTCTCATTGAAAGATGATTCTCTGGCCATCTATCTTTTAGATAGTTTCGATATTTTTCTTTTTTATCATCTATATCTTTTTAACAGCCTAAATTCCACCAAATACTTCCCGAGTGTTTATCCAATTTTACCAACGGATACTTGGGAATAGAAACATCAGCAGCCTGAAAAACAGTTTCTGTGATTCTTGCATAAAAAGTATCAATATTCTCAATTTTCATATCGTCCGTATTTTGTGTTCTCAATATTTTTCCATATCTATCCAAGTCGGCACAATTGCACTTGAATTTGGGGATCATGTCTTACTCTTGATCGTGCTGGGCTGACTGCTCATTGAGAGTAACAATAATCGCCAGATGATCACTACGTATAGAGTATCAGTGTATGTTTCCCATGTACATTTACGGACAAAAACTGGTGAATTTAAAGACAAGTCTATTGCAGTCACTCTTGGATTTGGTGTATCAGGAATGTTCGTTTCACTCCTATCATTTAGCAAGAAAAGGCAAGAATCCACTATATTTCCAGCGAATCTGTTACTAGTAATTGTAATACAATCCTTTTCCCAAACTGGTGAATGTGCGTTAAAGTCGCCACATACTAACCATTTCTTACTTGAATTTTGTAATGTGCCTATCCATTCTGTATTCTTTTTGCGAGGCCCTTTAGGCAAATGCACAGATACAATGTTTGAAATCAAATGATCATTGACTTTTAAGCTTGCCGCACAAGGATGTACACCAGGCATATTACTTGGTGCTGGATAGGTGCAAAAGCTGTGGT
>CM065730.1:42103081-42120581 GCA_033310375.1 Conus canariensis | reverse complement strand
TGTGTGCGTGAGTGCGTGCGTGCGTGCGTGCGTGCGTGTGTGTGTGTGTGTGTGTGTGTGTGTGTGTGTGTGGACAGTGTGTGTGTGTGTGTGTGTGAGAGAGAGAGAGAGAGAGAGAGAGAGAGAGAGAGAGAGAGAGAGAGAGAGAGAGAGAGAGAAGATGCTTGTACTGCAAAGAAATTGGCAAGGGAAAGTACCTGCATATCACACTATGTTTGCAGCTAGGTGATCTTGAAAAACACGAATATGAATCCTGTGATAGTTATTATCGTTCCCACCTGGTCAATCAACACAGACTGTGTCTATTTGTTAACGAAACGTTCAGCCAATGGACCGAGTGGACGTCAACATTTCCGGTTATTTAAAAATACTTCTGGTAATTCTGTCTAAAATCACGTAATTTTGTGAAAAGACGTAAAATAAAAGTACTACTACTACTACTGCTGGTAATTTGCTGAGGGCCAACACCTACCTACACCCTTGTACATGCAAGCATGCACATATCTATGTGTAGATGTATGAATACATTTATGAGTGCATGTACACGTACGTCATGATGCAGGTACGAATATTATTACTATTACTAATGTATTTACTTACTTACTACTACTACTACTACTATAATAATTATGATCATTATCATTATTATGTTTTGTTGTTTTCTTGTTGTTTTGTTATTATATTTTGTTGTTTTGTTGTTATCATAATTATTAGTGTTTCTATCTTTGTTATTACCATTACCATCTTTATAACTATTATCATTATAATTATCATCATATCATCATCATCGTCATTTTTGTTACTGATGATAGTATACTGACATAGGACACAATTTATAGAATACTTACACAGGAAACGGCTTCATAGCAGATTGCAGCTAAATCTAGGAGTAGAAGGTAACAAAATGAAGACAAACATTCAAGTAGAATCACGCACCACACACACACAACACACACACACACACACACACACACACACACACACACATACACACACAGAGGCGCTCGCGCGCACGCAGTCATGCATGCACTCTCACAAACGAGCACACACACTTGCATTTACGTATTTACAAGTGATGCGTACGCGCGCGTGCACACACACACACACACACACACACACACACACACACACACACACACACACACACATGCACACGTACACACACACACACACACACACACACACACACACACACACACACACACACATGCACACAAGTGCGTGCCCTCACACACACACACACACACACACACACACACACACACACACACACACACACACACATGCACGCAAGAACACGAGCATCATTCAAACAAACTTCAGTTTCTGTCTGGTGAAAGCGAGGTATAATAATTATTCACTATGCGAGTGTAGAGAATGCTTGACAAACGTGAGGAGAACATGAGCGAAAGATCACCACACGAAAACATCTATGAGCAGTTACATTTTAGACATGGAGAATGGGTCAGAAAGGACACCTTGCCTGAACAAACAACTTAAGTTACACATTGACGTCGGCTGGTCGAGTGATGACACTAGCTGCTTAAACACTGACGCAATCACTGCAGCAACGCCTGGTTTTGCATGAGAATAACCTCTGATGTTGCCATAGGCTGGGTTATTCATGCATCATCATGGCTTGATCCCGTTCCAAAAAGGACTGTTCACCTATTGCATCATCTGGGTAGATTTTTTTTCCTGCTGAGCATCGTTGAAGTATAGGGTGCCCTTGGTGCCTATCTCAACGACGAACTCGTACGGTGCTTTACAAGAAGTTTCTTCTGTTGAAGTATTTGCAGAGAGATTAACAACCAAAGAGCAAACCTTCAGCACTCTCCATCAACTATTTTTCCTTTAACAGCTAATCCGCTCTACACTCACACGAAACTGCTATTGGAAGATGGCTGTTCTATATTTTTTCCGAAAGCAAAGCGAACATGATAACCGAGACACGTGAATATAATTCATTTTTTCCTTTTATCATCATGAGTATGAACGGAATTATGAATAAGATCTCTCTCTCTCTCTCTCTCTCTCTCTCTCTCTCTCTCTCTCTCTCTCTCTCTCTCTCTCTTTCAAACACACACACACACACACACACACACACACACACACACACACACACACACACATCGAGACACACACGCGCGCGCGCGCGCGCACGCATACACACCCGCACGCACATATCAGTGATCTGATTCTTTTGATGTAGTTGGGGCGATTGGCGATTGTCCCACAGCAAGTGCAATTGTCATCTACACGAGTGCATTTCATAATTGTAATTGTCAACTACACGAGTGCATTTCATAATTGTAATTGTCATCTACACGAGTGTATTTCATAACTGTAATTGTCATCTACACGAATGCATTTCATAACTGTAATTGCCATCTACACGAGTGCATTTCATAATTGTAATGGCCATCTACACGAGTGCATTTCATAACTGTAATTGTCATCTACACGAGTGCATTTCATAACTGTAATTGTCATCTACACGAGTGCATTTCATCACTGTAATTGTCATCTATACGAATACATTTCATAACTGTAATTGCCATCTACACGAGTGCATTTCATAACTGTAATTGTCATCTACACGAGTGCATTTCATAACTGTAATTGTCATCTACACGAGTGCATTTCATAACTGTAATTGTCATCTACACGAGTGCATTTCATCACTGTAATTGTCATCTATACGAATACATTTCATAACTGTAATTGCCATCTACACGAGTGCATTTCATAACTGTAATTGCCATCTACACGAGTGCATTTCATCACTGTAATTGTCATCTACACGAGTGCATTTCATAACTGTAATTGTCATCTACACGAGTGCATTTCATCACTGTAATTGTCATCTATACGAATACATTTCATAACTGTAATTGCCATCTACACGAGTGCATTTCATAACTGTTATCATTGCAGCGCAATTGCATTGACCGCAAGACGAATGTCATTCACCTCCAGGCCATTGCCATTAACCCCGGGACGACTGTTCAATTAAAATCA
Organism: Conus canariensis; assembly: GCA_033310375.1. Lineage (NCBI taxonomy): Eukaryota > Metazoa > Mollusca > Gastropoda > Neogastropoda > Conidae > Conus > Conus canariensis. Next base: position 42,117,560 of record CM065730.1, on the reverse strand, counting down.
CACTGGATTGTTATTTGCACGACGACATACACATATGCATGTACGTGTGTATGTATGTATGCATGGGTGCTACTGCTTATAGCCAAAAGAACAGACGTTGGGGCCAGGGACCGAAAAGCCTCTGATTGGGTCAAGGGAGGGGGTAGCTTTTTTCTGTCTTCCATCTGACTGAGAAACACGTTCAGGGTGCTTCTGTCTGACAACAAATGGTGCTTAGCTGCACCCGTGTTTTCACGGGTAAACAAAGACAACTTCCTTTTCTGGTTAGGAAACACGAAGATTTTTCTTGCACATTTTCTGCTGTCTTTGTCTCTTTGTGTTTTTTTTGTCTTGTTTGTTTTGTTTTGCAAAAAAAAAAAAAAAAAAAAAAAAGGAAAAAAAAGACGGGAGGTGGGGTGGGGTGGGGGACTTCTGTTTTCGGCAATTCCAAGACGGATTTCCATCAAAAACGGAGAGGAATTGCACCCATGTGTATGTATGTATGTGAGTGTGTGTATGTGTGTGTGTGCGTGCGTGCGTGCGTGTGTGCGTGTGTGTGTGTGTGTGTGTGTGTGTGTCGTGCGTGCGTGCGTGCGTGCGTGCGTGCGTGCGTGCGTGCGTGCGTGTGTGTGTGTGTGTACGTACATATGTCCCTCCGGGCGATACAAACTCGCCGTGGTCGGACGGTTGTGTGGTTCAGGATCCTTTAGGCTCTGGTGACGGGGGCATCAATACTCGACTGGATAGCTAGATTTTGTTAACGTATCTAGGTCTGTATGACCAAGTTGCTGACTGACCTAAGCACAATGTAGTAAGAGTTGATGCCCTAGGTAGGGTCTCCAAGTCAGAAGGGTTAAGGGTGAGGGCCCTGACAAATAGTAACCCGCCTTTTTCCGATTCTGTCTTCTGTCTTTCTTAACGGATCTTTTCTATCTTCGTCTCCCCTGCAAATCTTCTTTTCCACATTCTTCTTTTCTCTGTAGTCTTCTTATGATCCGCCGCGTTTGCCGTGCGGTGCGACCTGTGATGGAGGGGAATAAGATCCTGGCAACTGAGAGGGTAGGTGCTCTCAACACATCTCTTGGGCTCGGATTCTAGACAGGAATAACACACTGGCCTTGGTGTATCAATCGACTACCCCTGCGTGGGGCTGGGTAAAGACAGGCAGCCCCCCGGCTGGTCAAGGTAACCCTGTAGTGCTCAGCTTTCTGTCCGCGGGAGTCGATCATGATCAGAGGGGACAGGGTTGGTGAGCTCCCGAAGCCTGGAAGGGGTCAAGACAGTGACTTCTTAATCCTGGCCCCGTAGTTGGACTCCACGGTGGGTGGGTAAGGGAGAGATGAAATAAAAATAAAAAAAAACATTAAAACTTCTCTCTCTCTCTCTCTCTCCACACACACACACACACACACACACACACACCACACACACACACACACACACACACACACACACACACACACACACACACACACACACACACCACACAACTCCCTAAAAAAGGGAAGGTAATAACAAGTGACCAAGGACTCGGATCTTGACAGCGACTCGGACACGGACACACGGAAAAGGACAGGATTCTGAGCTTCCTGACTGGTAGTCGAAGGAACCGAACAGGAGGAACCGATTCCAGCTCTAAGTCCTTTTGCAATCCAGAAAGGTTTCAGAAAGATCGGCCAAGTACTTTCTGAGATATTCCATAAAGAAGAAAAACCGTTACAGGCCATTATAGCCGTTAGTAAATGCTATAACGGTAAAACAAACATTGGGCATCATCCGTGACCCATAATGAACATACCTACAAATTTTCAGAAAGATCGGCCAAGTACTTTCTGAGATTTTCCATAAAGAAGAAAACCGTTATGGGCCGTAATAGCCGTTACTAACGGCTATAACGGTAAAACAAAACATCGGGCACCATCCGTGTTCCATAAAGAACATACATACAAATTTTCAGAAAGATCGGCCACGTACTTTCTGAGATATTCCATAAAAAAGAAAAACCGTTATGGGTCGTTATAACCGTTCGTAACGGCTATAACGGTAAGATAAAACATCGGACGTCATCCGTGTTCCATAATGAACATACCGGCCACATACTTTCTGAGATATTCCATAAAAAGAAAAACAGTTATGGGCCGTTACAGCCGTTAGTAAAGGCTATAACGGTAAAATAAAACATGGGGCATCATCCGTGAACCATAATGAACATATCTACAAATTTTCAGAAAGATCAGCCAAGTACTTTCTGAGATATTTCATAAAGAAGAAAAACCGTTAGGGGCCGTTATAGCCGTTGGTAACGGCTATAACGGTAAAATAAAACATCGGGCATCATCCGAGACCTATAATGAACATATCTACAAATTTTCAGAAAGATCAGCCAAATACTTTCTGAGATATTCCATAAAGAAGAAAAACCGTTATGGGCCGTTATAGCCGTAAAATAAAACATTGGGCATCATCTGTGACCCATAATGAACATACCTACGAATTTTCAGAGAGACTGGCCAAGTACTTTCTGAGATATTCCATAAAGAAGAAAAACCGTTATGGCCGTTATGACCATTTGTAACGGCTATAACGGTAAAATAAAACATTAGGCATCATCCGTGACCCATAACGAACACACCTACACATTTTCAGAAAGATCGGCCCAGTACTTAAGTCTGGAGCGAGTGGAACACATTTTGACCACGGACAGACAGACACACAGACAGCATTTCTTCGTTCCCAGTAGCTAGAAACTCGTGGAGAGCGTGGCAGCAGACAGTCCTCAGAAAAGAAGCCCCCTTCAAGCAAGTGTTTCTGCCCTTATCTCCTGATACTCTAGGGGGGTTGGGCCACACCCGGTTCATGACTCCGGATGTCCCTCTGCTGCCCCTTTTTCTTCCCATCATGGGACGAGCCATGGCTGGGATTCGAACCCATGACCCCCTGGACATGCTCATTTTCCATTTAATGACTCGCACTCTAACCACTGAGCCACTGGGGCACCTGATATTTGTAGGGAAATTTAAGCCTTATAAAGTTCACTTTTGTTCCTCCTTGACCAGATCCAGCTTGAACACCTCTCTGCCGCTTCTGCCATTGCTTTCAGGGCTCAGGTTTTTCCCTCCCTGCAACTGAGAGCTGTTTCATGAGGCTGTGTGCAGACGTTCCTACAAACCCCCTAGCTCCAGTTTCTGCAGTGAGGACTTTGACCTGATAGCCTTCTCTCCTCAGGCTGTTTGCCAGATCAGCATACTTTTCAGTCTTGTAGATTTGAGCTGCCTCCATTCTGTTCTCATATGGCACCGTGAGCTCGATCATGATCAGCTGCTTGGTTGACTGAGAATGGACTACTATGTCTGGTCTCATGCCACTCTTGCTGATGATCTCTGGGTGACTCTTCCATTTTGGGAGGTCTGCAGTGCACTCCCAGTCATCTGCCCCGTCCAGCAGACTCTGCCTGCATGTTCCGAGTGGCACTGTTGTTCTTGGCCATGATTTGCTACCTCCTGCCGTGAAGAATGTTGCAGGCGCTTTTGGAGTCCTGATTTTCCCTTTTGTGGTGTTGGCACTAGCCCAGACTGCTTGTACAATCTCTTTGAGCACTTGGTTGTGCCTCCATGTGTACCTTCCTTGAGCCAGGGCTACTTTACATGAGCTTAGGACATGCTCCACTGTTTGTTTTTCATGGCAGAGGGGGCATGCAGGATCGTCTGTTTTTCCCCACTTCACCAGGTTTGCATTTGAGAGCAGAAGGTCATATGCAGATCTGAGAATGAAGCTGATCCTGAGGGGGGCCATGTGCCAAATGTCATTCCAAGTGAGACTTCTTTGGAGTGCATTCTCCCACGTTGTCCATTGCCCTTGCCGGCTCTGCTGGACTGCTTTTTGGAGTCTTTTTTGGTCTTCTTCTTCTTTTCTCATCTCCTGAATCATCATGTCTCTTTTGGCTTTTCCTTTGGCCTTTGACCACCATTCAGTTTTGGTCACCCCAGTCCTTGTCTGTTGGTCTGTGTGTGTCCTGTTATTTCTCTGATCTTGAGACTTTCTTTTGCAGAATCCATCGCCTCTTGAACTTTCCATTTTCTGCCTGTCTTCAGCTGGGGCTTGATTGCTTCTACCACCTTGTCTCCCGAGTCCTCCAGCATGCTTTGAAGTCTGATCTTCCCTGCTTTGTATTCCTCCAGGATGGATTTCAAAGGTAGTTTCAGCTTTGCTTGGCGACAGTACAGCGCAATGTCAGTGAGACAGGGTGGGACACCAAGCCATTTCCTTGTGAACTTGTTGATTTTGGCTTCCATTGCCTCCACTATGCTGGTGCAGATGTCGTATATCATCAGAGACCATAGGAGCTTTGGTATCAGCATGAACTGCAGACACCAGACCTTGTATTTGCCAGGGAGCCCACACTGGTCAATGGTCTCCAAGCCTTCTTCCGACATCTGTTTGGTTTCTTTTGCTCTTTGTGTGTCTTTCAGGGTATCATCATACCATCTTCCAAGGCTCTTGACTGGCTCTTCTGTGACTGTTGGAATGGCCTGGCTGGCAACACTGAAGACCACAGATTCGGCCACTTTTCCTTTCCTCAGTGAGAGACTCCGTGATTTCTTTGGCTTGAACTTCATTCTGGATGAAGCAACTATGTCGTCCAGCCTCTCCAGCACATGACGTGTCTCGTCTTCTCTGGATGAAATCACTGTAGTGTCATCCATGAAGGCCTTGAGAGGGGGCATCTTGTATCCATCGCCAAGGTCTGTTTGTCTTGCGTTGCTTGTTGCTGCTTTCAAGATACTTCCATTGCCAACACGAACAGTACTGTGGAAATTGCACAGCCCACTTCCAAGTTGATCCAGTCTGTTGTGTACTCCTTGGTGGAGAACCGCATTGAGAAGCCATTGAAGTACTTCTTGAGCATGTCGCGGATGTTCTTTGGCACACGGTACATCTCAAGAGCCAGCTGTATCATCTCATGGGGTAAAGATCCATATGCGTTTGCCAGATCAAGCCACACCACGTCCAGGTCTCTCTTTTCTGTGTTTGCTCTTTGGATTGCGTCCCAGATCATTGTGGCGTGTTCTACACAGCCAGCCACGCCTGGGATGCCACCTTTCTGGACTGACACATCCAAGTACTTGTTTTCCATGGGGTACTTGGTCAGCCTTGCTGCCATGACAGAAAAGAAGATTTTCCCTTCGACGTTCAGTAGTGATATTGGCCTGAACTGGATGATGTCACTTGAGTTTTGCTCTTTGGGGATGTACACACCATCTGCCGTCATCCACTGGCCGCTGATCTTCTGGTTTCTCCAAACTGATCGCAACAGCCTGTGGAGCCACTCCAGCACCTTGGGACATTTCTTGTACAGCTGGTTAGGTATTCCGTTTGGCCCTGGTGATGATTTGGCTCTGGCTTTGTCGACCACCTTCTTGATTTCCGCCAACGTTGGTGGCTTGTCATTGAACTGTTCCTCAGGTTTGGTTGGCCACACCAGACCTTGAATGTCGTTCCCATTGTAAAGTACTCCCTGTTCTATAAGAACTGGGAGTACAAAAAAAGCAGTGAAAGAGAGAGACAAAACTATAACAATACATGTAGACTACACGCGAATCAAACACAAAACATCACATGGTTCAGTCCAGGTCCCCAGTCCCCGTTTGATCCGAATTTCCTCCTCTGCCCATGACAGGCCAACAGAGACACTTGGCCAGATAGTGATGTTCCACGCTTTAACAAGATTGGCACCAGGTGCGGCGATTCTGGATTACTCGTCGGCCACAGATGGGGCAGGCTGATAAAAGTTTTTACCAGCCTCCCCCATCTTTGGTGGCCATCAGCAAACAGGTGCCCTGTCAGCTCAGACCTGTGCGCTCGTTGTGACATACCAACTACACTGAGTTCCTCACGAAAATGTCTTACTTTGCACACAGTCATAAAATCGTCACCGTAACTGCAGAGTTTTTTCAAAGAAAAACGCCAGAATTACTACGTAGATAGTCATTAAATCGTAACAGAAATTGCACAGAAATTTTCTGGAAACCGTACAGAATTTGTTATTGAAAAAAAAAAAAAAACGTATCACTTCGCAGATTGCAAATAATTCGTAACAGTAGCTGGACATTTTTTTTTCAACAACAAAAAAAGAACTACTTCGTAGATTATTAATAATTCGGAACAATACCTGCACAGGGTTTTGTCGCGAAAATGTCTTACTTCGTAGATAGTTATTTATTCATAACAGTAACTGCACAGAATTGTTCACAAAAAGTAATTACTTCGTAGATAGTTACCAATTCGTAACAATAACTGCACAGAGTTTGTCACGAAAATGTTTCACTCGTAGACAGTTATTAATGCATACCAGTGACTGTAAAGAGTTTTTCACGAAAATGTTTTAATACGTAGATAGTTATTAATTTTTTGTTACAGGCACTGCTGAGAGTTTTTCACGAAAACGTATTACTTCGTAATTAGTTTTATTAATTTGTACCAGTGACTGTAAAGAGTTTTTCACGAAAACGTACTACTTCATAAATGTTTATTAATTTTGTAATAGGAACTGCAGTTTCCAACGAAAATGTATTTCTTTGTAGATAGTTTTTCGTTCGTAACAGGAACTGCATGGAGTTTTTCTTTTCACGAAAATGTCTTATTTCGTAGATAGTTATTCATTTGTAACAGCAACTGCACAGTCTCTTCATAAACATGATTTACTTCGTAGCTATTTATTAATCGTAACAGTAACTGTACGAAGTTTTTTTTTTCTTCACGAAAATGTATTACTTCGTTAACTGTTTTGATTTGTCGCAGAAACATCACAGTGTTTTCCACGAAGCCGTATTACTTCGTAGATAGTTGAATTATTAACTCGCAACAGTAACTACACGGAGAAAGCGTATTACTTCGTGACCATTTATTTAGTCGTAACAGTAACCGCACGGAGTTCATGTTCACAAGAAAACTTACGATAATCACGTTGAGGTAAACGAATTGTAAACAATCTAGGACTCGCACTTTAATCCGCATCTGAACCAAAATTAGAAGCTGTTGGCTTTGAGCGACAATGTGTGTTGACGAAGCATGGTTAAAACAAGTTCGATTGTTGTTGTTGTTGCTGCTTTGGTTGTTGTGGCTGTTTTGCCGACGATCAACCAAGCAGACGGGCGTCGGTGAAAGCCAGTCCTTCTCAGCGTGGGTGACGCATGTGGCTTTTATACAAGTTACTGGGCTTACAAGCGTCACTTTGAGGTCTCTCTACCATGAACTATCGATGCAATGCCAGAGGTCCTATACCCCTAACATAACAATTAACACCCCATACTGACCCACGTAATCCAAAACGACTGGTTCGTTTACTTTGTTTACTCTGTGGCATTCGTGTCGGTTCAGTCAGGTGCCCTTCGAATGACTGCACGACAGGGATCATTCGAGAGTGGGTTTGAAAGTTATAACGTATCTGCCTGCACAGTAACTTCGTTAACTGCGGGACCATTTCCAGGTGATGGCCGCTTTTACTACATTTTCACCATGCTGATGGCGCCGCTGATAGCTGTCAGGCCGTTCGCACGTGCTGCAGCTGTTGATGTTGACACGTCATGCCGAGTCTGTCTCTCATCCAGCTCTTTAAACGGCGCAGAACGACAAATGGTCGACAGTGCAAATATTTAACTGAGGGGCGTGCAAGAGCACGCGGGGTCTTTAAACAGGACAAGGGTGTTTGGCGTAAGATGTTAGGTCAGACTTCTCAGTCCCTGTTGGGATCTTTCGGATGTCCAGTTTTACGGGGAAGAACATTATGTATTTATATATTTGATATATCTTAACACTGAGCAAGGATGTAAAGGGGGCAGGGTAAATACCTGTGCCTTGTGTTAGTTGGGAGTTCTATGCTACTCTGTCTTGTGACCTGCAGCTTCTGTCTGTCCACTCACATTTTGAACAAATCGTTAACAGCTGCTCTCGTTATTACACGTGTTTGCTATGTCGAACACAGCATATGGCAATCGGCTATAGTTAAGAGACTCCCGTCCTTCCTCCGCTCTCTGTCCCCTACAACCCACCCCCTCTCCCTTTCAACCATTTCGCATTGTTCGATGGTGACATCACTTGGCTTTTGAAGTCTGCAGACACACATGAGCCTACTCACATCGTCTTCCTCCCTCCCCGTTTCAACGGTATAAGGATTCCTTTCCCCTCTTTTCTATTGTAAGGACAACAGGAGCGCTTGGTAGGTCTAAAGTTTGAAGCCTGTGTTCAGCAGCAGGGGGAGGTTTGCGGCTCTGCTGATTGATTCCAGCAACAAAAAAACAAAAAAAAACAAAAAAAGATCTTCGCGCTTTGATATTTTATTTCAGAAGAAAAGAAACACGAAGTGTGGAGGACAGAGACATGTCTTCATGCCTTAGAGCAGTCCTGTACACCTTGGAGCTGCGCTGTGTTGACGATGGGTACAGGTTCATAAGCTATACTGCAAAGACAAGAGGGTGCACAAAGTCGCATACTTTCAGCAACAAAAAGCGAGGAAAATGGACTTTAGGAACAAATCTCAGCTTCGAGCGGTACGGGCTGAATAGGTAAAGGCAAAGGATCTTGCGATCTGGGGTAGAGAATGCAAGTAATTTGGGCACAGGAGCTGAAAAACTAGTGATGGCTTTTGGAAAGAAATGAGAGAGAGAGAGAGAGAGAGAGAGAGAGAGAGAGAGAGAGAGAGAGAGAGAGAGAGAGAGAAGAAGAAGAAACGAACGCACGTAATGAGTAAAATGCATAGCACTTAAAGAGTTTTATACATGCCTTTAAGCGATATCAATAAGGTAGTACAAATCACGAACAGATATGAGGATACTGGGTTTCTTTGTCGACTACCTTGTTTAACTTCGAACTAATCTGAAACCTGACCATTCACAATAATGAAAGACTTGACACTTTTGTAATAGACGCTAACACAACAAATGTCATTTTGAAATCAAAAGCTTTCAGTGCTTTGGGCATAAATTCCCAGGTAATCGAATCAAAAGCCTTCTCGAAAGCTGTGTTTAGCAGCCACCCAGGACGTTCATATTTATTGAGATAGGCCACAATATCAAATGTTGATGTTAGATTAACATCAATATATCTATTTCTAATTTATCCCATTTGATCGTCATTCATTACATAGGGGATCACTTAAAAAAAAAACAAAAAAAAAACTTCTGCTTGGTGCACAAGACAACTAAAGCTTATGGACGACATTCAACAAAGAAATGGATCTTCAGTTTAATATGAATTGGCTTGAATTGGCTTGATTTGTCGCCGTTTGGAGGATATTTAATGATAACCCTCTCTGTGTGCACAAGAGAGTTCATGATGTTTTGCCTGCATTTAAGTGCTTTAACAACCAATGTGCCAATTTTCTTATCATTTTTTTTTCAAATCCTGCGTCATCGCCGTCCGATCCGAGACTTTTCTTTTCATGTTTTTGAGAACACACGTGGCTTCTAATGTAATGTGTCACTCTAATTCTCTTGCTTCTGCATCAGCTATGCAAGGGATTTCCTTTGCAAGACCTCCTATCTCACAGTTCTGTTTTGCAGTATTCGCATACAGCGATTCACAAAAAAACCGTTGTATGTCTTGAAAAATGTCTTTCTGCTTTGTTGGAATATTTTCCTGTTGATCAATTAATCTAGACACAGGTTTATTCGCAAAATATATTTTCTCTAGATTACAAACGTTCCTACCAATCTTTTGTCTTTCAGCTGTCCATCTAGATAGTTCTCGATCTTCATATACCGCCTCAATTCGCTTTTCTTTTGTTTCTTTTAATTTTTTTTTGTTCGTTATTATTGGTCTTACGTCGTTCTCGTTTTGTTTTCTTTTCAGCGTTTCTAATTCATGAATTTCCTGTTCTACCTGGTTTTTTTTTTCTTTCAGCATTTTCTCTTCTTTTCTTTTCATTCATTGTAGTGAATGGAATCCTCTTTGATATTGGTTTCATTAGCAAGAAGTCAAGGAACATAATACTGGAAAAAAAACCCGTAAGTATTCATCAAGTATTTCATTCATAGGTCTATTTGTATCTAAAGAGTATTTGTCTTTCAGATTTTAGTCTCATTTTTTCCCCATTTCATCCAAATATTGTTTGTCCTTTAAAGGAGATCAACTGAATTTCCCAAAAGTACTATGTTTTTTTTTTAAATTCTAGATTCAAAAATACAACAATCAGATCTGACTTGTATCTGCATTTAATATCAGAATCACCTACAAGCGAAAAGGCAGCATCTGAAGTCAAGAACAAATCTAATCTACCTTGATGGAAAGAGCTGGTTCTTCTCCAAGTGTAATAAAAGAATTCCGGATTTAATTATCGGCAAATATCACTCAAATCTGAATTACGTAAATCTGGCACGCTCTCAACAGACACTTTTGCTTCGGGATCATCTAAATGTTTAAGATCATGACACTTTCTTGTCTTGAAACCTCCAGCCATTATTATATTTAAAAAAAAGCAAACACCTTCTCTTGTTTTTCAAACTATTATAAAAAATAACTCCCCTATCTTGTATTTCAATCTATTATTAAATATTGGATTAAAAGAAAACATTTGCAGCAAGTTTCAGCACAGACTACAATTCTCCACATCTTTGATAACCTTTTCTTTAAAAAAAAAAAAAGCTGAATTCAAAGAAACTGTTTAAATTACTGCAGCTCTGTATTCCATATGTAGTTTGATCTCAAATCAAACAAACAGACTTGACAAGCACATTCCGTTAAAATGCGTTTGTCCATCATTGGCTCAGTGTGTTTGTCTCGCAAGTAGTAAAGCAAGATTAATCTCTTTATGTCCGTAATAAGTGTAAAACATGGCGTCGTTTTGTTGAACATTGAGGCCTTGACAATTAACTAAGCCAATACATATACATTAGTATCCAATACTATACAGATATATGAAATTATAACAACAATCTATAGTGTAAGGCCATCATGTGCAGCTTCAGATATAAATGTGCATGCAGAGAACAAACACAGAATAAATCCGTCTGGCTCAACTGACTTAAGTGTTGGACAATTATTAAAAACAATATTACAAGCAAAACAGACACGCAAACTAAAAACAATCAGACAAAAGAAAAACAAAAACAGCAGCACTCAAAACTAGAGTGACGAAATTATCTAGACTTCTACACGCCAAACGAAAATATCCACTTTGCGCAGTCTATGTAATCTTTATTTTATATTGCATTTTTCTTACACACTGACAAGTTTCCTTGAACCAGATTCTAAAAAAATAAAAATAAAAAAAAAATAAATATAATGTGGGTGAAGGGAGAGGGTAGTAATCACAACAGGGCAGTGATACGCCCACGTACACATGCACGTGCACACGAAAGTGTGTGTTCATGCATTTTGCACCATAAACAATTTTCCTATTAAAGTCAAACTGAGAAAGAAGAGGCTGAATCTGGGGATTGAGGTGACTGCACTTGCGCTCATCTGCACACACTTTTACAGACGTGAGCTTGTGCACAAGCAGGCATGAACATAATAGCGCGTCAGTGTGTGTGTGTGTGTGCGTGTGTGTGTGTGTGTGTGTGTGTGTTGTGTGTGTGTGTGTGTGTGTGTGTGTGTGTGTGTGCTTTATAATGGCGATCTCTTAGAGACAGACAGACAGACAGACAGACAGACAGAATCTGCAATTTAATTAAACTAAAATTTTCAACACAATGTGTATCTTGAAAAAAAAATCCGGTTTCTTGATGATTTGTAAAACATGACTCCACAGAGAGAGACAGACAGATAGAGAGAAAGAGATAGAGACAGAGACACAGACGCAGACAGAGAGAGAGAGAGACAGAGAGAGGGAAACAGAGACAGAGACAAAGAGACAAAGACAGAGAGAGACAGAGACAGAAAGTCAGAAAAAGACACAGACAGACAGACAGTCAGAGAGAGACTGTCTCTTTCAAAAATAGGAGAGAGAGAGAGAGAGAGAGAGAGAGAGAGAGAGAGAGAGAGAGAGAGAGAGAGAGAGAGACTTTACACAGTTGTTTATGTAGGACTGTATACCACAACAGAAACGGTATCCTAACAATCTGGTGAAAATGAGCACCTGCACCTTTACATTGACAAGAGAGAGGGGGAGGGGGGGGGGGGGGGGAAGCAGAGTACAGTTTAATGCATTTAGTACTTTCAGCATATTATACATTGCAGCAAATGGGATATTATGGTAGATAGTAAATTTTTCACTGACATTATCAGGACACACACACACACACACACACACACACACACACACACACACACACACACACACACTCACACACACACACACACACACACACACACAGAGGCAGAGCGAGGGAGGGAGGGAGAAAGAGGGAGACAGAGGGGCGGGGGAGGAGAAATAAGAGAGAGAGAGAGACAGAGACACAGAGAGAGACAGAGAGAGAGAGAGAGGGAGAGAGAGAGAGAAAGACAGACAGACAGGCAGAATCTGTAATTCTATTAAGCTAGTAATTTCAACACAATATGTACCGCGTGGAAAAAAAAACCCCGGGTTGTTAGTGATTTTGTAGAACATGAACCCAGAGAGAGAGAGAGAGAGAGAGAGAGAGAGAGAGAGAGAGAGAGAAGACAGACAGACAGACAGACAGACAGACAGACAGACAGACAGGGGTGTGGGGGTGGGGGTAGGACGGGAACAGGGAGACAGATGACAGATGAAGAGAGAAAGTTAGGTAGACGGCAGATGGACAGACAGTCAAAAGATGAAAGGCAAAAAAAAAAGTGTGTGTGTGTGTGTGTGTGTGTGTGTGTGTGTGTGTGTGTGTGTGTGTGTGTGAGAGAGAGAGAGAGAGAGAGAGAGAGAGAGTGTGTGTGTGTGTGTGTGTGTATGTGTGTGCGAGAGAGAGAGAGAGAGAGAGAGACAGACAGACAGACAGACAGACAGACAGACAGACAGAGACGGAGACAGAGACAAAGACAGACAGACAGACAGAGACATAGAGAGAAAACGAAAACGAGCGCATTGGGGGATTGAAAATGAGGGAAGAGCTTTCAGAAAGAAGTAAGTGGGAAGAATACTCACATCATGACGGATAATTCCACTGCTGCGGCATGTATTAATCATATGGGTACTAGTCATTCTGACCCTTGAAATGCAGTTACTGAAACTCTATGGAACTGGTGTGGTGATCATAATGCATGGTCGAGTGCTATTTTATCCCAACTAAAGAAACCACAGCAGCTGGTGAAGAGTCTACAGCGAAGAATTTTGATGTTGAATGGAAACTGGACTCTGCAGCTCTTTCTAACGCTTTATTTCAGTTGCGCGCATTCCCACAATTGACCTGTTTGCTTCAGCAGTTCGAATGCTATGTTTCATACAGACCTGATCCAGGCGCCTATGCCATTGATACTCTCTTCCTCTCTCTGATGGTCTGACCTTGAGTTTTATGCTTTCCCCCCTCTCAGTATGATAACCCATGCACCGGCAAGAGACCGTCAGGGGTCATAGTACTGCCAGAATGACAAACACAATTAGTGGCCACTGCTGAAACGCCTCTGTACACCCGGCCCAGTTTTTTTCTGTCCACACATACACGCCTGTTGAGGTTACCAAGCCTCCGGCTCAAGGCGTGCAGGATATCGGACAGCGGTTTAGACAGAAGGGGTTTTCTCAGCACGCAGCAAACCCGATGCTGTCCTCATGGAGGCCAGCGATGCATACAGCCAGCCGCTGTTATATAGCTACATGGAAGCAGTTTGCCCGCCTGTATGACATTGAAGACACCGCACCCACGATAGTCGACATCGCGAACTTCTTTGCCGAGCTCTTTAGACCTGTACTGGCGACAACGTATGTCGGGAATGTCAATAAAAAAAAACAAGATGCAAAGCATATAAACGTACTCCCAGTTTATCTTGTATACGCGTGAGATATTCCACAAAGAGGAAAAACCGTTTTGGGCCGTTATAGCCGCTAGTAATGGCTATTCTGGTAAACACCGGGCATCATCCGTGACCCATAATGAACATACCCACACATTTTCAGAAAGATCGGCCATGTACTTTCTGAGACATTCCATAAAGAAGAAAAACCGTTATAGGCCGTTATAGCCGTTACTAACGGCTATTACGGTAAAATAAAACATCGGGCATCATCCATGACCCATAATGAACATACCTGCTAATTTTCACAAAGATCGGCCAAGTACTTTCTGAGATATTCCATAAAAAGAAAAACCGTTAGGTGCCGTTATAGCCGTTAGTACCGGATATAACAGTACACTAGAATATCGGGCATCATCCGTGACCCATAATGAACATACCTACAAATTTTCAGAAAGATCGTCCCAGTAGTTTTGTCTGGAGCGAGTGGAACACATTTTGACCACGGACGGACACACAACACACACACACACACACACACACCACACACACACACACACACACACACAGAGCATTTCTTCGTTCCCATTCTAAAGTACTCCCTGTTCTATAAGAACTGGGAGTACAAAAATGAACTGTACTCGCC
>CM065730.1:42098081-42100581 GCA_033310375.1 Conus canariensis | reverse complement strand
ACACGGTTGCTTGCTGCGTTCCTCAACACTGCACGCTTGCACGCGAGGGAAATTAATACAGGGACACACAGTTTTCGATCTCCACCAGCCCCTCCGCTCATCGTTCCCCTACTACCCTCACCACCCTCGACCCTCTCCCATCGTAAAATGGTAATCAAATCAGATGCTACCAGGCAAGATCTCGCCTGCCATAGGGTCTCTTTGGAGAGATCCTAACTCTTCAGCGAAGCCACTCTGAACTTCTGTCCATCTGTCTGCCCGTCCGTTTCTCCTGAGACTTTATTCAAAGGACATGTCTCATCTTGGTGGGCGTTAAAGAACCAACGGCATACGGTTTGTAAGCAGGGTTTACCATAGAATGCCCAGCGGTCCTCTGTGTGTGACGAAGTGAACCAAAATGTTGCGTAAGCGCACAAGACTGGATGTAAATGTTTATATCGTAAAATTTCGACTGAAAAGGGACCTTTCATCATCTTGGAAAAATAAACTGGTTTTCGTTTTTCGGAAAACACATACCTTTTAGGCCAACCTGATTCTACCGCATAGCAGAATCAAAGGACATAATACATGTTGACAGTTTTCTCCAGTTGTGAGAATAAACATTGGTTAGTGCATCCTGACTTTATCATTAACTGTGTAAAGCATCATTGCTATTTCCTTATACCACCCACTGCCAGATTGTTCTTCACTCAGATTTTGAGTGGATTTTAACAAGTGGTTGGAGAGAGTAGTAAAATACTAAACAACTGAATGCAAACAACTCTTCAATTTTAATTACAAACTCAGTTGAATTAACCTGGAATACACTTAGCCCAAGTGCACCTGTTGATTAGAGTCACCTACTATAAAGCATTAAGACAATCAACAGTATTCAAAAATCACCATAACAGTTTTCATCCAGTATAGGCATACTGTTTTTTTAATGTCAGAAGATAACATTCAGTGATCATCTTAACAATACTGAATACTGGCAAAAAGTCATATTGTTAACATAGGATGTTAATCAAGCATCTCAACAGGTTTTTTTTCGAAATTGTGGCAAAAAATTACACTGTTCAAACATGTGGCATAGATACAAGCAATGCATAGTCTCAAGACTAAGAAATCTAGCTTCAACTCACAGTTCTTTTGGGTTGATCAGTGAAACCTGACACGGGATCCCAGAGTAGGAGAGATAAATTCCCCTATCTGGCGCACACCAGTGTTACTGGTAGGTTCACTGTCGGTGATCATTCTTACAGTCTTTGGTAGAGCAGTGAAGTGGGGAGACTGGGTTTCCCCCTCTTTGTGTGCTTAGCTACACATCCAGTCTCTGGTGCCTGTCTGATTGACAGGCTGTCAGAGAAACATGACAGCCAATAACATCACTATAGCAAAGAGGGGGTGGTGGTGGTGTTAGTAATCAGGAGGGAAGGGTTGATCTAGAATGGGACAGTCATCCCCCACCACATACAGTGTAGGATAATGTGTAGAAGATTCGAAAAGACAATCTCTCAGATGTTGGGGGTATGTGTGGCCTTTATGCGCATAAACAAAGCTATGTGGTCCCCATCTGTGAGACACAGGTAAACTGATATCTTGCCACTCCATGTAGCTGTATCATGCATTGGTGGATCGCGTGACAGCCAGGGTGAGTGTGGGGATGGAGGGGAATGAGGGAGTGTGGCGGCTTCTCTGATTTACAGTAAAAGCAGCACGCGGCTCGTGTCTCAACCACAAGTGATCACCTGTACAACCAGATAAGCAAAGGGGGAGAAGGGGGGAGGGGGTAGAGTGGATATGGCAACTGGCACTGTGTAATTAGGACAGACTGTGGGGAGAGTGTGCAAGGAGGTAGGGGGTAGAGGGGTGAGGGTAGAGACTGAAAATTGACGTATACTGGTAACTCTAACTGCACTTTGTGAGACAAAGAGAGAGAAAGAGAGAGAGAGAGAGAGAGAGAGAGAGAGAGAGAGAGAGAGAGAGAGAAAGGAGGCGGGGGGAAGGGGAGGGGGTTGCAGAGGATGGTGTGGCTGGCAATTGTCACGTCACAACCACCATTATCCCCCCACTCTTTGCACTCCAAATAGTAACGCCCTCTGACCGGCTCACAACTACTCCCTCACGTTCAGAGATCACACAGCCTGCAAAATTCCAAAGAATATCCATTCTAAACTTTGTTCTGTTTATTATGTGGGAGAATAAACTTTTTTTTTTTTAACTTTGAGCACTTCTACTTCTGCGGAATGTTTTTTTTCTCTGTTTTGCAGCCACCAGATTCAATTTTGAATCACTCCTACATTTACATTTAGGTCAAGTCGAATTACGAAAACACTTTGCCTTACTTGATGAAGGAGGGCAGGAGGGAAGGGGATAGGCGAGTCTAAAGAGTCTTGCCCTAGTGGGAGAAAGAAGGGCAACGTGGCAAAATTGCAGTTTCTGCCAGCCAGAGGAGGGGGGGGGGGGGGTACTAATCCTGGAACTCTCATCCCCCCGTTCTGCACTGCCAGACACAGTTAGA
>CM065730.1:42083081-42093081 GCA_033310375.1 Conus canariensis | reverse complement strand
CCCCCCCGTCCCCCACTTTTCTCTTCCACCACGGTCTTCCGCACCTCTCCCTCTGCCCTGTCGTGCTGTTACTTATTCTGTTCAGACTCCATTGATCTTACATTTTGCAATAAAGAGATTCAGATGGGCATGGCACAAGAGAGAGAGAGAGAGAGAGAGAGAGAAGAGAGAGAGAGAGAGAGAGAGAGAGAGAGAGAGATTGTGCGGCCTTTTTCATTGAACAGACGCTTCGGGTGCTTCAGACATATTTTCATTCAAATTGACACAGTACAGTCTTTGTGTCACAAGACCATGTTTGCAGGGCCTGGAAAGATTTTTTTTTTAATGAAATAGGCAAACTGAATGGCTAAGTACGTAAATGTTGTGAACAATCAAAGTCCTTCAAAAGAAAGCAATAGAAAAATGAAGAAGGATTCGCCTTGATAGCAAATCAAATTTTCCTTGCACACACACACACACACACAACACACACACACACACACACCACACAAAACACACACACACTTTAGATTTAGGTGATACATTTAGGTTGACCAAGGCCCCTAATGAAGGGGTGTGTGAACACACAAAGTACGATTGTATTATCAATGACATTAAACTACGAAACGAAACAAGTTTCAAGAAGTGAAAATTTCTCTATAATTAGAGGCTTTGCATACCACACACACACACACACACACACACACACACACACACACACACACACACACACACACACACACACACACACACACTACATGACTGATGAACCAATTTATTGTCAGATTAACTCAAGGTTGTACTGACAAACACAACACACACACACACACACACACACACACACACACACACACACCACACACACACACACACACACACACACACTAAAATAACTACTTCAGCAACGAAGATGTACAGAGAAGGCTCAGTTTCAACAAAGATGGTCTGTAATATTCGGGCTTAATATACTTTTCTCTGATGCTCATGAGAGCTGGGCAGGACAGGACGAAAAGTAATTCGGTTTCCTTTGATTCTTTACGTAAAGGACAAAAGCAAATCGCAATTTTTACACGTTCGATACCTAAACATATGTATGGTTATAGCAGATATTCCTAATCCGAATTTTGCTGTTACGTTTTTTTTTTTTTCTTTCTTTCTTCCTTTTTTTGTGTGCCTGTCTATGTCTAAGGTCAAGTACGTTTTCAGGTCGCAAAAGTTCCTGTAAAAGTCAAACCTGTCACTGTTACGAATTTGATTAGACCATTTCTGCCATCTGCAAAGATAATCATCTCAAGAGAGAGAGAGGGGTGGGAGAGGGGGCGGGAGGGAATCTATCCTATACTACATTACACCACCAGAACGACAACACGTTGAGAAGGGTAGCAAAAATGGGCAGTGTATGTGATAAGCGTCAGCGGGAGTCGAACTCGAAACCTGTGACTGCGAACCATCTGGTCAAATCAACTGTGTCAATAAGGCACTCAGACAGCGTGTGACTGCTGGGCATTATGTCCTTACCTTGAGTTTGAGAGTTCTGAGCAGCACAGAAGTCAAGGAGCGTCTGTAGAGCGCCGTTTTGGTATTGAAACGCCGTTTTGGTATTGGCATACGAAAACGGCGCCCAATACTAAAACGGCGTCTTACGTCCCGCCGTTTTGGTGTTCAATACGAAAACGGCGGGACCTAAGACGCCGTTTTGGTATTGAAACGCCGTTTTCGTATGCCAGTACCAAAACGGCGTTTCAATACCAAAACGGCGCTCTACAGCGTCCGCTTCATGTCTGCTGCTTCAAGGCTGTCTCTGAATCATTGCTGCATCATCGCTGCAGGTGTGTGTATTTCGCGGACCTGGTTGACACGTTTTATTCCCATTCTTATCTTTTAGAAGGTGAAGAAGCTCCGTGGTGCATTCCATGTCATGTTCCACTCACAGTGAAACATATTCTTTTAGATTGTTGGGATTTGCACGATGTGAGACATAAACACTTTACAGCAGACTCCATGAAAACCCTGTTCAGAGATGTCCCATCTGACGTGATCTTTGAGTTTCTGAAAGAGATCAACATTTTTCATCTGATCTAGGAATTTACGGAAGAAAGATTTTTAACGAAGTTTCTGGTACGCTTTTAGAAGACGTATTGTAAAGAGATGTGTGAAAGCTTTTTTTTTTTTTTTTTTTGATGACTTGTGAGTTGATTTTAACGTGGTGACAGCCCTGATATGGCCCTTTGCGGTCGGCTGGGCTATAAGCAACATCACCTTACCTTACTTGGGGTATATCGTGAAAGAAAGCCGTAAAGTACTACAGCCCTGTGGCGTCGTCTCAGAAGCCCACAGCGAAACTTCATGACCCCCCCCCCCCCCCCCCCCCCCCCCTCAATTTGTCAATGAATACAAAAACACAAAAAAAACCCTATCATCCAGGACTATCATGAGAGATTTTCCCTTTAGGTTAGTATTATAGAGTAATCTCAGTTCCCATTCCCCCTTTCACACCCAATGTCTATGGTGGGTTCTTGTCACTGTGCTCGACGTCGACAAGTTTCGTGAGGGTTATTGTCAGATGAGGGTGATTGTGACCTTAACCCTGTAGGTGGCGCTGTGTTGGTCTGGGTCCGTGGACTAAACAAGTCTTGATTGGCAAGATGATGCTACACGAAGGTTATATCCTCTTTTCTGTTTATTTGTCTATGTGTTTATGTACTTATTTATTTATTTATTAATTCATTAATTTATTTATTTATGCATTTATCCATCTATTTTTGGCTTGCTTTTTACATAATTTCTTATTCTTACTGTTGCTGTATGTTTTTGTCTGTTTAACAACAACAAAAGAAAATAAAAATGTTAAGAAAGCAACTCCTGTGTGCACTCAGAGGCCTAGTGCGGAGTGTCCTGTGAATAGGCAGTACAGAAGAGGCCCACAACTGAAATGACCCAGCAGCGTCTCCTCTGGCAGGTGACCCCGCAGCTACCTTAATCGTCATGGCGTGCTGATAGTGCTAAGACATCTCTGTGTGTGTGTGTGTGTGTGTGTGTGTGTGTGTGTGTGTGTGTGTGTGTATGTGTGTGTGTGTGTGTGTGTGTGTGTGTGTGTGTGTGTGTGTGTGTGTGGACATAATAGAAAAGGTCATTAGGGTTAATATGAATGTGAATACGATGGAGTAGAACACTTGATTTGAACATGAACATAATGAAAGGGAGCACTGGAGTTGATTAGAACGTAGACATGATGATAGAGAACACCAGGATTAATTTGAATGTAAAGACGATGAATTGGAACACTTGACCATTGGGGGTAATTTGAACGTGAGCATGATGAAGAGGAATGTTTGGCTTAATCTGAATGTGAACATACTGAAGAGGGACATTGGTGATGATTTGAACGTGGACATGATGAAGAGGAATGTTTGGCTTAATCTGAATGTGAACATATTGAAGAGGGACATTGGTGATGATTTGAATGTGGACATGATGAAGAGGAATGTTTGGCTTAATCTGAATGTGAACATATTGAAGAGGGACATTGGTGATGATTTGAACGTGGACATGATGAAGGGGAATGTTTGGCTTAATCTGAATGTGAACATATTGAAGAGGGACATTGGTGATGATTTGAACGTGGACATGATGAAGGGGAATGTTTGGCTTAATCTGAATGTGAACATATTGAAGAGGGACATTGGTGATGATTTGAACGTGGACATGATGAAGAGGAATGTTTGGCTTAATCTGAATGTGAACATATTGAAGAGGGACATTGGTGATGATTTGAACGTGGACATGATGAAGGGGAATGTTTGGCTTAATCTGAATGTGAACATATTGAAGAGGGACATTGGTGATGATTTGAACGTGGACATGATGAAGGGGAATGTTTGGCTTAATCTGAATGTGAACATATTGAAGAGGGACATTGGTGATGATTTGAACGTGGACATGATGAAGGGGAATGTTTGGCTTAATCTGAATGTGAACATATTGAAGAGGGACATTGGTGATGATTTGAACGTGGACATGATGAAGGGGAACATCGGAGTTGATATGAACTTGAAGACCATGAAGGGGAACATTGGTAATCATTTGAAGTGGACATGATGAAGGGGAACATCGAGGTGATCTTAACATGCACGTAATTATGGAAAACATCGGGGTTGATCTGAATGTGAACACGATGAATGGGAAACTTGTAATGATTTGAACGTGGACATGTTAGAGGAACATTGAGGTGATTTGAGCGTAAACGTAAGGAAGAGGAACATTAGGATGATTTGAACGTGCACATAATGAGGAGAAACATTGGGGTTCATTTGAACATGGACATTATGACGAAGAACACTGGCGTTGATCTGAATGTGAAGACGATGAAGGAGTACATTGGAGTTGATCTGCACGTGGAGTTCATAATGGGCACATTGGGGTTAATTTGAAACGTGGACATGATGAGTGTGCACATTGGGGTTAATTCGAAACGTGAACATAATGAAGGGGAACCATGGAATTAATCTGAACATGGACGTAATGAATGGGGTACGTCGGGGATAATTTGAACGTGAAGACAATGAAGGGGAACATCGGGGCTGATTTGAACGCGAAGATAATGAAGGAAACAGTTGTGTATATGACGAAGGGAGATATTGGTGTTGATTTTAACATTAACATAATGGTGATGAAAACCGATTGATTTGGGCGTGTATACAATGATGGGAAATATTGGTGTTGATTTGAACAGTGACACGATGAAGGAGAACATAAGAATTGATTTGAACGTTGACATAAAGGGGAACGTTAGGTCTGATTCGAATTTTAACATGAAAGGGAACATTGGGGTTGATCGAAACATGGACCTGGTGAAGGAGAGTATCGGGACTTCATCTGAACGTTACAACGATAAAGGAGAATATTGGGACTTCATCTGAACGTTACAACGATAAAGGAGAATATTGGGACTTCATCTGAACGTTACAACGATAAAGGAGAATATTGGGACTTCATCTGAACGTTACAACGATAAAGGAGAATATTGGGACTTCATCTGAACGTTACAACGATAAAGGAGAATATTGGGACTTCATCTGAACGTTACAACGATAAAGGAGAATATTGGGACTTCATCTGAACGTTACAACGATAAAGGAGAATATTGGGACTTCATCTGAACGTTACAACGATAAAGGAGAATATTGGGACTTCATCTGAACGTTACAACGATAAAGGAGAATATTGGGACTTCATCTGAACGTTACAACGATAAAGGAGAATATTGGGACTTCATCTGAACGTTACAACGATAAAGGAGAATATCGGGACTTCATCTGAACGTTACAACGATAAAGGAGAATATTGGGACTTCATCTGAACGTTACAACGATAAAGGAGAATATTGGGACTTCATCTGAACGTTACAACGATAAAGGAGAATATTGGGACTTCATCTGAACGTTACAACGATAAAGGAGAATATCGGGACTTCATCTGAACGTTACAACGATAAAGGAGAATATTGGGACTTCATCTGAACGTTACAACGATAAAGGAGAATATTGGGACTTCATCTGAACGTTACAACGATAAAGGAGAATATCGGGACTTCATCTGAACGTTACAACGATAAAGGAGAATATTGGGACTTCATCTGAACGTTACAACGATAAAGGAGAATATTGGGACTTCATCTGAACGTTACAACGATAAAGGAGAGTATCGGGACTTCATCTGAACGTTACAACGATAAAGGAGAATATCGGGACTTCATCTGAACGTTACAACGATAAAGGAGAATATTGGGACTTCATCTGAACGTTACAACGATAAAGGAGAATATTGGGACTGGTTTGACCCTGAACATGGTGAGCAGGAACATTGGAGCTGATTTGAACGGGAATATGATGAAGGGAAATACTCGGCTGATTTTCACGGGGATATGATGAAGGGGATTACAGGAGTTAATTTGGACTTTGACATAACGGGGAACACTGGGATTGATCTGAACACGAATAAGATAAAGGGGAAAATTGGGATTGGTTTGGATGTGGGCATGAAGGGGAACATTGGAGTTGATTAGAACGTCGACATGATGAAGGGGAACATTGAGGTTGATTTAAACTGACTCGGATGAAGACGAACATAGATAGGATGTGCACAAACACTCATTGGGCAGCACATTCTGGGCTTTGATCTCTCCGGAGTTTTGTAGTTATGGAAAATGAAAGAAAGAAAGAAACGAAGTGAAAATCAAAACTCCGAAATGGCAGACTGAATTTTTTACCTTTGGATTAAAAAAAAGCCTATGCTAACAAAAATATATAAATAAATAAAATAAAATAAACAAAACGAAATAAAATAAAACGGTCAATCCGGTTTCCTTGATGGGTGACAAGGACACTTGGCTCAGTGGTTAGCTTAAACACTGTCAGTTCGAATCTCGCTTCCACCCTGCACCGACTGTTGCTTTTGTTTTCCCCCTCTGTCCGTCTTTAACGTGTGGCCGTCGTTGCTCTAATGTTGTGTGTAGCTTCCATTCCTACGACCCTACTGTGGGGATGATTACCTTCGAGTCTGCCACTCCACCTGAAGTGCATGGTCGTTAAAGTGAACACTCCACCCTCGCGCTACCCCTTCGCCGCTCTCCCCCCTCCCCTCCTCACCCGCCCCCTGTGCCTCACCCTTCCGTCCTGTTCGTTTCTCATCCGCCCCAATAGATTGAACGATCTGCAAGAAAGGAGTGGACAAGTTGCCTGTCCAGGACGGGGCAAATCGTGATGGTATTGCTTAAGTGAACTAAGTTGATGTAGCATTAGTCAGGCTTAACACACCAAGGTTATCTCTGCACTCACATACGCATATACGCTCTCATGCACCCGCCAAACATTCACCTCTCTCTGGGAATGGGATGTCACGCGTTCGTTTTTCTCCTAGCGCGACTGAGAACACGAATTACAGTTTCTATGCTACTTATAATTACACATGAAAAATCCAATTACACAAAATGGAATGATCCTAATTCCGGGCTACAATAAAATGGCCTCTTACCTGGCCAGGTTTCCACACACACACACACACACACACACACACACACACACACACACGCACGCACGCACGCACGCACGCACGCACGCACGCACGCACGCACGCACACACACACACACACACACACACACACACACACTTGCATACCACACCACAGTTCTCGAACAAGTCACTTCAAGTTTTCTTCAGTATTGGGTGATGGTGATGCCCTTGGTTGACTGGAACCAGGTTTCAGGACTGGGTCTTCGTAGTCGTCTCTGGGAACTCGACGTAGAAATCTTCTTCTTTGTCTCTTTCACCCACCTCTGGGTTTCAAACTCTTTTTTTTTTCAGCTTGTCTTTTTCCCTAAGACCTTGCTGTCACTTCTGTCTCCCAGACCACGTTTCTCTCAACCCTTCTCTGTCATGCTCACTCTTTTCTCCTCTCTTTCCTCTGTTCTTCTCTCTCCCATGATGTTCTCCTCTTCTCTCTCTCGATGTTGTTCTCCTTCAGCTTATATAGGGATGGGCACAAAGGATTTCCCTTTGGGCAATGCCTTTGTCCAAGTTGCTTCTCTACCACCTTGTTCCCACGTACACTGAGTTCCCCTCTGGCAACATTCTTCCCCACATTAGCATTTACACACACCCGCACCAAACTGCTTAGCAAACAACCACTTCGCACCAAATGGACATCGAAAATTTCCGCCGACTCCGGGAGTCACTCTAACACAGTAATTATCATAGAGAAAGCTACGACAACAACGTCCACATGCATTCAACTAGCCTGACAAAGCATCAACACAGTGCCCCACGGCAATACCATCTGAACAAGCCCAAGACTTCTGTTCTTCAAGGTCTGTTTACAAAGTAAATTCAGCTGAGTTTTTAGCGCCCACTCGATGCTTCGAGGTCCTAGCGGTTAAATTCCCCACCCCCACCCGCCCCCTCTTCTTTCGCTGTCGGGAAGGTTCGAACTCTGGAGGGTCCTCACTACCTTAGGTGCCATCTGTCACCTGACCACTTCAACCTCCTTGACACAGTTCGGGCGTATGCGCTAGGTAAGGGCGTACTGCTAATCAGCCCATTTCCTATTTCTCCACCACGCGCGGCATTCTTGTGGTCTAAAGCGCTTAAGGCCCTTTGTGAGAAGTTTCGCTCCCTTTACATTGCCTGTCTCGTCTCGCTTTGTTACTAGACGCCTCAGTCGGAGTCCTCTTCGCTCTTGCGTGTCATTCAACATTTCTGAGCATCACAGCTCTCGCCCGCCTTGAGAGATTTGTTCGAACAGGGTAGCTACGATTCCGCTGGTTGTGAAAACGCTTCTGCGCATGAATAATTAAAAGAAAACAACGCCTTGATGTGTGCGAGGGCGGTTTACATTAGAAGTAATAGCCTTAAGAAATATCGAATAGTAGTAATAGATGTAGAAGCAGCCATTCTCGTTGTCTGAGTAGGAGGAGGAATTGTGACAGTTACGCCAACTACCGTATGATTGTAAGAGTTGTAATAGCACCCATAAAACACCTTGATGTGTGCGAGGGCAGTTTACATTAGAAGTAATAGCCCTAAGAAATGCCGAATAGTAGTAATAGATGTAGAAGCAGCCATTCTCGTTGTCTGAGTAGGAGGAGGAATTGTGACAGTTACGCCAACTACCGTATGATTGTAAGAGTTGTAATAGCACCCATCCTTCGAATGATGGGGTGATAGTAAGTGGAAGGAATATCAATGATCGGAAGAATAAATTTATCACTTTCGTCACTTTTGACAACGCTGAAGCATTGAATAGTGGGTTTAAAGAGAGATACCTATACATCTTTAAGACTACAGTCAACCGTGCACCATGACTAACCATAAATATGACAGCTGATGTTTTTCATTATCAGTTATCAGTTTTATCCTTATTTCATTATCCTTATCAGTTTTAAGAAGCTTGTTGTTTTCATCAATATTAAATGTATTATGCAGATTCGTGGTTGAAAGTTAATAGATTTATTTTCCGATGAAAACAGTAGTCTTTCCACATAATTACTGTTTTCGTGATGAAAATTACTGTTTTTAAGAACAGAAAACAGATTATAACTTTTCAACCTATTCTTCTCATATACATTGTTCGCTCTGCCCAAAGCTGTTCACTGCACGTCCAGCCTGTGACAGACCAGTGATGCAACGCAAACTGCTACAATGCACCAGTCTCTACTAAACCATCCACAATGCGACTGGACACTGTTCAAGCCTTATGGCGTTGATGGCAGATAAGGACGTACAGATAGTGACACGGAGTGGTGATGGCATTGATGGCAGACAAGGACGTACAGATAGTGACACGGAGTGGTGATGGCATTGATGGCAGACAAGGACGTACAGATAGTGACACGGAGTGGTGATGGCATTGATGGCAGACAAGGACGAACAGATAGTGACACGGAGTGGTGATGGCATTGATGGCAGACGAGGACGTACAGATAGTGACACGGAGTGGTGATGGCATTGATGGCAGACGAGGACGTACAGATAGTGACACGGAGTGGTGATGGCATTGATGGCAGACAAGGACGTACAGATAGTGACACGGAGTGGTGATGGCATTGATGGCAGACAAGGACGTACAGATAGTGACACGGAGTGGTGATGGTATTGATGGCAGACAAGGACGTACAGATAGTGACATGGAGTGGTGATGGCATTGATGGCAGACAAGGACGTACAGATAGTGACACGGAGTGGTGATGGCATTGATGGCAGACAAGGACGAACAGATAGTGACACGGAGTGGTGATGGCATTGATGGCAGACAAGGACGTACAGATAGTGACACGGAGTGGCGATGGCATTGATGGCAGACAAGGACGTACAGATAGTGACATGGAGTAGTGATGGCATTGATGGCAGATAAGGACGTGCAGACATGTAGTGGTGAATCTGGCGGCCGGTGGAAATGACGGGGGAATGAGGTGGACGGAGGGTTGGGGTGGGGTGGGGGTGGGGGGTAGGTGAAGGGCGTGGGTGG
>CM065730.1:42060581-42073081 GCA_033310375.1 Conus canariensis | reverse complement strand
GTTTAATATTGGAAGTCAGTGTTTTCATTTCGCAGCCGTCCGTCTGTCTGTCTTGTCTGTCTGTCTGTCTGTCTGTCTGTCTGTCTCTCTCTCTCTCTGGTTTTTGTTCTCTCTCTTTGGTGGCTCTCTCTCTCTCTCTCTTTCTCTCTCTGTGGTTTTCGTCTCACTCTTTGGTGGTTCTCTCTTTCTCTTTTCTTTTTCTCTCTCTCCCTTGGTCGTTGTTCTCTCTCTCTCTCTCACACTCTCTCTCTCTTTGATCGTTGCTTTCTCACTCTCTCTCTCTCTCTCTCTCTGGTTGATGTTCTCTCTTTGGTCGTTGTTCTCTCTCTCTCTCTCTCTCTCTTTGATCGTTGTTCTCTCTCTCTCCCTGATTGATGTTCTCTCTTTGGTCGTTGTTCTCCCCCCCCCCCCCCTCTCTCTCTCTCTCTCTCTCTGGTTGTTGTTGTCTATCTGTCTATCTATATGCATGGATGTATGTATGTATGTGTGTCACTCTCTCTGCCTCTGTCTCTCTGTCTGTCTGTCCCTCTCTCTCTCTCTCTCTCTCTCGTTTTTAAATGTCATTTATCCTGATATCTAGAGTTATACACTAATGACCTCTGGGAAGCGGAGTGGAACACACAATTAGATCAACTTTTGTTCAGATACGTCCAACCCTGGAAGAATCCTTTCTATCTGCCACAGGTTACCATACAGTAGAACTAAATGTGTGCAATCACACACAGGTCATGCATTGCACACACACCCACTCGTATCTGTTTAAAAGTCGAGGAAGCTCCGTGGTGTATTCCATGCGATGAACCACCCACTGTCCAACATGTCCTTAGTGAGTGTTGGGCCTCACGTGCTGTCGAATCACAGCAGGTTTCATGAAGATTTTGTTTAGGGGGGTTTCAACGGATGTGTGTGTTTAGTGGTTTGTTTGTTGGTTGTTTTTTTAGTTTCTGAAGGAAAGAAATATTTCATGTGATCTGAGGATCTGTTGAAAACTCACACTTTTAGATGCTTTTTTCCTTTTTAAAACGTTTGAAATAAATTGGTTGTAAATACTAATTCTCTTTCACAAAAGCACGTATGAAACTGATTTCAATT
This sequence comes from Conus canariensis, assembly GCA_033310375.1. Taxonomy (NCBI): domain Eukaryota; kingdom Metazoa; phylum Mollusca; class Gastropoda; order Neogastropoda; family Conidae; genus Conus; species Conus canariensis. The sequence continues at coordinate 42,071,989 of CM065730.1, read as the reverse complement.
ATGTAACAGCCCTGACATGACCCCTTGCGGTCGCCTGGGTTATACACAACATGAACTGAATACTGATATTCCGTCAGTCAAGAACGGCCACTGTGTGGAAGTTGTAAGCCTTCGGTGTGTTGGTGTCGTTTTAAAACACGCCAGCAAAAATGCTGTGTCATTTTGTTCAAGTCCAAGCCACACTGGGAAAAAGAACGGTTGTCGAACAAACTATGGCCGAACTCTCTAAGAACATTTCAATAACGTCGAAAAATGATCATAGGTTAGAGCTGTCACTCATGGCTTTTACGTGTGCTGGTTCTTCTTGTTTGCTCGGCGCGTCAAAATAGATCGTGGACTGACTGACCAGTGTACACTGCATGCACAATAAGCAGCTTGCGATCTCGCCAAGTGAAAGTACTTGGCAAAAAGACAGGACACTGAGGTAGATATGGTCAAAGCACGAGCATCGCTTGAACGTTGTGGAATCGTCTAGAAGAGAAACAGTGGCGGTGCGAACTCTTAATCGCTCGTGCAGTAGGTCGTATAACACTATCGCAGGTCGTGGAAAGGTCGCTGTCCTATTTCAGTCTTATTGTGGTCGAAATCTACACGTATATGTGACTTACACACATTTTCAGTCTATATGTTACTTACACACACTTTCAGTCTATATGTAGCTTACACATATTTTCAGTCTATCGTGACTTACATACATTCTCAGTCTTTATAGTCGTGAATGACTAGCCAATGAACATCACAACTGAGAGATATAAGTCGGCATAGTCGTTAAAGTCGGTGATTCAGATGTGACTAGGCCATCATGTGGACGCCAAATCGGGGTTAGGTGCGTAGTATCGGTGGCTCCGGTCCTGCATCGGTATTGCGTCGGTATCGTTTCGGTGTCGTTCCTGCATCGGCTGCATATATTTCCAGCTTCAGTCTGCCCGCAGAATACCGACAACGTGTGTGGCTGAACTTGCCAAATTGTGTGAAAAAGTGAAAACAGCAGTCAAATCCATTTGTCATTGAAAGACCAAGATGATTGTCATCTTTCTGCCATAGGCAGAGTTTTGACACATAAAAAGAGACCTGAATATGTCAATTTAACATCAAAATAAACACTATGTATCAGAAAAAAGTTGTCTAGAGTAATCATTAAGTGGTGAATTTTGAATTCAAATTTTTATCGGCATTGTAGAAGCATATGCAAAACTGGTAATGACGTGGCATTCCTCCGAACGTCTTTCCTGTCGAGTAAAGGGGAAAATGAAATCACATGCAAACAGAAGGTGCTGAGGCGGCGAGAGAGAGAGAGAGAGAGAGAGAGAGAGAGAGAGAGAGAGAGAGAGAGAGAGAGAGAGAGAGAAAGAGAGAGAGAGAGAGAGAGGAAGACTAGCCGCATGGGGGTGAGGGTGGGGGAGAGAGGTGGTAAGGGGGTGTGTTTTGGTACATTGGTGGGGGCGGGGAGTGACGAGAGAATCACGGCAGGATTTCGTTTTAGACTTTGCATCACTCAACGATGACCACACTGTCATGTGAGGCCATTTTTCTTTTAACATCGACCCAACGATGTCACATGTGACTCCACTTTGGACCTAAGCTATACTATCTGTCGTCCTTGAAAAAGAGCAGACGCTCGAAATATTATGATAGATTTGGTTACATTGGTAGTTTTTGTTTCTTCACTTCATCTCTGTCAGTCTGTCTGTCTCTCTCTCTCTCTCTCTCTCTCTGCGCGCGCGCACACACACACACACACACGCACACACACACACACACACACACACACACACACACATATATATATATATATATATATATATATTATATAACATGTAACACACACACACACACATACATACATACATAGATCGACAGATTGGTAGGTAGGTAGGTAGGTAGGTTGCGGGTAGGTGGGTAGGTAGATAGATAGATAGATAGATAGATAGATAGATAGATAGATAGATAGATAGATAGACAAGACAAGACAAGACAAGACAAGACAAGACAAGACAAGACAAAATTCTTTATTTACGAGGATAATAGATAAGCACTGACGTGTTTTTTTACATCCAGTCCTCGCCCTGAGTAGGGACTACAATACGCAGTGAAATGAAATAATGTAAGAAAGCAAACAAAGCGGTCATGCAATCATAATGGAACATCAAGTGAAAATAGAAGAGAAATGAAAAAAATAATAATAAACAAACAAAAAATAAAAATAACAATAATTAAGGGGAAGGAGAAAGTGGGGGTGGGGGTGGGCTGAGCAGGGGGAAAATATGGAAATGTACTACAACGTACAAAAATTAGCATGTATAAAAACAGACAGTAAAATGAATATGACAAAGTACGTACATAATTTGGAACCCACACATACACGCACGCATGCACGCACAGAGAGAGAGAGAGAGAGAGAGAGAGAGAGAGAGAGAGAGAGAGAGAGAGAGAGGGAGGGAGGGAGGGAGAGACAATGACAATGACAAAGAATTTATTGGCAATAGCTCTTTCGGCTCTAATGCCAAGGAAGCGCAATCATAAATCAAAATGCAAAATTACTTCTGGCGATAACCGAAGATAAATGCAAAATCAAACAGCTTTGTAAAAACATCCATTAGTACTGGGTCATAATCTTCGACCAACCGACCTATGAGTCAACAATTAGTGACAGTTATTATCTTTTCCTTTCAGCACAACAATAACACATAATAGATACCTTGCAGAATTACATTTTCATGATAAATACATAGTCATGAAAAATGTAACTGAAGTCAAAAGCCTGATTAGCAAAGGTTCCAGTCAGACACACGAAATCAAATGAACACACATAATTTACAAAAGATGCATCATTTAATTTACTACACAGGTTTTCAACATTATAATTCAGGAACGATAACTGCGTCGGCTGATCAAGCCTGTCCTATTTATTGGAGGTTGACCCAGAACGCAAAGAACGCCTGTCACTGTCACTGTCACTGGTCGCGCGCCGTGTGTAGCCACTCACTGACAAGAAACTTGACAACCCACTTTGCTGTGTCCCTCTACCCGCACTGCCACCAGTTTCACGTGTTGCAGGCCGCCGACTCTGACCCTCTTCCTTCCCTTGCACAGTCCCTCTCTCCCCCTGCGAAGGTGTTTTCACCCCACCTCTACCACCCTTTCCCCCACGAACGTCACTGCTCCGCTTGAAACTGGTTGGCTTGAGAGGGGCGTGTCTCGGGGATTCCCTGCGGTGATCCACTGGTGTGTTGACCCGGTGACCTTGACCTGACTGCCGATCAGCTGTTGTGTTGCTGCTGCTCTCCGCCATCGGATTCGTGCTGTCTGCTGTTCCGCCTGATGATGGAGGTGACGAAGTGTCCACATCGTGATCGGCCCTCACTGCTGCGGCGTACGACCTCAGTGCTCGTCTCGGTCCGATCTTCATCACGCCTCTGTCAAAGTAAGCTGACATACCGTCACGTTTGGCCTGTGCCAGCATTGCAGCTTGCCGTCTGGTCAAGTCGTTGGCAACCCGCACACCTCGCCCTTCAAGCTGACTCCGGAATTCTTTATTCTTCAGGATCTCCAACTTGTCCCTCCAACTACGCACTTTGACGATCATGGGTTTTGGGTCACTCTGTCCGATTCTATGTGCTCTGATGATGTCGTCTTCACTCCACTGCTTTGGGCCCTCTACACTGTTCAGCGCTGACACCACAGCTGACGCACACTGGTCGTAGTTTTCTCTGTCAGAGCACATAGGGATACTGTAAAAGCGTAGATTATCCCTACGGGAAAACTCCTCTAAACGGTCAATTTCAGAGTTCATTTTCTCATGTTCGTTGCGTAGTCTGTCCACATACTGGGCGAGTTTGTGTGTGACCTCTTTCTGCTCCGTTGATTCTGTGCTGAGGACTGTGATGTCATCGGTGATTTCCGACACGGCCTCTGACAGACGGGTGTTTTCCTGTTCAAGTCTATTGCAGCGTTCATTAATTTCATCACACTTCTCACTGACACGTTTCAGTTCAGACTTGATGACAGACAGATCACTTCGAATCAAGTTATTTTCTTCGCTGCTTTGTTTACTCTGTCTATCGATGGCCTGAAGAATTTGCTGTGCGAAGTCAGGGGTGCTGTGCTGTGTCGCTGATTCCACGTGTGCAGCAGGTGTTTGCTGAACATCATCCTCTGTGACACTGCCATCCCTCTGCAAAGGTCCGGGGTTCGTCTCCACGTCATGAGACAGGAGAAGGCGACGCACCGACCACGAGGCATAAATTAAGCAGAGTGTGACGAGGGCCTGGCTGTGTACGGGCAACACGTGTACTACACACGCGCTGTCATAACACACTGTGTTTGCACTCGATGTTGTCGCGCCTGGGGTGTGACCAGCCGAAAGGCCCAGTGGTGGTAAGGTGTCATCGCTCACAACTGAGGTAGCGATGATTCTTAGCGAATTTCCGAGAAGACACACTGAGAACAACGCAAAAAAATGTCAACACACCGGTCGCCGACACCGCCTCGCTTCCGCTCACCTGGCTGGCCTCGTGAACTTTGTGTGACCTTGTCACTGATGCACAAAAATGTCCAATTCTGCTTCTCCACAGATTAATGTCAATCATTGTGTCTGCTACTGTTCTTCACTGTCTATTCACACACCTTACTGTCACTTCCCTCCTCACTAGCATGCTACGTAAACGCCGCACTTTGAAGCTGAAGGTAGAGCAAACGACTGACACCGTTGACTAGTCGCCATCTTTTTCCGCGCCCCCGAGAGGGAGAGAGAGAGAGAGAGAGAGAGAGCAAGGCACAACATGTAATCATTTTCCGTAAGACATGAAAATACGTAGAAGGTATTTAGGAAAGTGAGATGGAATTTGAGGGGGGGGGGGGGGGGGGCAAAAAAAAGAGAGAGAGAGAGAGAGAGAGAGAGAGAGAGGAAACCACTCGTAAAAAAGATCATGTTAAAGACGAACACACTAATAATATGTGCAATATAAGACAGGAAAGAGCTGATTAAAATAATGAAACAATACATATCACAAAATTATATGAGCAAAATCATGATAAGAAGATGAGACAAGGAGAGCATGTACTTAAAGGCGCTTGTGTGCAAGAGAGAGAGAGAGAGAGAGAGAGAGAGAGAGAGAGAGAGAAAAGGAGAGAGAGAGACAGACAGACAGACAGACAGACAGACAGACAGACAGACGCAGGAGCGAAAGGAGTGCAGGGAAGGGTGATAGAGAGAGGAAGAGAGGGAGAAAGAGGCGAGAGTGGGTGCGGGAAAGAGCATGTTTAGAACAATCTAACAATCAAAAAACACCAAGGAGACAATCGATTTTGAAGCACCAGGGGAAAAAAAGAAGGCACAAATGGAGGGGGGGGGGGGGGATACATAATGATAACCCAGTCACCACGGGTAGGAGGGGGGATGTCATGTAGATAATATATCAAGTCATTCCAGGAGAACCATGACAGAAGGAGAGAGAGAGGAGAGAGAGAGAGAGAGAGAGAGAGGAGAAGAGAGAGAGAGGTCGTATGAGAATAAAAGCATAACGACATAATGACAAGAGGGCAAGAGAAGTAGGAAACACACACACACACACACACACACACACACACACACACACACACACACACACACACACACACACACACACGCACACACACACACACACACACACACACACACACACACGCACGCACGCACGCACACGCACACATACGCACGCACACTCATACACACACGTACTCACATAAGACATACTATACACAATAACATGTGCGTTTCAAATACAAAACACTTTCTAAATAGACAGGTTCATACATAAGGCAAAGAGGGTGGTGGTGGTTGGTGGTGGATTTATGGCGGAGTATGCAAATACTGGCACATAAGATGGTTGAAATAATGGTGTTTGAAGGTTGATATGCATTGGTGTTGTTTGGTTGATTCAGGGAGCGAGTTCCATTGACAAGAACCTGAATATGTTAAACTGGATTTGAATAAGTCAATTCTAGGAACAGGGACATGAAGTTTGGGTAGAGTCCTTGAGGAATTAATTGAGAATCTGTGAACTAATGTGGAGGGTGCCTTCCCAGACACAACCCTGTGCCTTATGATCCCTTTGTTGTATTCTAATCTCAGACTTAAGGGGAGAACCTGAATCTTTTGTAGTCTGAGTCCAGAAGACTACTGGTTTTTAGGAGGACTAATTTGAGTGCTCGCTTGTGTAGGCTTAGTAATGGTTTGAGGGTGTTAGCACTAGCAGAGTCCCATAGAGTAGATCCATAGTCTATGTGTGATTGAATATGAGACTGGAAAAAGAGCTTGCGTGAATGCAGGTCGAGGAAGCGTTTGATTTTGGAGAGTTGATAAACTTTCCGTGAAACTTTTTTGCGCAGCGAGGTTATGTGAGCTTGCCAACTAATGTTGTTGTCAATTGTTATTCCTAGCACTTTGAGGTATGTTACCTGTTCAACAAGTTCATCTTTGAGATGTACAGGAGGAAACTTAATAGTGAGATTTTGTCTTTTTTGTCTGGTTGTGATAAGCATGGATTTAGTTTTTTGAGGGTGAAGCAACATGTGATTTAGTTCAGTCCATTTTACGAAGTCATTCGCACTTTCTTGTAAAGTTTGTGCAAGAACAGTAACGTCAGAATGGTTTTTGTGTATTGTTGTATCATCAGCAAACAGTTCACATGTGGATGTGATATGGAGAGGAAGGTCATTAATGTAAATTGTGAGCAGTAAGGGACCCAGGATAGAGCCTTGTGGGACGCCATACGAAAGTGTTTTAAATGAAGAGAAAGTTGTATTGATTTTCACACATTGTTGCCTATTTGTGAGATATGATTGGAAAAGCGAAAGAGTTTTTGTGGATAAGCCATACAATTTCAATTTTCTAAGAAGAAGGTTATGGTCTATCACATCAAATGCTTTTTTGAAATCGATGAATAGGACACCACAATATCTGTTGTTGTTAATGCTATTTAGCCAATCATCAACTAAGTTGATTAGGGCTGTGTGGCATGAATGGTTGTGTCGAAACCCAGACTGTCTTGGATGAAGCAAGTGGTACGTATTAAGGTGGTGTAATGTGTGTTTGTTCATGTGTTTTTCCAAAGGTTTGGAAATAGAGGAAATGATTGAGATTGGTCGGTAGTTTGCAGGGTCTGAGTTGTCACCTGCCTTGTGGATAGGAAGGACTTTTGCTTTTTTGAAACTATCGGGAAAATGATTTTTGTCTATGCATAAATTGAAGACGTATGTTAATGTATCTGTAATTGCTGGAGCTGATAGTTTGAGGATTTTTCCGTCTAGGCCATCTACCCCGCAGGTACCTGACTGTTTTAGATGCGTTAGGTAGTGATAAACTTCAAAGACTGTTATTGGTGGAATATGAAGTTCGGACGTGATGTTTTTATCTTGGCAATATTGTTTCAGTTTTTGAAGATCGTTTGATTTGGAAGAATCTGTCGTGACAATTTTATTAGCTATAGTGCAAAAGTGTGTGTTTTAGCTGTTCGACAGAGATGTCTTTAATTACAGTTGATTTTGAAGAAGATTGATTGTTTGTAAGCTCGTTAATAGCTCTCCATACCAATTTTGGGTTCTGGTTTGATGATATTAGTTCTCGATAATATTTCGCTTTTTCTCTGCGCTTCTGTGAATTTATTGCATTTCTCAGTTTTCTAGATTCCTCTTCATAGCCATGTTGTTTAAGCAGATCTCTAAGGTAACCTGCCTCCTGTAACTCTTTAGTGTACCATGCCGGTTTAGGATCATGCCGTACTCTAATCGTTTTTAGAGGGATGTGTTTATCATATATTTCTGTAAATGTTTTGATCCAAAATTCAACAGCAAGATCTGGATCAGTTATGTCGAAAACTGAAGAGAAATTTGAGTTAAGTAAGTCATGCAGAAAGTCTTGGTCGTTAAAGTTTGTAAAGCAACGGTACGTTATTGTCTTGTGCCCCGTTTTGGGAATTTTTACTCCTTTTTTGGACCATGTGACACAAATTGGGTAATGGTCACTACAGTTTAGAACAGGGACGCAGGCTTCTGCTATGTTAGTGTTATCTGAAACATAAACATGGTCAATAAGTGTCTTCGAATTTGTGTTTACTCTCGTTGGAGATTCGATGAGTTGATGTAGATTAAATAGATTGCATGCTTGCGTCCATTGGTTTTGCACTTTTAGAAGGTCTATGTTAAAGTCTTCAAGTAAAATGATTTCCTTGGATTCTAGCGAGACTGCATCCATCATCGTAATAAATTTGTCGACCCAGTCTACTCTTTCAGATGGGTTCCTGTAGCAGAATCCAACCAAAATAGAAGGGTTTCTCTTCAGCTTAACTTCTATCCAGACACATTCTACACCGTTACTTTCCAGGTGTAGAAGTCGTTTGAAGCTAAGGGTTTCGCTGACGTAGATAAGAAGACCCGTCTCTTTCGCTTGTGTAGGATCTTTCCGGATTGTGTTATATCCTGGAATTGTTACATCATTGTCGCTAATGTGTGCAGTTAATCTGGATTCAGAGAGTCCTAAAATATGAATGGGTTTACCATGATTCCAAATCAGTGTTGATATATCTGATGTCTTGTTGACTGCATGTTGGATATTAAGGTGACAGATTCGAAGTCCTTCTTTGCATGGCCATGCAGATTGGTTCTTGTTCATTTCTAGTTGTGTATTGATGTGATGATTACAGGGGACGACGATTTTGCACGTTAACTGTCGTTAAGATTTGTATAGTCAAGGAATACAATAAAAGCACATAAAAGAGAGGGGAAATGGGGTTGGTTTACACACCGTAACAACTTTAGGAAACTAGAAGCGAATGAGAAGACAAGAAAATCTTCACAGTATATGTCCGTAAGCTCCTCGGTCAGATGGTATACTTATGGAAACACTTTTCTGAAATGAAAGGATACACACAAAGGAAGTACTTCTAAAGCAAAATTGCGATTAAGGGGACATAAGAAGAGGTAAAAAAAAAAAAGTTAAATCAAACTTATTACAAAAAGCAAAGAACCAACAACTCAAAATGAAAACAAGTGAAAAAAAAACCCGAACAAAAAACAAAACAAAAAAAAGCCACTCACACACAAATACACAAGTCACGTAGTCGCACTTGTAGCTACGAGCTGGCAATGCACAATATTGCCTCGCTCGCAGTAAATAGCAGTTATTGCAGAAGTCTCCTGCTGCAGAGGCTTTGTTCAGTCTCTTTCCTATAAGGAACTTTTTTTTCTTTGTTTTACTTAAATACAAACACAAATGTGTCCGTATAGTTAACACACAAGAGAGCAATCTTCAATGCAAAATGATAATGAAATGAGAAATAAGCAAAAGTTAAAGTTATAAACAATTGTGCAACAACAGATACAAAAAAGGTAAACAATGTTTAAAGGAAAAGGATAAAGAGCATTGGTCTAAGATAATGACTCGTGTAGTCTCTCAATACGGGCACGCGTCACACTCCCAATGTCAGCACATTTTGTTCTGTCCTTTTAAACACTGAGTGGCAGCACTTCGATGTCGACGCACCGGTTTTTGTTTGTCCACAACACCACAAAACGCACTTCTTGAGATAAGAGTAATAACTCGTATAATAGTGTGCAATACATCTGGCAGGTACCCGACAGACTGCAGCAGGCCAGACAAGGAAACGAACAAACAAACAAACAAATACACATTGATTTACACATACACACACACTCGCGAGTGCGCGCGCACGCACACACACACACACACACTCACACACACGCATACGCACGCACGCACACACGCACGCACGCACGCACGCACGCACACACAACACACACACACACACACACACACACACACACACACACACACACACACACACACACACACAGTGTGTGCGCCCACACACGCATGTAGAAAACTATTAGATATGCGCTCATAACAATTAGATATGCGCATACATACATAGCACATGGATGATGAAGATTAATAGCATATCGCACTACATGCCTATGTGGTATGAAGTGGATATAAACATATGTACGCTCACAACCATTAGATATGCGCACAAATACATAGCACATGGATGATGAAATAACATATCGCACTACATACCTATGTGATATGAAGTGGATATGAACATATGCAGAGACGGTGATGAGCAATGATATACGAATATAAGGATGCATACAGGCGACATGTTAATTTAATTTAATGAGGACATGGGGAGAGGAGCTGGTTGGTGTTGCTGTGACAGGAACTGAGCAGTCATTGTGTTCAGCAACTGAACAGCAAATGGATGTAGTGGGCTAGAGGGGTGTACTGACTGCTTTGGGATGTGTGTGATGGTGGGGGGTTGGAAGTGTAATGTGTTGGGTGGTGGCAGGAGTGTTGATTGTGAAGTGTAAGGCGGGCATTGTTTGGAGTTGGTGGATTGTAAGGGGTATTTGAGGGTGGTAGTTGTGCTGTGCTGGGAAATTGTAGCCAAGATGTGTTGTGAGGTTGCAGCTGAGATGTGTTTGGAGGTGGGGTGTGTTGGTTGCTGCTAGTGTGTGGTTTGGACATGGAAGGGGGTGATGTGCTATGTGGGTGGAGGGTGCTGGTCACGTTTCTGTACTCTTTACATTGCTGTTTGTCATTTCTATTCACTGGGGAAGAAAAGGAATACATGTGGGTGGGGGATTGTAGAAGGGGTTTGCTTTGTAGGGCGTTGATGGCGACCTAGTATATTATACACACTGCGAGAGTTGGGATTATGGGGAGTGTTCGCTGGGAAATCAGTTTCATAGTTATAACTAGGTGGACTGTTAGTGGTCACTAGGACGTCTTGTGTTGCAAGACGGTCCCTTCTTGCTCTTTGTGAGGTGGGCTTGATGTAGCTGGAGGCTTGGGTCTTGTAGTTAGTGGGACAGATGTTGGAGGCAAGAACTTTGCAGCCATATGAACTGGGATGCAGTCTGTCTCGGTACATGGCTTTCTTTGGCGCCCCAGATCTGGCGAGGAAGGAAGGGGTGTTATCTAAGCAACTGATTCCCTCTTGACGGCAGGAGAGGCGAAGATTGGCCGTGGATCGTGACGCCATGTCCTTAAGGGGGTGTTGACCAACGGGAGGAAGAATGGAGGAGGCCTGTAGTGAAGCACTGGGGAACGTTTGCCTGAGTAGGTGGATTAACTCAACCCAGTCTGCTACAGGCACTGGCCTTTCGTCACAGCTGTTGATCCCCACATGGAAAGAGACCCGTTGGATGTGGGGTGATGGGGGCAGTGATTTCAGCCATTGACACAGGTGATGGACTGTCAGGCCAGGCACAGAGAGATTTTTCATCCTATAGCGTTCTGTTGACATTTGCTTCTCATCTACCCCCTGTAACACAGCGTCTCCTAATAGCAGCATGTTACAAGTTTCTGGGATTGTCATAGATAGATAGATAGACAGATAGATAGATAG
>CM065730.1:42053081-42055581 GCA_033310375.1 Conus canariensis | reverse complement strand
GATAAACATGGTCATAACATGGAGAAGTTGAAGAAGATAACATGTCATAACATGGAGAAGTTGAAGAAGATAAACATGGAGAAGTTGAAGAAGATAAACATGGTGATAACATGGAGAAGTTGAAGAAGATAAACATGGTCATAACATGGAGAAGTTGAAGAAGATAAACATGGAGAAGTTGAAGAAGATAAACATGGTGATAACATGGAGAAGTTGAAGAAGATAAACATGGTCATAACATGGAGAAGTTGAAGACAAACTTGACACTAAGACAGAGAAATTAAAAACCCAGATAAACACGGAAATTGAATTGCAAAATCGAAGGATACGAAATGGTAATAACTTTCAGATATTTCAAGAACACAAAATGATAGTAATACACAGCAGCTGAAGAAAACAATACAGTTATAACATAGAGAAGCTAGAGAACAAGCTATGGTAATATAATAGAAACATTGAGGAACCCATCATAGAATAAAGTATAGAAGTTAAACAACACAACATGGTTCTAACAAAGAAAAGTTGAAGAACACAAACTAATAATTGCATAAAAAGTTGAATCGCATAAAAGCTAAAAAAAAAATAATAAAATAAAAAACAATATGGTAGTAATGACAGACAAGGTGAAGAACGCAATATGGTAATAAGACAAAGGAAAATAAAAACAGCCATCATGATAGGACAAAGAAGCTGAAGAATATAAACATGGTAAATAAGACAGACAAGTTGTAGACATCATGGTAACAAGACAGACGAATTGAAGAACACAACAAGACAACAAGGCAGAACAGTTGAAGAACACAATAAAATAATAAGACAGACAAGTTGAAGAACACAGCAAGATAAAAAGACAGACAAGTTAAAGAACACAACAAGACGATAAGACAGACAAGCTGCAGAGGACAACATATCAAAAACGTAGCAGACTTCTCTTCAATATTATGTCGGATGTCGCCGGGATTCGAACCCAGAACATCTGACTGGGAACTTCGTGCTCTACCATAAAGCCAACCATGCAACCTTAACCATCTCCACACTGGAACTCATGGCTGTTGTGGGAGACATCATTCCAGACACACAAAGCACCAAGCTGGAACTGACCGCGTGAAGCCCTCCTCTCCTAAACCCACACCGCCCAACTTCGGCCGGCATGAAAACTCTCATCTCCGAAACAGACGTAAAAACCAAAACATCGCACCCAGACCCGCAAGAGAGTAAAAATGAAAAATGCCGACGGTTCTCCGCACCAATCACAGAACGTTACTGTTTTTGGTGCTGGGGGAGGGGGGGGGGGGCATGGCTGAACATGGTTTGAAAAGATTTTTGTTTTGACCTCTGGCCCTTAACAATAACATTGAAGTGGACTTCAAAGGGAAAGAAGCCGAGCGAGAAACTAACATTTTTAGATTTCGACTTTGCTTTCAAATTCACCTCTTTTCTTTATCTATTAATATTAATACATACGTCAGGCGACGCGATTCGTTGATTTTTGTGAGCTTTCTTACCATTGGTAGCAGGAGCGGTCAGTATTCTCCTGTGGGCAATCTGGTCAAGGCAAAGTGTTATCAGTCAAAATTGTCAGAACGAGAGGAAGGACAAACGGCGGGAGAGAGAGAGAGAGAGGGGGGGGGGGGGGGTAGGACTGGGGTGCATGGAGGGTGAGAGGGTAGCACTGAAAATTGTCGTGCTGTCTCTGCCCGCCCACACCCTCTGCCCGCTACAGGCCCTGCTTTGACAGAATGAGGTGATTGGATCCCTTTCTCCACATTCATTCCACGATCAATCCCTCACTCTGTGTGTGTGTGTGTGTGTGTGTGTGTGTGTGTGTGTGTGTGTGTGTGTGTTGTGTGTGTGTGTGTGTGTGTGTGTGTGTGTGTGTTGTGTGTGTGTGTGTGTGTGCGTGCGTGCGTGTGTGTTTATGTGAATACGAGATAAAATCCCCCTCCGCCTATTGTTACCTATAACTACTGCTACAGCAGAAAATTGACAGGTAGTGTTCGCTCTGGACAGTGTGTACAGTGTCACTACCTGATTGCCAGTCAGAAAATAACCCTGCATCAAGATTCTGAAGAGAGAGAGAGAGAGAGAGAGAGAGAGAGAGAGAGAGAGAGAGAGAGAGAGAGAGAAACAGAGAGAGAGAGAGAGAGAGAGAGAGATGTGTAAAAGATTTTCTACGAGAAAAACGGCTGAATAGACCACGTATGCTGAAAGACATTGGTCAAGCTGTGCAGTTAAAAAAAAAAAAAAAAAGAAAGAAAGAAAGAAATGAATAAATAAATCAATTACAAAACGAACAAGTAAATAAATAAAAAAAGAAACAAACGTAGATAAATAAATGAATAAATAAATTAACAAACGAACGAGTAAATAAAAAAAATAAAAAATAAATAAATAGAAATAAGGAAAGAAAACAAACAGGCAAAGTCAATAAGAGTATCACGAAAGGAAAAATTACCACGCAGAATTTCTAAGAGGCACGGATACGACCTAGTCTAAAAAA
>CM065730.1:42040581-42048081 GCA_033310375.1 Conus canariensis | reverse complement strand
TGTGTGTGTGTGTGTGTGTGTGTGTGTGTGTGTGTGTGTGATATGGCTTTTATCATTGACTTAGAGTAAACGTATGAGCATTTGTATGATTCCTGAAAGAGGTCAAATCGCAAAGGATGGATATATCAATTCCATATTGCTGACCTAAACAAATCAATATTGACACACACACACACACACACACACACACACACACACACACACACACACACACACACACACTTCCCTTCAATATACAAACAGGAGCACTCACTCACGATGTGGCGTACACACGCATTTATAAACACGCACATTCACATATATAGTAAAAATGAAATTAAAAAAGAAGAGCGTTTTTGTAAGAAGGAGCACATGGCGGGGTGGGTATGAGCGACAGGACGTGAAGTGTAATGTTAGTTATAGTTTAAGAACTGGATTACTTTGGGAGTACACCTGAATTGTTTAGGTGTTTTGAGTTTTTGAAAACAGAAACAGCAGCTTGACGACAGAGTTCATAATATATATATATATATATATATATATATATATATATATATATATATTTTGTTAAAAAATATTTTTTAAAAATGAAGTGTTAAAATCTACAAGCTTGTTTCTAGCGTTGCTATCCTCAGGATGTCTTTTGGGGCGCGCCAACGATCTTTTATGGCGTGAGGGACCCGATTTCAACTCTGTGTGTGCAGGCGGATCTCATTTGCTGCACGTGCGGCCTGTGGTTTTTATTGGGGCCTGTTCAGATGGAATGTGCTAGCAAAGATTTCCACTTGTGCCTGCAATTGTTTACAATTTCTACTTTTGTGTTCAGAGTTGCTAAGTGTGGTTTGCATAATATTAACCATTTTTCTGTGGAGCATAGATTGCATCTTTTTGAGATATTGTTGTATGGTGTTGCTCTTTTTATGATTTTCCATGATATGTTGTAGTCTATTTTTTTTATCTTTGAGTCTCCAAATGTATTTACTCAGCTCTGTTTGATTTTTGTATTTTTCATTTTTGAATGACTGTTTGTGGTTTGCGTATCTGGTTTTGAAAGTGTTTTCAGTAATCCCTATATATGTTTCTTTTTCATTTTCTGATGTTACCGTAGCTTGGTATACAATGTTGCTGTGAAGACATTTATTGCTTAGGGGGCACTGTTCTTTTTTAGTGCAGTTGCAAGATGTCCTTTCGGCACCCTTCTCTTTTATATTGCTTTTCATTTTGTTAGATGAGTCAATCATGTTTTTGAGGTTGGGCATACATGAGTATGATAGTTTAACGGTGTTTTTGTTGAATATTTTGGACAGTTTGTGTTCTTTTGGGAATGA
This sequence comes from Conus canariensis, assembly GCA_033310375.1. Lineage (NCBI taxonomy): Eukaryota > Metazoa > Mollusca > Gastropoda > Neogastropoda > Conidae > Conus > Conus canariensis. Next base: position 42,046,774 of record CM065730.1, on the reverse strand, counting down.
TGTTGCCAAGATTTTAAAGAATTCTTTTCCTACATTTGTTTTTACTTGTCCATCGTATGGTGGGTTGTACCATGTGATCTTTCTTTTCCTATTTTTCTTATTTCTGTTCGTGCTGTTGTCTGGACTGTATTGTAGTTTGTAGTTGTAACCACTTTTTTGTAATGCTTCTTTATATTCTGTTGCTGCGTCATTGAATGCGTTTTCATTGCATGACAGGTTGGATAGTCTCTTGTTTATACCATTGGGTATTGTTTTTAGTATAGATGGTGGGTGGTTGCTTTTGATGTTTACGTAGATTGGTATGTCATTGGGTTTTTTGTATGGTTTGTACACATGGTCATTGAGGTCTAATGTTATGTCTACGTAATTCACTACTTTTTTGTTTGCTTCTATTGTGATTTTTAAGTTGTGGTTTTTAAAGATTTTACATAATTCTTTTTTCTTGTTTTCAATGGTTCTTGGATTATTGTTTAATGCAGCGAGGCCGTCATCTCTGTATAAACCGGCCTGTTTTCCAAGTTGTTTTTGGATGTTGGATAGCATGAATAGTCCGACTAGTTCACATGTTTCGGCACCATCATACGATCCCATGGTTACATCAAATGTGGAGTTTTTGCTCGTTTTTTTAATCCAAGTTTCATTTCTGCTATGGAGTAAGGTTTTTTTGTTTTTTTTTAAATATTTTTTAACAGATGTTGCTCCCCAAGGGGTTGAGCACCTTCAGATTTTTTAAGGACTTTTTTATATTGTTCATAAATATATATATATATATATATATATATATATATTATATATGTATGTATGTATTTCTTCATTCTAAGACATAAGAGCAAGCTTTGTTTTATAATTGAATATTTCTTGCAGTCATTGCAACACCAAGCTGCTCTGTAAGTTGCTGGAATGGTGCTCGGTTACTTATCCTTGGAATTTATTAGTCTATTATAATTTAGTCCCGAGCGGATTCATTCCAAGAACTGGCCCTCAGCACTTGTGTCTTAAGAGGTTATCTTTTTATATTTTCTACTTTTCACAAGAAAATGTAGCTTGTTTTGCTCTTTTAAGAAGCCTTGGTTGTTGGTGTTTTTTTTTAACTCAACAAACACACTAGGGTATTGCACACCAGCCTTTTTCTAGGATAGCATTCTCCATAAAACCGAAAAGGCAGAGTAGTTAAGTTACCACTTTCCGCGGTCATCGAAGAGAAGCAATCAGGTTTCAAAATACGGGTATCTGACCAGGAGTTACATGTTAGTGAGTTTCCTCCCTATCGGAGATTGTCTCTCCCTTGGAGACTATAAGCTTGCTGAAGGCTCATTTTCAGAAGCATTTATTATTCCCCATTCACCCTCTCAAGCACGTACTGTTAGTTAGGCAGAATTAACTACCACTGCAGATATGAATGCTTATTTCCCCCTATTTCTTCAATCTAAGACATAAGAGCAAGCTTTGTTTTATAATTAATTATATATATATATATATATTATATATATATTATATATATATATATACACACACACACCACACAAGGTAAAAACAAGTTCTGTGTTTTCTCCACACAAGGATAAAATCAAAACTCGAGCTTTCGCCCACAGGCTTCATCAGGAGAATGTGACCAGTGAAAAAACAGAGCCAAAGAAAAAACAGTTCAGTGTTGAGCATACATTCACTTACTCCTCTAGATATCTTACATATTATTCACGTGCGAGTTTACATCGGTTTGGATATGGCCATCTTTGATGGTCAGTTTAAGATGAAGATATTAGGCCTCCTTTGTTGGGGTTACAGTCCATTTGATGTTGGGTGGGGGTATATATATAATATATATATATATATATATATATATATATATATATAAAATTTGGTGTTGAATAAATTTTGATCATCCTGGGACAGTTTTTCTTGAAATTAGCGGTCCTGTTGTGGTCTGGGAGACATGGGAAGTGGCCCTTAACTTTTTGCCAGTAGTAATACATACTATAAAATCTGTCCAGATGATGGCCGCTGTCATGTCAGTAAAAGATATGTGTGTGACTTTCACTCGCTTTAGATAGGTGTCAAAAGGCAGAGATAAAACCAGGACAACGATGCGAAGAAGAAACATTTGCACAGCCCAGTAGTCGATATAACTTATTTCAGTTTAAAATCGACTCAACATTTCCTACAAACAAGAAGAATGTTGCTTTAAGGCTTGAAACTTGAGAAGATATCATCATCGTCGTCGTCATTATCATTATTGCTATTATCATCATTATTATTATTATTGTTATTATTATCATCATCATTATCATCACCATCATCATCATCATCATCGTCCTTATCATTGTTATCATTATCAACTCTAAGCAGTAATGGCCGCTAACTAATGAATATTGTCACATCGATTCAACCAGAAATCAAAAGGAGAAAAGGGAAATCACGGTGTATTTTTAGGCCTACACACACAACAGAGGAAATGGGAGATAGTGGACACAAAGCAAGGACAGAAAGGCCATCACAAGGTCGCTCGCTATCGACGCGCTGCCCCTTTCAGCGGGATGGAGCCGCAAAAGCTGTCCAGACAGGACTCTGTAATACAGTGCTGTGGGCAGCAGTGTTTATACACACAGAAACAGCAGCAACAGCATACACATCGATCACGCAGCGGCTCTGTCGTGTGAAATGATGTCATTGCTCTCCGAGGTTGCTGTGCTAAATTTTTGCGTTTGCGACAGAGATACAGAAAAGATATACTGAGAGATTGAAAAAAAAGGCACAGACACACTGACCGTTAAAGACAGAGACAGACTGAGAGACAGATGGAGAGGGATAGCGAGGGGAGGGGGGGGGGTGAGATGAAGAGAGAGGGAGACACACACACATGCACACACACACACACACACGCGCGCGCGCGCGCGCGCGCACACACGCACGCAGGCACGCAGGCACGCACGCACACACACTCACAAGCACTCACAAGCATGCACACACGCACCAATGACATAAAATGCATTTGTGGTGGGAAAAAATATCAAATATGCCTACACTTCTTAAATGTGAACAGTTGAAATTTTCTTCTTTTTTTTTTTTTTTTTTTTTGCCTGGTTTCTCTGAATCTTCCTTGCATTAAATTTGGAATAATTCCTCATTAATATGTGACACTGGATTAGCAGTAACTCAAAGTCCGATTTTTACCGACCTGTAATGAGATGCAGCTTTTGTATGTTTGTATTTGATGTTATTTGGGTTACTTTTAATTGTTGTTGCGTTTTTTTTTTAATTGTTCCTTTTTTGTCTACGATCGCATAACGTGAATAGACATTGAACTGAAGACTACAGACACGCACACGCTTATTGGACATACTCCCTTGTCCCTTGTCTGTGTTTTTGTGATTCCCTTTGGATCTTTTTCCTTCCCTTTAAACGTACCCCTTTTTATATATATCTTTTTTCGTTCCCTCTAGAAACGCAACTCACTGTACTTGTTTATCTTTTTATTTCGATGTTGCCACCTATCTTTTTTCATTGTCTTGTTCTGTACCTTTACAATAGGCTAGCCATTTTTATTATTATTACTATTATTTTGTTGTTGTTTTTGTTCATTCTTTTTTTAACTGGCCACTGTCTTCTTGACATTTTGTTTCTTTGTTCTTTACCTTGCCGACTGGCTAGTGCATTTTCTTGTTATGTTCTTGTTTCTTCTTGTATAGCTGGACACCAGTCTTCTGGCCATATATCTGGTTCCCTACCCTACCTGTGTGTAGAATTGTCTTCTGTCTTCTTGTCATGGTCTGGTTCCTTCCCTGTACAACTTGCCACCCATCTTGTTTGTCTTGGTCTTGTTCCTTCCCTGTACAACTTGCCACCCATCTTGTTTGTCATGGTCTTGTTCCTTCCCTGTACAACTTGCCACCCATCTTGTTTGTCATAGCCTTGTTCCTTCCCTGTACAACTTGCCACCCATCTTGTTTGTCATGGCCTTGTTCCTTCCCTGTACAACTTGCCACCCATCTTGTTTGTCATGGTCTTATTCCTTCCCTGTACAACTTGCCACCCATCTTGTTTGTCATGGTCTTGTTCCTTCCCTGTACAACTTGCCACCCATCTTGTTTGTCATGGTCTTGTTCCTTCCCTGTACAACTTGCCACCCATCTTGTTTGTCATGGTCTTGTTCCTTCCCTGTACAACTTGCCACCCATCTTGTTTGTCATGGCCTTGTTCCTTCCCTGTACAACTTGCCACCCATCTTGTTTGTCATGGTCTTGTTCCTTCCCTGTACAACTTGCCACCCATCTTGTTTGTCATGGTCTTGTTCCTTCCCTGTACAACTTGCCACCCATCTTGTTTGTCATGGTCGGGTTCCTTCCCTGTACAACTTGCCACCCATCTTGTTTGTCATAGACTTGTTCCTTCCCTGTACAACTTGCCACCCATCTTGTTTGTCATGGTCTGGTTCCTTCCCTGTACAACTTGCCACCCATCTTGTTTGTCATGGTCGGGTTCCTTCCCTGTACAACTTGCCACCTATCTTGTTTGTTATAGTCTTGTTTCTTCCCTGTACAACTTGCCACCCATCTTGTTTGTCATGGTCTTGTTCTTTCCCTGTACAACTTGCCACCCATCTTGTTTGTCATGGTCTTGTTCCTTCCCTGTACAACTTGCCACCCATCTTGTTTGTCATGTTGTGGTTTCTTCCCTGTACAACGTGCCACCCATCTTGTTTGTCATAGTCTTGTTCCTTCCCTGTACAACTTGCCACCCATCTTGTTTGTCATAGTCTTGTGTCTTCCCTGTACAACTTGCCACCCATCTTGTTTGTCATGGTCGGGTTCCTTCCCTGTACAACGTGCCACCCATCTTGTTTGTCATAGTCTTGTTCCTTCCCTGTACAACCTGCCACCCATCTTGTATGTCATGCTGTGGTTCCTTCCCTGTACAACTTGCCACCCATCTTGTTTGTCATGGTCGGGTTCCTTCCCTGTACAACTTGCCACCCATCTTGTTTGTCATGGTCGGGTTCCTTCCCTGTACAACTTGCCACCCATCTTGTTTGCCATGGTCGGGTTCCTTCCCTGTACAACTTGCCACCCATCTTGTTTGTCATGGTCGGGTTCCTTCCCTGTACAACTTGCCACCCATCTTGTTTGTCATGGTCGGGTTCCTTCCCTGTACAACTTGCCACCCATCTTGTTTGTCATGGTCGGGTTCCTTCCCTGTACAACTTGCCACCCATCTTGTTTGTCATGGTCTGGTTCCTTCCCTGTACAACTTGCCACCCATCTTGTATGTCATGCTGTGGTTCCTTCCCTGTACAACTTGCCACTCATCTTGTTTGTCATGCTGTGGTTCCTTCCCTGTACAACTTGCCACCCATTTTGTTTGTCATGGTCGGGTTCCTTCCCTGTACAACTTGCCACCCATCTTTTTTGTCATAGCCTTGTTCCTTCCCTGTACAACTTGCCACCCATCTTGTTTGTCATGTTTTGGTTCCTTCCCTGTACAACTTGCCACCCATCTTGTTTGTCATAGTCTTGTTCCTTCCCTGTACAACTTGCCACCCATCTTGTTTGTCATGGTCGGGTTCCTTCCCTGTACAACTTGCCACCCATCTTGTTTGTCATGGCCTTGTTCCTTCCCTGTACAACTTGCCACCCATCTTGTTTGTCATGGCCTTGTTCCTTCCCTGTACAACTTGCCACCCATCTTGTTTGTCATGGCCTTGTTCCTTCCCTGTACAACTTGCCACCCATCTTGTTTGTCATGGTCGGGTTCCTTCCCTGTACAACTTGCCACCCATCTTGTTTGTCATGGTCGGGTTCCTTCCCTGTACAACTTGCCACCCATCTTGTTTGTCATGGTCGGGTTCCTTCCCTGTACAACTTGCCACCCATCTTGTTTGTCATGGTCGGGTTCCTTCCCTGTACAACTTGCCACCCATCTTGTTTGTCATGGCCTTGTTCCTTCCCTGTACAACTTGCCACCCATCTTGTTTGTCATGGTCGGGTTCCTTCCCTGTACAACTTGCCACCCATCTTGTTTGTCATGTTGTGGTTCCTTCCCTGTACAACTTGCCACCCATCTTTTTTGTCGTGGTCGGGTTCCTTCCCTGTACAACTTGCCACCCATCTTGTTTGTCATGGTCGGGTTCCTTCCCTGTACAACTTGCCACCCATCTTTTTTGTCATGGTCTTGTTCCTTCCCTGTACAACTTGCCACC
>CM065730.1:42013081-42025581 GCA_033310375.1 Conus canariensis | reverse complement strand
TCATTTGAGAGGTGATTTCTATTATCCGCCTACCCTTCCCCACCTCCACCCCTCCTCCAGAACACCTGTTCTTGCGTTCTGTCTCTCTTTCTTTCCGGAGAGAGAGAGAGAGAGAGAGAGAGAGAGAGAGAGAGAGAGAGAAAACAGACAGACAGACAGACAGAAAGAGAGAGACAGACAGACAGACAGACAGACAGACAGACAGACAGACAGACAAACAGCCAGCCAGCCACCACCAGCCAGCCACACAGAGAGACAGACAGAGAGCTAAGGAGTATGATTGTGTACTTAAGTGCCAGACATAACGCACATTCCCACAAACATCATTGCACAACATAGTGACAGCATGCTGATGATTCCGGCTGTTGGTCACCCAGTCACCTCGTCCTAAAACCGGGAGGGGAAAAATAAACATCACGCTGTTTGTATGGACCCTTTTTTTTTTGTTCAAAGAACATCAGAAGGGCGTCCAGGAGACATGACATGAATACGACCCTACATCTACCCCCCCCCCCCACCACCACCACCACCCGCCCATTCACCCCTCTGAATGTAAAGACTCAGGGTATGTGAGGAACGAGTGAGCTATTGAAGGGGTTGAGATGAGGAGAAGGGGCAGCATGAAAGAAACAAGGATGAAAAGGAAAGAACACACACACACACACACACACACACACACACACACACACACACACACACACACACATACACACGCACACACGACACACACACACACACACACACACACACACACACACACACACACACACACACACACACACACACACACACACACACACACACACACGCCATCCTTCCTGTACGTGCTGAGCTTTAGCTGTCATTCACTCCACACTGAATCAGAATGTGTCCGTCCACAGTCCTTGTCAAGAGCGTCAGTCTCGCCCTCCCTCTCTGCCTCTCTCTCTCTCCTCTTTTCTCTCTGTCTCTGTCTGTCTATCTGTCTGTCTGTCTGTCTGTCTGCCTGTCTGTCTCTCTCTCTCTCTCTCTCTCTCTCTCTCTCTCTCTCTCACACACACACACACACACACACACACACACACACACACACAAGCACACACACACACTCACACACACACACACACACATACACACACACACACACGACACGCTACACGCACACACACACACACACACACACACACACACACACACACACACACACACACACAACACACACAACACACACACACACACACACACAGGGTTTGGAAGGAAGGCCGAAAGGTTGTCACAATACAATTCTGATTTTCCAAAATCAACCCACCCCATCCCTTCCTCTAGTGCCCTCCCTCTCGCTCCCTTTCCTCCCCGTCTCCATCGCCAAAAAAAATCTTATTCGGATTGCTTCTAGTCATCGCTGAACTTTCTACAACCACTGGTAATGCTCTTGCAGCGGCTGTGAACTGATAGCGATAGAGGACAGCAGGAAAGGGATGTTGATGAGGAGGAGGAGGAGAAGATAAAGGAACAGCAGCAGCAGCAGACTATCCCTTCCCTCCCCCTGATACAAATCTGCATTTGCATTTACTGGACTGTTTTATCTCATAAAATTTCCTGTATACACTTCAGACTTTTCTTTCACTCGACAGAGAGAGTGTTCACATGCCCCCTTCCCACTGCACTTCTTTTAAATACGCACCTCTCTATTCACACACAACAACACACACACACACACACACACACACACACACAACATACATACACACATACACTACATACACACACATATACACACACATACACACGCGCACGCATGTGCACACAACACACGCACACACACGCACACACACATACTCACACACACGCATGCATGCACGCACTCGCGCACGTACGCACGCACGCACGCACCCACTTACACACACACACACACACACACACACACACACACACACACACACACACACACACACACACACACGATTATCCCCGCATGTATTCAGATTTGAAAGCTGGCTATCATTCACTAATGTGGCCATCAACAGTCATTGTCAAGGTCGTCATTCAGACTGTTGTCTATTACCTTGGAGAGATTGTCATTCTCTTCAGACTGTTGTCCACGTCCTTTTCGAGGTCTAGATTCCATTTAGAACGATGCCCATTGCCCTTGTCGAATTTTCGTTCTTTTTATAACGTTGCCCATGTCCTTGTCGAATCTTCGTTCTGTTTAGAATGTTGCCGATGTTCTTGTTGAATCTTCATTCACTTTAGAATGTTGCCCATTGTCCTTGTTGAGATTTCATTCCCTTTAGAATGTCCTTGTAAAGGTAACCATTCTCTTTAGAATGTTGCCCATTACCTTGTAAAGATTTCCATTCCCTTTAGAATTTGCCCATGTCCTTGTCAAGATCTTCAAATTCTTTAGATTGCTTCTCATGTCCTTGATAAAATCTTCATTTCCTTTAGAATGCTGCTATATCTTTGGCAAAATTTTCATTATCTTTAGAATAGTATCAATCGTTATTATCCAGATCGGCATTACCCGAAGAATTTTTACAACTGACATTGTCATGATCTTTATTCCCTTTAGAGTGTTGCCTGATGTTTTTATCAAGATCATTTTCTTTAGAATGTTGCTTAGTTTCCTTGTCAACATCTTTGTTCCCTTTAGAATGTTGATGGTGTCTTTGTCAACATCATCATTCTCTTTAGAATGTTGCCCAATGTCTTTGTTAAGATTTTCATCCTCCTTAGAATGCTCAATGTCCTTGTAAAAATCTTCATTCCCAATAGAATGTTGCCCATTTTCCTTGTCAGAATCTTCACTCCCTTTAGAATGGTAACCAATGTCCTTGTCAAAATCTTCACTCTTTTTAGATGATCCCACTGTCCTGGTCAACATCTTCATTCTCTGCAGATGTAAAACTCTTAGCTTACCACTGAGCCATCCAGGAACCCATCTTCTTTGTCACGGAATGCGTTGTTCCCCAAAACGTCCAGTCAGTTCTGCTCACACGCGTCACTGGATCATTGCGTCAGCTGTCACCCGCACAGAGATACAGTGAAGACAGGCTAAGTATTCTGCCTCGCTTTCCTGCTTTTCACCTTTGTCGGATTTCCGTTTGTTTGTGCACGTCATCAATCATCATCACTTCTGGGCACCATAGTCATCGTAGGGCACGGGACAATCGTTCAACTGGCTGGGCTGCCCTCTTGGATTACAAAGCATGCCAGCTTGCTGTTGTCCGCTCTTCAATGGGGTCAGCCCACTGTCTGCACGTACGTAACCTTTGCCTGCTCATGAACTGTCATATATGTGCTTCATACGCGATAGCTTGACATGATCAGATGCGAAGTGTGGTGCACAGTGAGCCACCGTGAACGGGTGCAGACAGAAAACCAATCAGATCAAAAGGAAAAGGTAAATACGTGCAAAAGGCACAATAGAACTCTGAAAGGCAAAGATTCATTTTCCCCCTTTTTTTTTTTTTCTGTCCCACTTTCTGTGCCACCTTAGTGGCAGTGCACCCACGCCACTCATTCTGACACCCCCTACACAGCCACGGCCCGTCCCAGCCTGACGCAGCCCCGGCGCCGGCAATCTGTAGGGAGCAGACAATGTCAGGTCATCAAGAGAGAAACTCACCGGGGGAGACACTCACTGCTGCCGAGTTACTTCGGTGGAGTTCAGGGGCGCCTGTTCTGATTCAACATACGCAGGATACCACCTACTAAGCCTCCTACTGACGACAATGATTGCTTAGTCGCGGAGCCGGCTTGAGTGAGCTCTCCGTCCGGAGGACGCTACCACGTCCGTCCAACGACAGCCCCTGTGGACTCGCCGATACCGGTGACCCCAACGGAATCAAACCAAGGCCACAGACGTGGAGAGGACATCGAAATTGAGGTCACCATGAGAGCGAGGCATGAAGGGCCACAGAATTTGATACCTTTTTTATGCTGATCGATGAGAATGAGGATGATGAAGATGATGCTACGGATTTCCATTTCGGTCTGAGACTTCATGACAGGGCTGTACTCTACGCTTACTTTCATAGTGTATCCCGGCGTCAACCAGGCCCGAGAGATACAGACACCTGCAGTGTTGGTCAGGAACTTCGAACAACACTCTCAGAGACGCATCAATTAAGTGGATGAAACTCGACTGTGTGGTCCCAGTCTCTCCAGCTGAGCCTGTAGCAAACTCAGCTCTGGGTAGGAGCCGGTCGGGGCAGAAAAATCCCACATGACTCTGATGGGAATCGAACCCACGACCTCCCAGCTGGGAGTCCGCGACGCTAACCACTTCGCCAGGCGGCTGGTCTGGCAGGCGAGGACGCTTATCTCCCACCCCCCACCCCCAACTTTTCCACCCTCGTCCCCTCTGTATTTCTGACACAAACTACAACTGCATGTCCTGCAGAGAGAGTTGGGGAAGGGGGTGGCAGGCGTGGGGGTTGGGGGGGGGGGAGTTGAGCCAAAGGTCAAATTTGAAACTTCACTAGTGACTCAGTACTTACTTCTTGACTCCTGTGTAGCACACAACTTGTTACTGAATCAGATGGATTAAAGTAATTCCTGATTTTGCATTTACTGCATTGTATAAGTGTTGTAATTTTAATAGACTGCAAATTATGTTGAAAGGTTGTATGTTACTGTATTAGAAATCCTCTGATCTGAACTGATTAGAAAGAAGGAAATCTACAAAGCAAGGAGAAAAAACCCTTCTTGACCATCGTTGTATTTAAACTCGAGCAAAGCCAAGGCAATGTCGGTTTTTTTCCTCACGTTTTTTGATAAGCTTTTTTGCTGGATTTGTCACAAGAAAAAATACTACACATAAGAAAATAGACAATATATATTTACCCTTGAACAATGGATGAAGCTGAACTGAGGTTGACTGAAAAGAATTGGATTTGTCAGATCATGCCAACATTTGCAGACGTGCAGCTGATTTCGGCGTGTAACATGAACTGGAGAGCCTAGTAAAAAGTACGGATGAACGAAGGCACAGCTTTGTTTCACATGTAGCCCAGAAGTGGGTAGCTCTTCTCACATCTTTTTTCTTGCTTCTGACAAAAAATAATTACCGAACAATAAATTGGGATGAGCCTGACGAATAAAGACTGCACTCACCTTCCTCACAGATTCTGCGTACAAGGAAAACATTCTGTGATGTCTCAGCCACATAACAATCTGAACATCTAACTCATCGCCCGATTTATTGTGTGACTGGCAGATTTTCTGTGAAGTCTGTATCAAACAGTGAGCTTGCCTCCTTTTGCCTCCCCCTCTCCTCTCCACCCCCTATCGCCCAGTCTTCTAGCCCCCCCCCTCCCCCCGCCTTCACCCCCCACATCCCTCCTCGCCTTCCCTTCGCTCCGGCTCAGCCAGAAAGGCCTAATTTTTCTCCCCAGCGACCCGAATTGATTCACTCCTCAAGTGAACTGGACATTCTGATGCAATTGCTGTATCCCCCTGAGCTCCGTCTTGAATTAATTGGAAGGAGAGAGCATCGGATCAAACGCCTGCAAAGGGACACATTTGCATCGACCCACTTGCCCATAAGAGCAGAGTTGTGGGCCCTGCTGCTTTCCCATCTGAAAAGATAGGAAAGGTTTGAACTGCAACAGGATTGGAAACTGCTGAAAAAGGAAAAGATAGGGAACAGACATGAACTGATCAGAGATCATACCCCCCCCCCTCCTCCCCCAAAAAAAAGAAAAGAAAAGAAAAGAAAAATATAAATGCTTGCAAATGGACAGCATAAAGTCCATTCAATCTGGAAAGAGTGTCCTAACTAGGCAAGTTCCGATAGCCATGCAGGTGCTCTCGACTGGTTCCACAGCTGGTGCCCACCTTCCTCTTCCTTCCTCTCATCTATTCTGTTCCCATCTTCAGCCTGCCCATCTCTCCTTCATTTGATTTTCCTTCCCAGTGGAACTTTTCCGTCTGGTGATTCCACCTTAGGCAAGGTTCGGGAATTGACAAATAAGTAGACCGTGATGAGTTGTTTTTTTTCTCCCCCGAAGAACACATGGAATCTTCCCGACTGTCACTCTCTCTCCCTCTCTCTCTCTCTCCTCTCTCTCTCTCTCTCTTTGTTATCTTTTTTCTTTCTCTCAAACACACACACACACACGCACACACGCACATACACACACACATACACACACACGCACGCGTGCACGCATGCACGCACGCGCGCGCACGCATAATCACACACACACACACACACACACACACACACACACACACACACACACACACTGAGAACAATGAACCTGCTATGAGCCTTGTTTGTGTATCAATCATTTACTTGGCCTATCAGATTTTCTGTTTGGATTCTGGAGGTATCAGTGTAGTATTGAGTTGGTCTAGCCCACCCCTCACTACACGTGCGCGCGCGCATGCACACACACACACACACACACACACACACACACACACACACACACACACACACACATACACACACACTCTCCCCTCTCTCTCTCTCCTCCTTCTCTCTCTCTCTCTCTCTCTCTCTTCTGTGCCGAAATGATCTCTTATATCACCTTTCCTCGACATGAGATCTATTTTAATGAGATGAATTGGAATATTTGTTTCAGATGAACATCATAGAACTTGTAAAAACCTTACCTGGTTGTAGGCTCCGTCCCTGACCAATCTGTGTCATGGCTTTTCTAAAACATTCTGTGATTTAAAAAAAAACAACAACTAAGAATGGGTTGAGTCTGATGAATGACCACTGCACTCACCTTCTCACAGAGTCTGCACACAGGGAAGACATTCTTCGATGTCACAGCCACGCAACAATCTGAACTTCTGACTCATCACCCGCTGTGCTGTGTGACTGGCAGGTTATGGGTGAAGTCTGTATCAAACAGCGCGCTCGTCTCCCTTTGCCTTCTCCTCTCACCCCCCGCTATTCCCACTCCTCTCACCATCCCCCTATCCTTCCTTTCGCTCTGGCCCAGCCGGAAAGGCCTAATTTTTCCTCCCCAGCGACCTGAATTGATTCACTCCTCAAGTGAACCGGACATTTTGATGCAATTGCTGTATCCCCCTGAGCTCTGTCTTGAATTAATTGGAAGGAGAGAGCATCGGATCAAACTCCTGCAAAGGGACACATTTGCATCGACCCACTTGCCCAGAAGGGTACAGTCGTGAGCCCTGAAGCTTTTCCAACTGAAAAGGCAGAGGGAGTTTGATCTGCAATGGGACTGTGATCTGCCGAAAGAAAAAAAGGAAAGATAGGGAGGCGGTGGGGCTGAGAGGAGTTGCATCCCCTACATCTCCCTCCTCTTCCCCCCCCCCACCCCCCCCCCACCCCCCCCAAAAAAGAGAGAAAAGTAAATGAAAGCTACAAAGCATTTATAAATGGAAAGCGTGGAAGTCGATTCCATCTGGTAAAAGGTTTCTTGACTGCGCATCCTGATTTCAGTTCTGATGGCCACGTGACATGTTCTGGACTGGTTCCTCGCTTGGTCCTTCCCTCCACTTCCTTCCTCTGCTCCCCACCCTATCCCCAACTTCACCCTCCCCCTCTCCCACTTGTTTGATTTTCCTCCCCAGTGGCAACTTTTCCGTCTGTTGATTCAATCTTAAGCAAGGTCGTGCCATCGACAAATAAGTAGACCATGATGATGTCCCCCCTCCCTCCCCCCCCCCCTCCACCCACCCCTGAAGAACAGGGAATCACCCATCTCTCTTTTCCGTTTTTCTTTCTCTCACAACAAAATATTGTACAATATGCACCGTATATCCATCTGCATCACAAAAGATTGCCTCGTGAAATTTCAGCTACCCTGCTCTTGGGAATATGTATTGCACAGGTCACCTGTACTTCCTTCTTGCCTCGTTATGATTTTTTCCCCCTGATCCCAGTAAATTGTGAAACACGCTTTTGCCAGAGGCATTTCTGTCGTTGCCTAGAGTTCCTTGACGTGCATTTTGTGGCTGCTGCATACTGGAATCTCAGAAGACTAGGACTCAGTCCACCAATGAACGGCTAATGGAGATCTTAGAGAGAAACAAAACTACCCTGTAAGAGAGTCGAACTCTGGACCCACAACGTTCTCACTACCCAGGAGAACGTTTTGACCACGTGGCACCCCTTCCTCTGAAGACACACGTGCTCATTTTGACTGGTGATGCATGTGATCGGATCTGTGGGCGTACGAGAGAGAGAGAGGCGGGGAGGAGGGAGGGAGACAGAGAGAGAGAGAGAGAGAGAGAGAGAGAGAGAGAGAGAGAGAGAGAGAGAGAGAGAGAGATCCGTATCGATTTGAGAAGTGGCCGGAAAGATAACTGCACAAGCTTGACGTGAGTTATTGAAACAAAAGCAAAAAATAGGAAAAAAGAAGGAAAGAGGGTGGGTGGAGAGGGAGGGAAGGGGACAAATCGTTAAACGGCAGGTCCCAAAATAGTTCATTCTGCGCAACTTCGCTCACACATGACTTATATATGCACCTTTTCTTTGTCTTCGTTTTGTTTGTTTTGTTTTGTTTGGTTTTTTTTTTTTTTTTGTAGAGAATTACGGGTAGAGGGAGAGACAAGGGGAGAGAGGGGAAGAGTAAGCGGAGAAGCGAGAGAAAGAGAGAGAGAGAGAGAGAGAGAGAGAGAGAGAGAGAGAGAGAGAGAGAGAGAGAGAATGTTGTTTATAGTCAAGCCGACCGCAAAGGGCCATATCAGGGCTATCACTGCGTTGAAGTCAACTCACAAGTCAAAGCGGAGGAGCTAAGGAGGAAGAGGCGTGGACACAGGATGGAGGAAGAGAGGAGGGGACAGAGTAGAGGCAACAGGCAAACTGGAACTTTTCTATTTCGGATTTCTACTTTTAGCGTGTCTGATTCTGTGGCCAGAGCCACTTCAAAGTAAAGCCTTTATCTCCGAACCCTCTATTCCTGTTGGCAATAGAAAAGCAGCAGCCCTTTGGGTTCTAATCCCCGTTGAATAAGACATAGACGACTGAATTTCATGGGAGAGCTATTGAAAACAAGAAGGCAAGTTTCAGGCATTAAAATCAATGCACACACACACACACACACACACACACACACACACACACACACACACACACACACACCACGGGTTTGGGAAGAGGTGGGAAGGTCAGTGTGAACACAGTCTTAATGCTTCCAAATCAATCAACCCAGTCCACCTCCCCTACTGCCCCCTCACCTTCCCACCTCTACCACCAAATAAGTCTAACTCCAAACTAGACCAGCTCGGATTATTCAGTCATTTGTTCTGTTACTGCAGCCATTGTTACCCCCCCCCCCCCCCTCCTTGCAGCTGCCATGAACCTGTAGTGACAGAGGTTAGCCATAGTCGTAAAAGGATGCTAAGGAGAGGAAGAAGAGGAGGAGAAGAAGTAGGAGAAAACAAAGCTGCAGCGGACAGCACCCCTCCCCTTCCCCCGCGTTCCTTCCACAAATCTGCCCGTGTAGTCTCACAATATTTCCTGTTTGAATTACAGACTTTTCTCTCTTGACAGAGACTATTCCTATCACCCCTTCCAACTCCACTTCCTTTAAACAGCCACCTCTCTTCCTACACACACACACACACACACACCACACACACACACACACACACACAACACACATCACACACGCAAGCAAGCACACACACACAACACACACACACACACACACACACAACGCCCATAGCACCAGCACACACAACATACACACACGCCGCACACACACACACATACCGCAACGCCCCACACACACACACACACACACACACACACACACACACACACACACACACACACACACACACACACACACACACACACACACACCATCCTCCCAGTACGTGTTCAGCTTTGAAAGCTGGCTATCATTCACTTTGCACTGCAACAGAATATGACCGTCGATACTCTTTGTCAAGACCGACGTTCCCTTTAAAATAGTGCCCATGTCATTGTCAAAATCTTTATTCCCCATAGAACGTTGCACGATGTCTTTGTCAAGATCTTATGTCTCTTTAGAGTGTTCCCTAATGTCCTTGCTAAGATCTTCATTCTCCTCATAATGTTGCCCAATGTCTTGTTAAGGTCTTCATTCTTATAAGAATGTTGCCGAATGTTTTGTTAAGATCTTCATTCTTTTGAGAATGTTGCCGAATGTCTTGTTAAGATCTTCATTCTTTTGAGAATGTTGCCGAATGTCTTGTTAAGATCTTCATTCTTTTGAGAATGTTGCCGAATGTCTTGTTAATATCTTCATTCTCCTGAGAATGCCCGAGGTCCTTGTCCACATTTTCTTTCCCTGTAGAATGCTGCCGATTGTGCTTTTCAAACTGTCGCTGTCTGTCCTTTTTAAAATCTTCACTCGTTTGATAATAGTGCCCATTGTCCTTGTCAAAATCTTCACTCTTTTTAGATGATCCCACTGTCCTGGTCAACATCTCTTCATTCTCTGTTGATGTTACAAACTCCGAGCTCTACCACTGAGCAATCAAGGAACCCATCTTCTTTGTCACGCAATCCGTTACTCTTGAAGCGCCAGTCAGTCTTGTTCACACGACTTCACTGGATCATTTGATGAGCTGTCACCCACACAAAGACGTTGGAGGGACAGGACGAGTGTCTCGCCTCACTTTCCTGCTCTTCGCCTTCGTCAGAGTCCTGTTTGTCGTGCAAGTCATTAAACACTTCCGGGGAGCACAGTCGCTGAGAGAATTGTTCAGCTGTTGGCTGCCCTCTTGGATAACAATGTATCCCAGCTTGTCTGTGTGTGCTGTTCAGGGAAGTCAGCCAACCACCTGCATGCAGCCTTTGTCACCACGTGAACCACCGTGTATGTGCTGCATACTTGATAGTTTGACACGATCAGAAGCAAAGTGTAGTGCGCAGCGAGCCACCGTGAACAAGTGTCAGACAGACAGCCAGTCAGATCAGAATGATGAGGTGAATGCTGTAATAGGCGCAACAGAACTCTGACAGGAGAAAATATTTACCTCCCCTCACCCACCTTCCATCATACCACCTCTCATCCCCTCTATATTTCTGACACAAATTACAAATGCATGTCATGCAGAAAGAAAGTAAGGGTGGTAAACCAAAAGTCAAATTTGAAACTTCGCTTGTGGCTCGGTCAGTACTCGCTTCTTGGCCTGCATAACATGCAATTTGTAACTGGATCAGATTGATGAACGTCGTTCCTGTTTGTTTGTTTTTTTTACTGTGTTGTATAAGACTTGTAATCTTGATAGACTGTGGGTTGCATTAGAAGAATGGATGTTACTGCACCAGAATTCCTTTAATCTGAATTGATCTAAAAGAAAGAAATATATCTTAATCTGAAAGAACGGAATCTGAAAAGCAAGGGGAAAGACCACCTTGACCACCATTCTATTCAAACTTGAGCAGACCCAAGGTGGTGTCTTTTTCTTTAAGTTTCTTTGTAAGCTGATAAGCTGGATTTATCATAGATGAGAATGGGCGTACCTTGTATATTCACTCTTGAGCAATGGTTGAAGCTGAACTGAAAATGACTGAAAAATAACACGTGGCAGATTGTGCCAACAATTGTAGATATACAGCTGATTTGCGCAGATAAGAGAAACCACAGTACCTGGCAAAAAGTACACATGAACAGCGGACTGCTCTTCTCATATTTTTTTTCACGCTTTTGACAAAAAGAAAGAGAAGAAAAGATACACCCGAAGGTGTGGGTAGGACCCAGGGAAGTACTGTCCTCAACCACCGAGCAAATCAGCTGGGGGTAATCCAGCACCACCCTTGAAAACCTTTGGAAACCTTTGGGTGTATCTTTTTCTTCATGCTTTTGACAAAAACAAGTCACTTGCTAGGCAATGACGGGAAAGCGCCTGGCGAATAAAGACTGTACTCACCTTCCTCATAGATTCTGCGCACAGGGAAGACATTCTTTGATGTCACAGCCACGCAACAATCTGAACATCTCACTCACCAGCCCACTCTGTTGTGTGACTGGCAGGGTTTCTGTGAAGTCTGTATCAAAAAGTGCGCTTGCCTCCCTCTGTCTTCCCCTCTCCTCTCCACATCTTATTTCACACTGCTCTAGCCACCCTCCTCCCGTCCACTGCGCTCTGGCCCAGCCAGAAAGGCCTCATTTTTCTCCCCAGCGACCCGAATTGATTCACTCCTCAAGTGAATTGGACACTTTGGTGCAATTTCTGTATCCCCCTGAGCTCCGTCTTGAATTAATTGGAAGGAGAGAGCATTGGATCAAACTCCTGCAAAGGGACACATTTGCATCGACCCACTTGCCCGTAAGAGCAGAGTTGTGGGCCCTGTTGCTTCAACTGAAAAGAAAGAGGAAGTCTGAACTGCAATGGGATTGAGATCTGCCAAAAAAAAGGAAAGGTGGGGTGGAGATGGGTGCTGAGAGGAGAATCCTCCCCCCATACCCACCTCCAGAAGAAAAAAAAACAGAACAAGGAAATAAAAGATGTAAAGTGCCTTCAAATGGAAAGCATGAAAGTCGATTCCATCTGAGAAAGGTCTTAACTGCGCATCTTGATTTCAGTTCTGATGG
>CM065730.1:41968081-42003081 GCA_033310375.1 Conus canariensis | reverse complement strand
TAAAAAAAACCTGGATAACTAAAGATATAGACACTGATACCGACTTAAGAGAGTCGCTGTTAGTGTCAGGGAGTCGAGATTCCTATAAAAAGCAAAGAAACTTAGTTAATTACCTAAAACGATCGTCAAAGAAAAAGTATTTTCAAAATCTTATTTCTTCCAAAGCTGATAACAGATCTATTTGGAAAGCGATAAACGAGCTTACTAATAAAAATGTTAAAGGTCATACTACCTCGCCAAAAGATTTATCATCTGATGTCTTGAATTCACATTTTTGTGACATAGCTAACTCAACAATAAAAAAAACAGAACGTCAGAAAATAAATTGGATATTCTTCAGGACTTTTGCAATTCTAGAAATATATCCTCTCTTTCAAATATACCATTTATGGGCGTGCATGAAGTGTATAAATCTCTTAGTAACCTAAAACAAAGTAACACAAGTGGTCTTGATGGCATTGATGGGAAAATCTTGAAATTGTCAGCCCCAGTAATCGCCGAAACGCTTACCTACATCTACAACCTATGCCTTGCAAAAAATTATATTCCAAAAGCTTTTAAAGTTGCTAAAGTTATACCCATCTATAAATCAGGTGACTATGCTGATCCCTCAAATTATAGACCCATCTCCATTTTGTCTATACTCTCTAAACCTTTGGAAGATCACATAAACAAACACATTCTTAATCATTTCAACTCCTTCGGTCTGTTTCATCTAAACCAGTCCGGATTCAGGGCCAACCATTCTTGCCACACAGCATTAACTAATCTTGTTGACCAGTGGCTTGCTAACATAAACAAAATAAAATCACAGGTGTTCTAGTAGTAGACTTTATGAAAGCATTTGATGTCATCGACCACAGTCTTCTACTTGAGAAATTAAAGATCTATGGCCTAATTGACAATGCTTTGGAACTTCTATCTTCATTTCTCTCAGACAGGAAACAGTGCGTTTCGGTAAATAGATCAAATTCTTCCATTCTACCTGTTAAGTACGGCGTCCCTCAAGGCTCAGTCCTTGGGCCAATACTATTTTCTATATATATAAATGATCTACCTCTGTTTTTTACAACTTTATGTGAGATGTTTGCTGATGATACCACTATCCACACCTGTCACGATAGATTAGATAGCATTTTTATCTCCTTACAAGAAAGTATCAACAAGTTATCTGAATGGTCTGAACTTAATCATATGCGACTCCACCCCCCAAAAACTAAATATTTATTAATTACTACCAGACAAAAACATCAAAATCTTTCTTGTAGTAATCATTACCTTTGTATTAATGGCGAAAATCTCGAGGAAGTTGATCACCATAAGATCCTAGGTGTTATTATTGATAACAATCTGTTATGGTCGAATCATATTGCGTTATTATGTAAAAATGTGTCCAGAAAGATTTACCAGCTTTCCAGAATGAAACACTTTTTAGATCAACATAGCCGTAAGTTGTTCTTTCATGCCTATGTTGAATCTTACATAAACTATGCCTCAACAATATGGGATTCCGCTAGTGATAATATTTTAAAACCTTTATTCAGTTTACATAGACGTGCCATTAAACTGATCCTCCTGAAGTCCTCCTCCCCTACTTTCTCAGAATATAAACATTTAGGAATTCTGCCTCTAAAATGGAAGCTAGTTTACAACAAAGCTATCTTTATGTTTAATATAATGTCCGACCGTGCCCCTATGGCTTTGAAAAATAGATTTGAAATGAAGAAGATTCGTCATGTTTACAAGATAAAAGTATCTCTTCCGAGAATAGATCTGTTTAAATCAAGCTTGTTGTACTCTGGTGGCTGCTTATGGAATTCTGTTATAACTTCATTCGATGTAAATACAAGCCTCCGAGTCTTTAAAAGCAAATATCAAACACACCTTATGACGCAATACATGAACAGCATCTCCTGATCCTTATGGTAAGTTAATATTTACTTTTATATCCGGGCTCTCTCTCTCTCTCTCCTCTCTCTCCTCTCTCTCTCTCTCTCTCTCTCTCTCTCTCTCTCTCTCTCTCTCTGTGTTTGAGTAGGGTTGGTTGTGAACGGAGGGGTAGATGGGGTGAGGTGGGTATTTGTTACGAGGGGCGAGGATGGAATTGTTTTGCAGAAAACACGGGATAGAGAGGAAAGGGGAATTGCGTGCGTATCTGGAAGGCGGAAAAATGTGTGTTGTACGCCCCCTTCCGGAACAGATTCTAGGTTTGAATATTGATTTACTATCATGTTGATTTATATTTGTGATTATTATGTGTTCTGTATTTCTATCTTTCTCAGATCATGCTATCCGATAGATGTAATGTTTGACAATGCATATGTATATATGTGCGCATGGTGTTATATTTGAATTGTAATGTTATCGTTTTTAATCATGATCATTCATTACTATTGTTATTGCTATTATTATTGCTTGGAAAGGACTGTGCGACAGGTGGATGTTTGGTTAATGGTTGGGGTGTGGAGGGTGGCTTTTGTGTTTGAAATGTTTCTTTTTCATTTTTGAGGGCAAGATGCAAACAAGCCTGCCATGTGCTTATTCTTTTCCCTCATTAAACAAATTTCGTTCGTTCGTTCGTTTCGTTTCTCTCTCTCTCTCTCTCTCTCTCCTCCTCTTTTCTCTCTCTCTCTCTCTCTCTCTCTCTCTCTCTCTCTTATCGATTTTTCTTTTCCCATACTTTGCTCCAAAACCTGATGCCTTTTACATGATGTTCATTGCACAGCAAGTTTTTGATGCATAATGCCATGCAAAATAAACACATCATATGCAGCGTAAATATAAGAAATAAAACAAACAAACAAATACATTGCAGTTTTTGTTTCAGTTTTATGGGGAGGGGGAAATAAAAGCACTTTAACTTCCCATTTATTTGATATTCATGAATACACATGTGCAAAACTTTGCATTTTTTGTTGTAGCTCTGGAATTAATTCTTCTGTTGATGAATTGATCAGACAGATTGGTTCACAAATACTCGCAGCTCTTGAGTTCTATAATTGTTAGTTTTTAGAGACAAGAAGGTACTCAAAAAAAAAGTACATCATATCTACCACAGCTTTAGTTGTGCTTTCCTTTGGGTGTGAACAGTATTGATCTTGTTTATACACAGATAAAATTACAGTCATTATACATAGCTGGGTTAGGAAGAGCGTATCAGTTCAATGTTTTAAGAACACCAAGCTGATTTTACTCCAGCTTTCATGCATTTTTTCAGTTTATAACATTGAATGGATCAGGAGATTTAGCAGGTTATGGAACCTGAATAAGTATAACAGACTTGATAATGCTTTCATTTGTCTGTGAACTCGAGGTTATCAATTGATTTTCGTGCTTCCGAGTACTGTATACATTATCAACATGATTCTGTGAGATTTCTCTTTCAGCATGTGAGAGTCAGTTGCAAACCTCACCACCCCTTTGTCCAGCCCCTCCCTCCCCCACCCCCACCCCCCCCCCCCCCACTCCTCTGCACTCTTCCACCACCCCCACCACCCCACCGTTCCCATCATGAACAGAAAATCAGATTGCTTGATCTCTTTACAGACACATTGAGGGTATTGGGTCCCAAAAGTAAAGAGCAATTGCTCTGTTTGACTTCTGACTATTGCAGCACAGGGTACTGTAGGATAAAAGCGCTAACCACCACCTGCCCCCCCCCCCCCCCCCCCCCTGTGTCTTGAAACTACATGACCAGGACCTTTTTTGTTGTCGTTGTTTTGATGTTTCTCTTTTCTTTTGTTATTGTTTCATGTAATTGTTGTCAGTTTCAATTTATTTATTTCAAAAAGGCGAAGTTCTAATAAATGGTTCGACTTTGTTGAAGAAAATTTGCATCGGATGAATTTCACATGGAGTGGTTCTTTTCCTTTAGGTTGTCACCTCATTGTTTTCAAGATAATCTTATTTGATTCAGGTGTGTATGTGTGTGTGTGTGGGGGGGGGGGGGTGTTTGTTTTGTTTTGTTTTTGTGGTTGGTGTTTCTTCTTCTTTTTTTTTCTTTTTTTTTTTGGGGGGAGGGGGGTACAATTCCTGGGACAAGAAGATATTTTTCCAAAGTGAAAATTATAATAAACTCAGTTTAAAACTTATATACTGCCTTTTGTGTTCATCGCTGATGTTCATTCATTTGTGGAGAATTGGAGGAATGTGGTGGCAGTCTTCAGTAATGTCCCAAAAGTCGTCTTCAAATGTTAGATGATCAGTTGTCAATGAAGTTGAAAGCTATGCTGTGTAAAATGTGTAATGAATTTAGTGATAAGTTGATACTGCAAAACAGTTAAACCCAACCTGCTGCACACACAGGCTATTAATGCCTGAAAGCTTCTCCATCTAGAGATTAATAAACAATCTACCAACACGACCCTGCAGATTGTTTCCATGTACTTGTAGACCTACAATTGTTTTCTACTCCTACTCTACCGGCAAGCATATTCTAACTTTCAGGTTACCAATTGAAGAGTGTGGTGGGCATTAAATGAAAAGTAAATAACAAGTTGGTTTTGATATTACTTAATATCACACAGATTTCTCTGTGTGAAATTCGGGCTGCTTTCCCCGGGAAGAGCGCGTCGCCGTAGCACAGCGCCACCTTTTTTTTCCTGTATGCTTGTATATATGTTTTCCTGCAGAAGTGGCTTTTCTACACCTTGGTACAGCTCTTGTTGCCGTGGGTTCTTAAACATGCATTGAGTGCATGTTACACACAGGATCTTGGTTTATTGTCACATTAAACTATTCATTATTTTGATTTGATTTTTTTTAATTTTTAAAGTTGACTTTCCAGCTTCTATGTATTATATCAATAGTAAAATGCAAAGAAATGCTTTTTTATGTAAAACTTCTCAAAGTATTAAACAGCTCTGTTGAGAGACAAATCATCCAGCTTGAGAATACGATTTCATTTGTGAAAACAAATTAATTAAAGCTACGGATGTATGAAATCATCAACGTTATCTGGGTAGCTTTGCTTTTGTGAATGTACATAAAACTTTTGTAAATTGCAAAACTACTAAACATTTAAATAAATGTAAATGATTCTATCTCTCAACTATATCTGGATTTATAGCAGCACCTTAATCACATTGTTTGCAAGAGCAGGGTTGACCTCATAGCTGGTAATAAGTAGGCTTTCGTTGAGCTGTGAATTTAAATGATTCTATCTTTCAAGTACATTTGGTATTTATAGCAGCACATTAATCACATTGTTTGCAAGAGCAGGGTTGACTTCATGGCTGGTAATAAGTAGCTTTCATTGGCAGCTCAACAAGCGCAGCTATCCAAGAAAAGGAAGTGAAGTTTCAAGTGATCTTTTACCATGAAGCATTCTATTCTACTATTACTGACATTTAAAGAACAAATAGGACTAAGAGCTAATTACTATCAAATACTTTAAATCTGAACATGAAGTGCGAATATTTTCTGTGCTAGACTTATGGGGTACCCCCTTGGAAATAATGAATATTCATTATGCACAATACTTCATAATGGTGGTGAGGAACTGGCCAAATTTTTTCTCTTAATTTTACTGCTGGCCACTGCTATTGTTATCAACACCCCCTATGAATACAGTAAAAACCAACAAGACATGAATCTGAAAGGAGTTACGGCAGCATTATTGTTCACAATGTATACCCCATAATGATGTTCTTCATATCTTCCGAAAAAATACTTCACAACAGCAGGTAACCCAGTATGTATGTGTGTGTGTGTGTGCGCGTGCGTGCGTGCGTGCGTGCTGCGTGCGTGCGTGCGTGCGTGCGTGGTGGTTGTGTTTTTGTACGTGTTGTTCTTGTTGTTGTTGTTGCCGTCATCATCATCATCATCATCATCATCATCGTCGTCGTCGTCGTTAACAGAAATAGAATTACCCAAGTGCACGTCAATTGTCCACGCAGCAATGTAAACTCAAGTAAGTTTGCGCCGTGTTCCCCATACCGTCCTTACCCCCCCCCTCCCCTCCCCTCCCATCACACCTCCTAAACGTCCTCCTGCCAGTCGCCCCCTCCATCATCAGCCTTTCTGAATATCATGTATTGGAAATCACCCCATGACATTATTTGCCAGTCAACTCTGTGCCCTGAAAGTGTGGACATTTGCCACTTCCTGAATAATGGAGAACGTGAGAGGGCATTGAGCCCAGAGAGAGAGAGAGAGAGAGAGAGAGAGAGAGAGAGAGAGAGAGAGAGAGAGAAGAGAGAGAGAGAGAGAGAGAGAAGTTCTGTACAATACATACATTGTCAAATGCAAGCTATAAACAGTATTATTACGAATAATATCCACACTGAACCATTCCTTCATTCCTACAATTTAAATCGCACGTGCGCGCGCGCGCGTGTTGTGTGTGTGTGTCTGCGTGCGTGCGTGCGTGCGTGCGTGCGTGTGCGTGCGTGCGTGCGTGCGTGTGCGTGTGTGCGTGTGTGTGTGTGTGTGTGTGTGTGTGTGTGTGTGTGTGTGTGTGTGTGTATGTGTGTGTGAATGGTTCCTTTTTGTTTTCTCCTCTCCAAAAGTCTGTGCGCAATAATCTAGCACTGTCCAGCCTGGCTCGCTCTCACATGAGGTCTTCCTATTCGCAGGGCTCTGACGTGTTTATTTATATGAATGCCTGTTGTGGACATGTGCCAATTCAGTATCCTGAAACGTTCATTTGATTTTTGAGCAAATCCAATAACGTTCCCATCGATTGAGACCATCTCTTGTTTCCTCACGAACTCCAAAGCAAAGGGGGGCATGGGGCCGGGGGTGGAGTAGGGTGGGGGGGAGGGGAGTCTGTGGCTGTTTTCCGATCGATTTCTGTGACAGCACGCGCCACACTTTAGCTTCATTTCGGCGACAAGCGGCGACTGTTTAAATGCTCTGCAGACAGCGTGAGAGTGGGAGGGTTCGAGGATAGAAGGGTGAGGCTGGTAGGGGTGTGATAGGGCGGCAGGAAGGCAATGGGGGGAACGGAGGGGCGGAGGTGGGGGGGGGGAGGCTGGGTGGATGGACGGAGGAATGCCGTGGATTGTGGTGTGCTAATGGGTATTGGAGATTGAGGGAGGAGGTGGAGGAGAGGATGTGAGGATAAAGTTGGCTCTCTTTAGCCGGGAAATGGCAAAACAAAAATGAACTTTCCCTGTCTCTCTGTCTTGCTGTCTCGCTGTCTGTGTCTCTGTCTCTGTTGCTCTCTCTCTCTCTGTCTCTGTCTCTGTCTCTGTCCTCTGTCTCCTCTCTCTCTCTCTCTCTCTCTCGTCTCTCGTCTTCTCTGTCTTCTGTTTTCTGTCTCTCTGTCTCTGTCTCTGTCTTCCTCTCTTCTCTCTCTCTCTCTCTCTCTCTCTCTCTCTCTTCTGTCTGTCTGTCTGTCTGTCTGTCTGTCTCTCTCTCTCTCTCTCTCTCTCTCTCTCTCTCTCTCTCTCCTCTCTGTCTCTCTGTCTGTCTCTTTCTCTCTCTTGATCGACAAGAAAAGTGAAGAGATGGAGCAGGAGGAGCAAAAAGAGAGGAGAGTGGAAGCACCGGAGGTACATACAACTGGGACGATAAGAGGGAAAGGGTTAAAGAGCAACCCATGCGAGGCACAGAGAGGGGAAGGGAGTGTGAGGATGAGGAAGGGAGATATTGGTAGCAAAGGGAAAAGAGGAGAGGAATGGGGGGAGGGGTGGGACGGGGGACGGAAGGGGGTGAGGGGCAGCAGAGGTTCAAAGGAAGCTAAGCTTTGGCAGGCGCAACAGGTCAGGCTGATATGCGGAAGGAAATCACTGGGGGAACTGAACCCTTTGTGATTTCATTGCGTGCTGGGATGCTGAGGAAATTGAAAGCAAATTCAATCCAAGCGCGTGAATGCATGCATACATAACTCTGTGTGTGTGTGTGTGTGTGTGTGTGTGTGTGTGTGTGTGTGTGTGTGTGTGTGTGTGTGTGTATGTGTGTGTGTTGTGTGTGTGTGTGTGTGTGTGTGTGTGTGTGTGTGTGTGTGTGTGTGTGTGTGTGTGTGTGTGTGTGTGCACTGTGTGCATGCTTGCATGTGTGCATGTGTGTGTGCTGTGTGTGTGTGTGTGTGTGTGTGTGTGTGTGAGTGTGTATGTGAGTGTGTGTGTGTGTGTGTGTGTGTGTGTGCGCGCGCGTGCGTGCGTGCGTGCATGCGCGCATGCATGTGTAGGTGTGGATGGGTGGGTGGGTGCACACCCATGATATATGTGTTTAGGAAGGCAAGTCTGAGACTGCGACCATGGATAATAGCAAATCCAGCCAACCTGCATACACCTATACAAGCACACTGTATGCAGCTGGCGTGAGTCTGGGAGTGAATAAAGCAATACAATGTGAACATACAGACGCAGAGATTTTGAATATCCACACAGATGTACAATCTGGCATGGACGGATCGTTTCATCCAAGAGGGACAGGGTGGGGAGGGAGAGTGGTTCTTCCCATGTTTAGACCTCTTCGGAAAGGAGGTGCGCTCATTAAAATAAAACTAAACAGCAAAAAGAATGGCACCCAGAATGCTTGGGAGGGGTCTGAAAGGGAATGGAGGAGGGAGAAGCACCAGCGGAAGAAAGAGGGTGGGGTAAAACACTGCAGCCCGGAACGCCTGAGATATGAATGATTTTATGATGAAGTTTCTTCTTTGCCACCAGCACTTCAGAGCTTGTTCTTTGGCTGGCAAATGATGAAGTTTGTTCTCTTGCCAGCAACTGTATAATGTTTCCTCTTGTGTGGCCACTGCTATGACATTTCTTCGTTTACTTCTAATGCTATGATGTTCCTTTTTTTTTTTCTTTTTGCTACCAACACTATGATGTTTCCTCTTTGGATGCCAACACTATGAGTTTGCTCTTTTGTCATCAACACTACCTTGTTTATTTTCTTGCTGCCAACACTGTAACTTTTCTGCCAACACTATAATGTTTCTTCTTTTACAACCAACACTATGACGCTTCTTCTTTTGCCACCAACACTATGACGTTTCTTCTTCTGGAGCCAACTCTATGATCTATCTTCTTTTGTCACCAACTCTGTGTGACATATCTTGTTTTGCCACCAACTCTGTGTGACATATCTTGTTTTGCCACTAACTCTGTGACATGTTTTCTTTTGGGACCAACCCTATCACATATCTTCTTTTGCCACCAGCATTATGACATACATTCTTTATGGGCCAGCTCTATGACACATCTTCTTTTAGGGCCAACACTATGATGTTTCTTCTTTTGGGGCCAACACTATGACGTTTCATCTTTTGGGGTCAACACTATGACGTTTCATCTTTTGGGGTCAACACTATGACATTTCTTCTTTTGGGGTCAACACTATGACGTTTCTTCTTTTGGGGGTCAACACTATGACGTTTCTTCTTTTGGGGCCAACACTATGACGTTTCTTCTTTTGGGGTCAACACTATGACGTTTCTTCTTTTGGGGTCAACACTATGACGTTTTCTTCTTTTGGGGTCAACACTATGACATTTCTTCTTTTGGGGCCAACTCCGTGACGTTTCTTCTTTTGCTACCAACACTGTGATTTATCTTGTTTTGGGGCCAACACTATGATGTTTCTTCTTTTGAGGCCAATACTGTGATATATCTTCTTTTGGAGCCAATACTAAGACGTTTCTTCTTTTAGGGCTGCCACTGTGACATTTCTTCTTTTGCCATCAACACTATGCCACTTCTTTTGCTATCAACACTGATATATTTCTTCTTATGATGCCAACACTATGATGTGTCTTCTTTTGCACGTTTCTTCTTTTGACTACCAGACTACAACATTGCTTCTTTTGCCACTAAAACTATAAACATTATTCGTTTCTTCTTTTATTGTGAATACTATGATGTTTCTTCTTCTTTGACAACACTACGACGTGTCTTCTTTTACCACTAAACTATAGACACTATAAGTTTTTTCTTTTGATTTCAATACTATGGCGTTTCTTCTTTTGCCATCAACAGCCTGATCTCTGTTTGTTTGCTTGTTTGTTTGCTTGCTTGCTTGTCAGTTTGTTTGCTTGCCTGTTTGTCAGTTTGTTTCTTCGTGTTGTTGCTAACATTTTAACTTTCTTTTTCCAGGGCCAACAGTATGATATTTCTTCTTTTGGGGCCATGTGTGAGTCCGTACATGTGTGCGTGTACGCGTGAGTGCATGTGTGTGTGTGTGTGTGTGTGTGCGTGTGTGTGTGTGTGTGTGTGTGTGTGTGTGGCGCGCGCGCGCGTGCGTGTGCGTGTGTGTGTGTGTGTGTGTGTGTGTGTGTGTGTGTGTGTATGTGTGTGTGTGTGTGTGTGTGTGTGTGTGTGTGTGTGTGTGTGTGTGTGTGTGTGGAAAGGGGGGGGGGGTAAGAGGGTTGTTGGGAGTGAGTGTGTGTCTATGTTCTTGCATTTGTGTGAGTGTATGCCTGCATGTGTGTGTGTGTGTGTGTGTGTGTGTGTGTGTGTGTGTGTGTGTGTGTGTGTGTGTGTGTGTGTGTGTGAGTGTGTGTGTGTGTGTGTGTGTGTGTGTGTGTGTGTGTGTGTGTGTGTTTGTGTTTGTGTTTGTATGTGTGTGTATAGCGCGCGTGTACACATGTGTGTGTGTGTGTGTGTGTGTGTGTGTGTGTGTGTGTGTGTGTGTGTGTGTGTGTGTGTGTGTGAGTGTGTGTGTGTGTGTGTGTGTGTGTGTGTGTGTGTGTGTGTGTGTGTGTGTGTGTGTGTGTGTTGCATTTTTTTTTTCTCCATTCAAAAAGTGTCTATATGAATTCTTGCATGGATCAAGCTTGGCTTGCACACTTGCCATCTCATATGCGCAGGGCTCTGACGTGTGTGCTGATGTGAATGCTTGTTATGTTGGTGTGCCCATTCAATATTCTGAAACGTTTAGTGTTTTTGCTCGTTAGTTTGATTTTTGAGCAAACCCAATAACGTTCCCATCGATTGAGACCATCTCCTGTTTCCTCACGAACTCCACCAAAGCAAAGGGGCATGGGGCCGGGGGTGGAATGAAGTTGGGGGGAGGGTGGGGGTCTGTGGCTGTTTTCTGATCGATTTCTGTGACAGCACGCGCCACACTTTAGCTTCATTTCGGCGACAAGCGAGGGCTGTTTAAATGCTCTGCAGACAGCGTGAGAGTGGGAGGGTTCGAGGATAGAAGGGTGGGGCGGAAGGGTATAATATGAGAGAAAGTAGGCAATGGGGGTGGGTAGATGGATGGACGGAGGATGCCATGATGGTACTGGACATTGGATATAGAGGGAGTGGATGGGGGAGAGGGTGCAAAGACGAAGCTGGCTCTCTTCTGCTGAGAAATGGCAAAACAAAAATTCTCTCTCTCTCTCTCTCTCTCTCTCTCTCTCTCTCTCTCTCTCTCTCTCTCTCTCTCCTCTCTCTCTCTCTCTCTCTCTCTCCATTGCCAGAAGAAAAGTGGAAGAAATGAAAACAGTTAAGCAGAGGGGGAGGAGGGGAAAAAGGGGGCTGTAAGTAATGGGGGTAGATAAAACTGGGACGCTGAAAGAGGGTGGGTGAAAGAAGAACAAATGTGAGGCAAGGTAGTGGAGGGGGGGGGGGGGGGGGTTGAGGAGGAGGAAGAAGAAGGGAGATTGGTAGCCATGGGAAAAGAGGAGAGGAATGGGGGCATTGGTGGGATGGGGGGTGGAAGGGGGTAAGGGGCAGCAGGGGTTCAAAGGAAGCTAAGCTCTGGCAGGCGCAACAGGTCAGGCTGATATTTCGGAAGGAAATGGGAATCGAACGTTTAGTGATTTCAGCACATGTTGGCATGTTGAGGAAATTGAAAGCAAATACAATCCGCACACGTTTAAGTATGTGTGCGTAGCTGTAGGTGCGTGTTCACGTTTGTGTGCATGTGTGTGTGTGTGTGTGTGTGTGTGTGTGTGTGCGCGCGCGCGTGCGTGTGTGCGTGCGTGCGTGTGTACGTGCGTACGTGCGTGCGTGCGTGTGTGTGTGTGTGTGTGTGTATGTATATATATATATATATATATATTATATATATATGTTGTGTGTGTGTGTGTGTGTGTGTGTGTGTGGTGTGTGTGTGTGTGTGTGTGTGTAGGAGTGGGGCATGCCCAGGATGTACGTGTTTGGGAAGGCAAGTCTGAGACTGCAACCATGAATAACAGTGAGCCCAACCACCCCTATACACCTACACACACACAATGCTTGCCTGCTGGCGTGTGTCTATGGGAATGAATAAATCAATTGAATGTGCACATGCAGATTGAATGCCCACATAGACGTACAATTTGACAGTGGCGGATGGTCTGGACAGAGAGGGGGAGGGAGGGGAGGGGAGGTTTCTTTGCATGCCTAGACGGAAATGCGCTCATCAAAATAAAACGAAACATTTGTAAAAAAGAAAAAAAAAAAAGAAAAAAAAAAAGAAAAAGGCAACTGGAATGGTTGGGGTGGGGGCTGGAAAGGGTTGAAGGAGGGAGAGGATCCAGGGGCGGGAAGATGGGGGAGATAGAATTCTGCAACCCGCAACGTCTGAAATATGGATGATTGTATAATGAAGTTTCTTCTTTGCCACCAGCACTGTACAGTTTGTTCTTTTGCTGGCAAACAATGAAGTTTGTCTTTTTGCTCACAACTTTTTGTTTCTTCTTTTGCAGTCACTGCTAGGACATTTCTTCTTTTACCTCCGTTGCTATGGATTAAAAAAAAAATTATTTCTTTTGTTTGTTTGGTTGGTTTTTCTTTCTTTTTTTATTTTTTCTTTTTTTTTTTTTGCTACCAACACTATGACATTTCTTCTTTTGCCACCAACACTATGTGATGTTTCCTTTTTTTGCCATTAACACTATACGATGTTTCTTCTTTTGCCATCAACACTATGACATTTTTTCTTTTGCCACCAACACTATGACATTTCTTCTTTTGCCACCAACACTATGACATTACTTGTTTTGCCACCAACACTATGACGTGTCTTCTTTTGCCACCAACACTATGACATTACTTGTTTTGCCACCAACACTATGACGTGTCTTCTTTTGCCACCAACACTATGACATTACTTGTTTTGCCACCAACACTATGACATTACTTGTTTTGCCACCAACACTATGACGTGTCTTCTTTTGCCACCAACACTATGACATTACTTGTTTTGCCACCAACACTATGACGTGTCTTCTTTTGCCACCAACACTATGACATTTCTTGTTTTGCCACCAACACTATGACATTACTTGTTTTGCCACCAACACTATGACGTGTCTTCTTTTGCCATCAAACTCTATGACATTTTTTCTTTTGCCACCAACACTATGACATTACTTGTTTTGCCACCAACACTATGACATTTCTTGTTTTGCCACCAACACTATGACATTTCTTGTTTTGCCCTACCCAACACTATGACAGTTCTTGTTTTGCACTAACGCTATTACATTTCTTGTTTTGCCACCAACACTATGACTTCTCTTCCTTTCCCACCAACACTATGACTTCTCTTCCTTTCCCACCAACACTATGACTTTTCCTCATTTGCCACCAACATTGTGACGTTTCTTCTTTTGCCACCAACACTATGACGCTTCTTCTTTTGGGGCGAACACTATGACGTTTCTTCTTTCGTGGCAAACACTATGACGATTTCTTCTTTTGCCACCAACACTATGACATTTCTTCTTCTCCCACCAACACTATGATGTTTCTTCTTTTCTCACCAACACTATGATGTTTCTTCTTTTCTCACCAACACTATGACGCTTCTTCTTTTGGGGCGAACACTATGACGTTTCTTCTTTCGTAGCAAACACTATGACATTTCTTCTTTTCTCACCAACACTATGATGTTTCTTCTTTTCTCACCAACACTATGATGTTTCTTTTTTTCTCACCAACACTATGATGTTTCTTCTTTTCTCACCAACACTATGATGTTTCTTCTTTTCTCACCAACACTATGACGCTTCTTCTTTTGGGGCGAACACTATGACGTTTCTTCTTTCGTAGCAAACACTATGACATTTCTTCTTTTCTCACCAACACTATGATGTTTCTTCTTTTCTCACCAACACTATGATGTTTCTTCTTTTCTCACCAACACTATGATGTTTCTTCTTTTCTCACCAACACTATGACGCTTCTTCTTTTGGGGCGAACACTATGACGTTTCTTCTTTCGTAGCAAACACTATGACATTTCTTCTTTTCTCACCAACACTATGATGTTTCTTCTTTTCTCACCAACACTATGATGTTTCTTCTTTTGGGGCGAACACTATGACGCTTCTTCTTTTGGGGCGAACACTATGATGTTTCTTCTTTTCTCACCAACACTATGATGTTTCTTCATTCGCTGCCAACACTATGACGTTTCTACTGTTGCCACCCACACAGTGATATTTCTTCATTTGCCACCAACGCTATGACGTGTCTTGTTTTTCCACCAATACTCTGACGTTTCTTCTTTTGCTGCTGAGACTATGACTTTTGTGTTGTCACCAACAGTGTGACGTTTCTTCTTTGGGGCCAGCACTACTTTCGCTACCAACATTATGACGTTTTTTCTTTTGCTACCAACATTATGACGTTTTTTTTCTTTTGCTACCAACACTATGACGTTTCTTGTTTTGCTACCACTACTATGACGTTTCTCTTTCGGGCCAACACCGATGTGTCTTCTTTTGTCACTACACTATGACATTTCTCCTTTTGATACTAACATCGTGGTAATTCTTCTTTCGCCATCAACGCTGTGACGTTTCTTCTTTTGCCACCAACGCTTTAACGCTTGTTCTTTAGCCACCAACACTGTGACATTTCTTCTTTTGCTAACAACGTATTGGCAATTCTTCTTTCGCCACCAATGCTGTGACGTCTCTTCTTTGGACACCTCCGCTATGCCTGTTATTTTCCCCGCCAACAGCAGAAAGTTTCTTCTTCCCTACCGCAATGTGCAGACCAGTCATCAACTATGTCAAGTCCATGGGACCTACGTCTGAAATTCCTTCACCTTAGTTATTAATGTACATGTCCTCATTTGTAAATCTTGCGCGCTGTTGTCTAGTAGCTTAGCAGATGTGGTGTAGTGTATATGGACTAGTCTGTACGCAACGACAATTCCTTGACGAAACTTAAACCGAAACTGTTCTACCTACGTTGCTTAGTTTATCCTTTTACAGTCAAAGCCGTTGTTTTTATTTTATGCTAAAGATGGGACGTTTCGACCTCTCCCCCGCCATCGCTTTGACTTTACTTCTTCGACACCATTGCTATCAAGTTTTTTGTTGGTGGTGGTGGTGGTGGTGGTTTTTTTTTTTTTTTTTTTTTTTTTTTTGTCGCCATCGCTATGGATTTCTTCTCTTGCTGTCGACGCTATGACGGTTGTTTTTTTTTTTTTGCCCCAATCACTGTTAAGTTTCTTCTCATGCTGTCAGCTTAAAGTTCATCTGTCTCCCTCTTGCCACCACTAATGTGGCGTTGGTTCTTTTGCCCCATGGCTGTGACCTGTATTCTTTGGCCATGACTGCTCAGAAATTTCTATGATGTTTCCTCTTTGACCGCTATCGCCATAACGTTTCTTCCTTTATTACCAACGTCACAATGAAGAAGATGATGCTATGAAGTTTCGTAGTCAGAAACTAGACGGGATGGCGATTCCCTATACTGCTGTGTCTCAGTGTTTGCTGGTCAGGAAAGGAACAACATTCTCAAAGACGCATCCAAGAAGTGGATAAAACGAAGTTCTATGTAACCTTTCACCTGAACACTTGAACCATTTTATCGATGTCACATACTGGCACATAAACAAAGTCGCATGTAGACACTATGGAGCATTGCTTGTGAACACACACACACACACACACACACACACACACACACACACACACACACACACACACACACACACACAAATTCAGATAGGTACATGGAAAATACAATTACTTTTCACAAACGATCATCAGAAAATTTCTTCCCCGCGTCCCACGGGCTGTCTCCTTCTTCAGACTGTCCCCCACCCCCCCCCCCCCCCCCCCACCACACAATCCATTCCCCTTCTCCTCAATATCTCTCTCATGTAATCAAACTCTTTCCCTGTTTCAGCCTGATTTGTGCCATTTCTATACGTTCCATTTTTGTTTATAATTCAAAGCTGCGAGCCAAGAAACCTGTGATGGTGAGTAATGACGATCTGTATCCTTCCAGGAAGTGTTCACTGGATGTGTGGGTATTTCTTGTGCAGGTCTCATAGACACGTAAGCTATGCCGCTCTTGTGTGTGTGTGCGTGCGTGTGTCTGTGTGTGTGTGTGTGTGTGTGTGTGTGTGTGTGTGTGTGTGTGTGTGTGTGTGTGTATGTATGTGTGTGTGCGCGCATGCGCGTCTGTGTGTGTATGTGTGTGTGTGTGAGAGAGAGAGAGAGAGAGAGAGAGAGAGAGGACGACGACGACGAAAACTCAAACTCTTGTTCTGTAAAGACACCTCAGTGGATCCAGACTGCTGAAAAGAATGACAACGGCTGATTCTAACCCCTCTTTACGTCACACCCAGACAGAGAACAGGTCGGCACTGATAACAGGTTGAAAGTCTTCTTTGCCCTCAGATGATTCGCCAAACAAGCATCCCATGACCGTCACATCAAGCCCAAATGGAAACGAGTACTTCAACAGCATCCATAGATTACTCTCTGACAATAGAATAAGGCTGCACGGCTGTTATGATTGCATGTTTGTGTAATGGTAACAGTTTCCATATTTGGTTTGGCTTCGTATTGAATGAACCACCGGCACAAGGCGGTGTCCCTGTTTTTGCTGTCTCCTTACAAACGCACTGGATCCATTGTTTGGGGGTAGAATGAATCTTGTTAGATAGTTCCTTTAAACTTTGGTTCAGTAAGTGCAAATCTTTGCAGGATTAGGACCTATTTACCGATTCGTTCTTTTACTCAGATGGAAAAAAATGGACTTTAGAAACTAAAAAAAAGACTGCAGTGTTACTGTAAAAGAAGCCAAACTGCAAATAAATATACAACAGAGTATGAAGCATCGCTTATTTGATGCACAGCTAAAAAAAAAAACAGACAAGTCTTTTTCACTTGTTACAAACAGCAGACTTTAAAATGCACGAAGTAATACGCCCCAGATAGCTATCAGCAGGAAACTATGACCATCATTCGTATGATGGCTGCCATCTGAGCAGTATTATTTCATGCTTTTTTTTTTTTTTTTTTTTTTTTTTTTGCATGTCACTTGTAGTACACTTCCAAAGAAAAGAGAATGTAACCTCAGCACATAAAATCGATAGGCAGCAATTCAAAACAGATCGTCGAAAGGCAACCCACCGGATGAGACGCAGCACCGCAGTGGAGTCAGGGTTTTGACTATGCCTGTGTTCAGGGCGCCATCAAGTCCATGCATGGACAGTACCCATGAATAACACATCGACACTTTGATCGATCTCCTCCACAGGTATGAACACATTTTGTATCTTGATGTAGGTATGAACACATATTGTATCTCGATGTTACGTAATTTTTTTAAAATATGTTACTTCTACTTCTACTAGTCTCAT
The DNA here is from genome assembly GCA_033310375.1 of Conus canariensis. Taxonomy (NCBI): domain Eukaryota; kingdom Metazoa; phylum Mollusca; class Gastropoda; order Neogastropoda; family Conidae; genus Conus; species Conus canariensis. Next base: position 41,985,604 of record CM065730.1, on the reverse strand, counting down.
CACAAAAAAAATGATGCATCCTTTGGAACATTTTCTTCGTAAGTTTGGAACTTCTTAACTTTCGGCTAATACCCTTATATCATTACTTTTAAACGAAAATTTGTTTTGATTACTACCTTTTAGAAGTTTGTTTGAAAACGTTAATACAAGTAAATAACAGAAATGCCATGTGATGTTTAAGAGAGCAAGTGCGTTACAACTGCAGAGGGGGGAAATGACAGAATAGTACACTGAGTACTCAAAATATTCTGTTACCAACCGCCCATTATTTTGGTGCAGTATGTGTGGAGTAACAAACATAACTGTGGACTTTCTGCTTCCAGAGACACATCTCTGGTCAACCACTTAATTATGCCTATATTTTTCAAACATAACTGTGGGCTTTTCTGCGACCAAAGACACATCTCTGATCAACCAAATAATTATGCCTTTTTTTTGGTAAAGTTAACCAAATGATCATGCCTGGTGTGTTCTTCTTCAGTTAATCAAATAATAATGCTGACTATTTTCTTTTCGTGATTCCATTGAAAAGTGAGCACATCTCAGCTGTCGCTCGTATGTGTGAGTACAACAGTCTTAACTGCCGATATGTCGGCGAATTATCTATATGATGAGATGTAGACGGGGAAAAAAACTATGATGAGATGTGGATGAAAACAACAACAACTAATTACTGCTTTAATAAAGAGATTAGTGTTGGCAAAATATATCAGGTATAGTCACGACGAAAAAAATACGGTGAGAGCAAGCAGCCTCGGTATACACCAATAGCGCAGGGCAATAGCGCCGATGTTGTTCCGACCGACAGCGCTGTTAGCAGAGCTGTGAAGGCCTTCGATGTTCTGAACTCAAGCTTCCTTGATGATGGAATTTCTGAAAACTTGCCATATAACGTCATGCAATATTCTGTCGAAAGCGTTCTTGAAAGCAATAAAGCTGTGAAACTTCTCTTGCTGGCACTGCCCTGCCGGTGTTTTTTTTTTTTTTTTTTTTGATCAATGTGCATTTGAAGATTTGCTCAGATGGTTTATTTTTTTGTTTGTTTTGTTTTGTTTTCGTCTGAAACCACTCTTTTCTTTTCCCGGTAATGCTTCTTTTTTTTTAGTCTGTTGAAATTGGCTCTCGTTATGATTTTACTGGTGTGACTGAAAATGCTTATTGCTCTGTGATTGGCCATTTCGTGAGGCTATTTTTCTTTGGAAGTGGTATGACGGGGCATTGTGTCCACTGAGCTGGAGAAAATTAACTCTCCCCCCCCCCCTCCCCCCCACACACACACACATACATAATGAAATAGTCTCTTTTCGTGTATTGATCGGAGGGGTGATCGCAATATTGTCGCCACCCCACCCGCCCCACACACACACTTCCTTCCCCCAGTACCCACGTCGGTCATCCCAGACTTGCGCATACGCCTCTCTCTCTCTCTCTCTCTCTCTCTCTCTCTCTCTCTCTCTCTCTCTCTCTCTCTCTCTCTCCCTATCTCTCTCTGTCTCTGTCTGTCTCTCTCTCTCTCCCTCTCTCTCTCTGTCTCTCTCACACCTATCAGCGTGTGAAAAATGGTCTTATGGAAATGCAGACGTTCAAGTAGTTAATTCATATAAATATCTTGGAATGATATTTTCAACAAAATTAACTTTCCGTTACGCATGGGAAGAATCTCTAAGAAAAGGGAAAAAAGGTACTATTGAAATTCTGAAATCCCTGAGAAAACTGAATTGTACAGACTGTAGTATATTTTGGAAAATGTTTGATACACAGATAAAACCTCTTCTTACATATGCAGCTGAAATTTGGGGCTTACATGAAAATTCGATGATGGAAAAAGTACATACGTATGCTATGAAGCGTTTCCTTCATCCCTTTCATTCATCCAACACCGTCTTATATGGAGAAATGGGCAGATACCCTTTGTATATAAGTACATTTGTGAAATGTATTAAGTACTGGTTGAAGATCTTGAAGCTACCCCAGTCCCGTTTTAGCAGGCAAGCCTATGATATGATGCTTTTAGAAATGGAAAAAGGTAAAGAAAACTGGGCTCATAAAGTAAAGAAAGTCCTTTCAGAACAGGGTTTTGGAATAGTGTGGATGGCCCAGGAAGTAGGGAATGAGCAACAGTTTATTGCGGAATTTAAAGACAGGCTTATTTGTTCTTTTAAACAGAACTGGCACTCAGATATGGAAAGTAAAGAAAAATATCGATGGTTTTTTCTCATATAAGAATGTGTTTCATTCTGAAAAGTTTCTCAATGTGATAACAGATAGATGGCACAGAATAAATTACGCAAGATTTAGGTTGAGAACTTTAGGTTTTAATGCAAACAAAAGATGGTTTGAATGTGAAACATCCACAGAATCTCCTTGTCCTGCATGTAGACACATTATTGATGACGAAGAACACTTTCTGTTCCACTGTACTGCTTATAATGAAGTGCGGACAAATTGTTCACTTTTCCAGTTAGATATAGCGAAAAGACAAAATGTTGCTGTCGTGTTATCATCAGATGATGAACTTGTAATTAAATCAGTTGCGAAATTCATCGCAGAAGCATTAAAAATTAGACAGATGAAGGACAGTGAAATTTAAGATAATGCATTATAAGAGATATCTGAATATTACCATTCATCGCAAGTGGAAGAGATCAGTAAGATACATTGTCATCATTTGATCGAGTGGATGGTCGAGTAAGTCTTAAGGTGTTTTGTTTGTTTGTTTGTTTTTCCTAATTGCATTACTCCTGTGCGTGAGGACGTAAGGAAATGTTATGAATTTATTTGTTTTTAACCTTTGATTTGGTGCACACTAGGAATGAATGTGTACTGTTTGTTTGCAGGAAAGGAAGAGGGAAATGTTATTGTTCTGTTACCTCTCCCCCTTGTCAAAAGACCTCTTTGGTAATGACAATAAAATATCAAAGTGTCAAAGTGTCTCTATCTCTCTCTCTCTCCCTCTCTCTCTCTCCCTCTCTCTGTCTCTCTCTCTCTCTCCCTCTCTCTCTCTCTGTCTCTCTCTCTCTCTCTCTCCCTCTCTCTGCCTCTGTCTCTCTGTCTCTGTCCCTCTCCCCCTCTCTCTCTCTCTCTCTCTCTCTCTCTCTCTCTCTCTCTCTCTCTCTGTGGCCGAAATGTCAACTGGTCAACTGGGGATGGACTGGGGGCTAGTAGGGAGAGGCGAGTCTGGGGAAGGGGGGGTGATCCCAATGTATTTTAAGTATGGTCCTTGTTCTGAACCAAAGGTTTTTTGTGCTGTGCGGCCATGCATCCGAGATCAGCTGAATTTAAAAGCGGATCTCTTTGCCGGAATAAAATTCCAGGCGCCGTCAGTTGAGCACTCCCATAATGACAATGTCCCGCTCCTTCCAGATGTTCTCGAGTACCGCAGCAGCAGAATATGATAAGCTTAAGTCTTAACTGATCCCAATAATCCCACTTCGACTCTGAGCAAAATATGTCATGCGTCTTTCTTTTGGATTAACTCAAAATGTGTTCGCCAAAATCAATAAGGGAAAAAAAATACTCTGAATCTTCACAATACTGGTCGTGACTCTCTCGTTTTAAAATGAGTGGGAAAAATACCTAGAATTAATTTCAGTGTTAATTTTCAGGTACCCAGGCAGCCCACACTATCTGTGACCCCGCGCCATCCTCACCTCACCCCACCCCCTTGCTTCTGGTGAGGGCCTGGAGCACTCCACGTCACTGGCTGTCGAGGATCTGGTGGGCGTTCACGACTGGCTTGCCCAAGATGAAATACAGGAGCCCCTGCGACTATCTACCAGGGTAGCCGGCATGGGGAATGAGTGGAAACTCGGCCACTCCAGCGTGCAAGGAAGTGCCAAGATTTCTTTCGTCGGCAGTAATTAATAAATAAATAAAATAACAAATAAATAAATTAATTAATTAAATAAATTAAACCTGAATTTGGAGAAATGCTCTTTGTGAACTTTTATGGCAGATAAAGACTTTTTACGGATGACGATGAAGTGCATGAGCTCCAATATTGCACAAACGTTTAACGCATTAAAGGAGATGGCTTGATATTGTAAAGGAGCGTTCGCACTTATATTTTGAGAAGTTTGCATCCTCAACGGCAAGATCTTTTATTCTTGTTGACGGCCAAGGCTGCGGCAAATTCTCACTGAACGTGGTTCTCACAGGGAAAGGAGCTACTTTTCCCTTGGTCGAGTTTGAAGCCAGCGTCAAAACAGTAGTTTAGAGGGATCGTCGTCCAGTGAAAACTTTATGGAATGATTCCTAATGCATTCCTGTTTCGAATAGATGATAAACCAACAAGAAGAAAGGGACCAAAGACGAATATACTAGACTTTTGACGCTTATAAATAAGGTAGCCATTGTCTTTGGTGTGCAACATCTTTACTTGTTTAAGCCAAAATGACTTTGAGATTGCAATGTTTTCACTTTATATTGTGAATAGATAAGAGGTTAGATAGGAAAAGTAGATGAAGTATAATCTTGAAATAAGCACAGTTTCACACGAATGAGACTGGATTTTGACACTAGGGATAAATCACACCCTGGGTATAACAGAAATGAAACGTAAGTTGAAGTTGTCTGTAAATAGAATACAAAACCCAATGTATGAGTAAAAAGACCTTAGAGTTGTTAATAAGAAATATTACTTCATCAAAATAAGTAATGTGTGTAATGGGGAGAAAAGAGGTCAAAGGAGCATTTCAGAAGAAACTTGTCTCAGAATACAGAGCAAACTCAAAGTGTTTTTGCATGACGTCAAATCTTAAACAAAAATGAGTACAGGAGTTAGTCCCCTTTAACATAATCTGGAAATGTAGTTGCGGCTGTTAAAGACAAAGCAGACAAACAAAATGAATTATTCTTTGGTTTGTCCCCAAGAGAAGGTATTACAAATATGTCAACACCTGCTTCATTTTCCAGATAAAACGGTGATCTATTAAGTGATTTTAATGTAACACCCAGCATGGCTAAAAAGAAATTTGGAATTCTGAATCCCAGTAAGGTATAGGACCCAGATGGTGTCCCATTTAGAATATCAAAAGAACTTAGAGAAAAGCTTTCTTACCTACTGAATATTCTTTCAATGAATCAACTTAAGAGGGAATTGTTTCGATAAACAGGAAGACGGCAATAGCGATCCCAGTTTTTAAAAGAGGTTCTTGAGCTCACCAGGGGAATTAAAGGCAGAGATGCCATTGTTGATCACGTAATTGAAAATAGATTGCATGCCGAATGTCAGCATTGTTTCCACAGCAATATATCTCGCGTAACGCAATTCTTGAAGTTATGGAAGATTCTGACAGGCTTATCGGTGACGTTTATATTGATCTGCAATATTTGGACTCTAAAAGACGTTCGATTCAGTTCTCCGTTTTCTATTCTACTGAAACTGCAGGCTTTGACCTTTTCTCATCACAGATAATATTATCTTATCCGTTATTCTTGATTCAAAGCCCCCCAAAAAAGTATAAGGCATGTTTAAGGATCAGATCTGTTCAGCTTTCCGTTAATCATTGGCCATTTCTGCCTTGCAGGTTTGTGGAATCCAGTTTTCTGTAGCGTACGGACCGTTTTAACCTTCATGTTTGTACAGTTGTACAGTCCTTCCTGTTGCTCTGTCAGGACATCCGTCGTCTGCCACTGGGACGATCACTGCCAATAGCACTCTATGGGGAGGTCGTGGAGAGAGGGTCCTGGACACACACAGACCTGTAATCCCATCGGACAAACTGATGTATCTGTTGTCTGTGAGCAGATGTTGCTGCTTTCAGTATAAGTATGGACTTACACTCTGGCGTGGTCGTTAGACCCGCTGTGCCGATCTGGAAAGAAGAATCCAAACTATGGATCCGCGATGTGCTAAACTTCAGATATACTGACCATGTCACCAATCAACAAGCACGCCGAACCATCAAGCCGCACATAGGACCATAGAAAGATGTACTGACATCAGGTGAGGAAAGAAAACTAAGCTAGCATGGCCCTGTAACAAGATCCAATGGCCTTGCTAAAACAATCCCCCAGGGAGCTGTTGAGGGTGGGGAGGACAGAAAACAATAGACAGACAACAATGAAGATCTTACGGGGAACCGTTTGCAGAGACCCAAACCTTGTCACACAATGGACAGAACCGGAGAAATAGTCTTCAGAGTGATGCTCCAATGACACGCCATGGAGCTGAAAGGAGAAGAGGAAGAACTCACTCGTTAACCCCACGGCATGCAGAGAGTGCCCAGGATTCCTGCTTTATAATCTGTTGTCAGGGTCCAGGTCTCAGACCATTACAGAACGACAGATACAACCAGTTGCTTGTAGAGTTTCATCTGCGTTGAATAAAAGGTAGTCCTAGCAAACATCACACGGCACAGAGAAATGCTAAGGAAGATGGTAGTGCTGCAATAGTCACATGACAGAGTGAAATACTGTGAAAGATGACAGTTTCAGCAACAGTCACACAATACGGACACATAGTCTCTTTATTCTGACGTCTTACACCTTGGCCTTGGAAGTGCTTGGAAACACAGGCACATATACCGTTTGGCTACTTGTCTGACTTTTCTGCCACTTAAAATGTAAATATAGAAATTAATGGAGCTGTTGCTCAGCCACAGTAAGAGACATACGGTGTCCACCAGAACCAGTTGTTCACTCACAGCTTCGTCGTCTGTCCCACCCTCAAAGTAACCGATCATTTCCAAGTAGATCCACAAAACACAAAACGGCAATGAAAGCAACAAGAATGCCGCAGAAGTTAGCATCAGAGTGGTCGTCATGGAAGAGAGTTTGGCCATCCGTGAAGGAGCGCGGGTCCCTCCAGCCCCAGCCATTTTACCGGACATCTTTATGGACTGTATGGTTCCATAGATCAAGACAGAGTTGGCAATGAGCAGGAACACAAATGGAGTCACTGATGCCAAACAGAGGTGCTTAAAGCCAAATATCTTCGCAATAGTTTTGTCGTTGATTATACACGATTGATATCCCCTCCTGATAATAAAAGAAAATGTAAAGGTTTGCCATACAGCAAACGATCACAATGGTGGCAGTGATGATTTTGCCTGTTCTCTTGGTGCACAAGATGTCCACACGATGCGGTAGAACCACTGACATCATTCGCTGACACGTCATAGACACTAAAAACCATGCTGACGTCATTGAGGACACGTAACAAACAAAGAAGGGGATCCTGCAAGACAGGTCATGGAAATAGGAGAGAGGGGTGTTCAGAGCCATCTCCGGCCAGAACAACAACCCGTTGGTCCAGATCAGAAAGAGGTCAGACACAGCCAGAGCAGTGAAGTACACAGACAGGCAACCGGTAGATTCTGACGCCCGCATCGCACGCATCACCACTATGGTCATCACGTTGCCATAGCAACCCAACACAAGCAGCACAGGGGGCACTACCAGCCACAAGGTGTGAGCGATGTCATGCTGGAGATAGGCTGAAGCAAACGTCATCTGATCGTCGTCACTTGGCCATGATGTTTGCTCCAACATGCTGGTGTTTAACATCAGCATGGACGTCATCAAAGACTCCTTCATTTCAGCTGTCCAGCTGCATTTGCTGAGTCCTGAAATCTGTTCTGGGAGTAAATCACAATTCACGAGATATCAAACGAGAGAGACTGAAACACTGTGTGTTCAGCGATTCAGACACTCATTTTTTTAACGTATTTTCCCATCCCAAGTAGTATCGGTGAGTAACTCTATGCTTTTGTATTATTTCAGAACGGGACTAAGTCTGACCTTCCGTGCTGATTGTTTAGTTGCCCATGCCTCACTTCAGACTGAATCTTATTGATACACAGGTAAAGATATAAATAAAACACACGAGACAAAGTGTAAAGTTAACGTATATTTTATGAGCAATACAAAAAAAGGCTAGGAAATGTTTGCTGACTGCCATCATGGGAGTACTGTTTCGCGGTGACCGCCCTTGGCGGTCAGCTGGGCTACAAGTAACATTGCCTTACCTTACCTTCGTGATGTTTGTTTACTGTTTGTAACCTCTGAAGAAGCGATTCGTCGAAAAGTCACTTGTCTCTACATGAAACCTGCGTTACTTTACGCTTTGTCTTGTGTGTTCAGTTGTGTTTTGGTCTGTTTTCCCAGTGACGCTGGAAGCTGTTTCATCTTCTTTTACACAAGCGTTCATTTTCTGCAAGCAACCTAGTTCTGCATCTTAAAATCAAAACGAATGCTACATCAAATATAAGTTTGGTATGTTCTTAACATGTACTTTTAAACTAAGTTCTTCTCCTCTCTCTCTCTCTCTCACCACACACACACACACACACACACACACACGCGCGCGCGCGCGCGCGCGCGCGCGCACACACACACGCACAGAGAGAGAGAGAGAGAGAGAGAGAGAGAGAGACAGACAGACAGACAGACAGACAGACAGACAGACAGGCAGGCAGACAGAGAGAAACTAACTCACCCTCCCTTTCAAACACACACACACACACACACACACACACACACACAACCACACACACACACACACACACACACACACACACACATGCTACCATACACAGGGATGATTGTCCACGATTTCAAAGTTTTGGAATGCTCGAACATCATTTTATAATACACAGAATCGTAATCTTGTCTCTGAGGGAAGAATGAGCATTGGCAGGCCGTTAAATATCGTTAAAATAAAGGAGAGCAGTGAACAGAGAGAGTATCGATCTGAGAGAAGGAATATCACCTTTTTTTAAAAGCCAATTGAATTAATGAGTTGTTCTTTTGTTCTGGTTTCTTTGTCTGGATGCGTGCGTGTACATGCATGGTTGTGCTACAAACTGTACTGTAAAACTAACTCACCCTCCCTTTCAAACACACACACACACACACACACACACACACACACACACACACACACCACACACACACACACACACACACACACACACACACACCACCACCACAAAACACACACACCACCACACACACAACACACACACACACACACACGCACACACACACACACACACGAAGAGAGAAGAGCGAGAACACACACACACAGACACAGAGAGAGAGAGAGAGAGAGAGAGAAGAACACATACACACAGACAGACACAGAAAACGCGAGATGCAAAAACAAAGCAGCGCATACAGAACACACGCAGACACACACACACGCGCGCAGCCATGACGCACACGCGCGCGCGCGCGCACGCAGCGCACACACACACACAAGCGCGCGCGACGACGCGCGCGCGCGCGCGCGCACACACACACACACACACACACACACGCGACACACCAAACACACACACACACACACACACACACACACACACCACACACACACACATGCACGCAAGCAAGCACGTACTCACGTACGTACGCATGCACCCCCGCTCGTACACACACACACACACACACACACACACACACACACACACACACACACACACACACAGCAGAAATAACCTTACACAAAACCCGAGCGAGTAGAATCGAACTGATAATTGTTGGCACTCCGCCATGAGTCTGGTTGTTGATGAGTCGCAGATACTGCAGGAAATGTACTGCTTTTAAAACATCTGTAATGTTATCGTACATCAGGATGGATCAAACTTCACACATATGTTAAATGCAAGAGCGCCTTGCCACTGCATGTCGCACTTCATATTCTGAACTCAGACGCAATGGATGTGCTGGCTCGCTTGTCTTGGCTTATGTATCGATGCGTTCCGTACTGCCTCAGGGATATATCCCAACTAGCTTATTGCATCTGTAGCGGCACAAGAGAGTACTGAGTACTTGTTCTGGGGATGCAGTAATTCTACAACGTTCCAGGCGAAGTTTTGAGGCGACTATTTAAGAGCAACTTGTTTGCCATGCGGAAGAACGCAAGAGACAGAAAACATTGTGTCCAACATGACTATCTTCGCGAGATTGTTTTTCTAACAACATTATATCAAACCCAAAAACTGAACTGAACTGTTTCACTCCCAATCATTTTACTTTTATTATGAACTAGAAATAACTAGAGCCACAAAATATACCTATTTTTGAATGAATTCGTGTATCTTTAGATATAAGAGTGATTAAGACTTTACAGTTTGAAATATTTTGTAAACAGTTTGGTACGAGACGTTCTAAATTTCACTCGCAGACTCATTTAAGAGTTTCAAATCTGTCTTTGTGTGGATGAATGTGCTGTTGAAAATTGTCACGATATGTCGTTTCCAGTCTTGCAGCAGATGTTAAAGTATTTTGTAAAGGCTGATTATTTTGACCAGCCATATCTTCTTACGTTAAATGAATTTGTAAGAAAGGTGTAAATATTAGCGTCATTTACATCAAATGTTTTCAGTTCGATAAAATAGTTATCCGACTAAATTCTTCGGCAACGAATTGAAGTCGAAAACAGTTCAGATGCCTCAGCTAACCTCAATTATTTGGTATCACCATAGGCTTTTAAGAGTAGGTTTTAAACCAAACAATATACAAAATGAAAGCATTTGATATAATCTCAAGTAGGTACTTTTCAGTTTTGTAACGTTCTTTATACACAAAAATTCAAAAATGCTTTGAAATATAATGGTAAAATATATTGATTTGAAGAAAATGTGGGCATTGCAATGTGTTGTCTTTACGGTGACTGATACATATAATTAAATGTGACATCAGTGAGGGACAGATCACATTTATCTATTTATCAGCCTATCTATCTATTTTATAGATTTTCTAAAACGTCCCGGACGACGTTTCGAGACAACGTTTTAAAAAGCAACTTGTTCGCCATGCGGAAGAACGTAGTAGACAGACAATATTGTGTTACTTGTATTGCTGAAAAAGAATGGATGCACACAGGTTCTTTTTCCATTCATAAACTCTTTATACAAATTTTGTAGCGTTTCTGTAAAATAAAATTATTCGTTGTTTTTTTTTTTCCTGACCAGGGGAAGTAATTTTGGTCCAGCAGATTTGCTTTCTGCTAAACCGGGATTCTGGGAAGATCATTGTGCGTGCACGTTATGATACCTCGCTACAACGACATACCATGTATACCCGTGTTGTGTTGCTTCTGTTGGCTTTAATCTCGCTTTATTCATTGTGAGCTAAGTGCAATAAACGCATTTGTTTGTAGGGTCTACAATGCATATGTCTCCAGGACATGTGGTCTGCACTATGTCTTTGTTTCCACGACATTTGCTCATAAGGTTTGCGATCATATATGTACGCATTTATTCATGGGATTTACAATACATCTATTTACAATACATCTATGTCACTAAGACATTTGTTCATGGGGACTACAAAATATTATGTTTCTGGCGTTTGTTCATAGGGTTTACAATACATCTATGTCACTAAGACATCAATTCATGTCGTCTACAAGACATCTATGTCTCTAGGACATTTGTTCATGGGGTCTACAATACATCTATGTCACTAACATCTTTGTTCATGAGGTCCACAATACATATACGTCTCGGCGACATTTGTTCGTGGGGTTTATAATACGTCTTTGTCACTAAGACATTTATTCATGGGGTCTACAGTACAGCTACGACTCTATGACGTTTGTTAATGGGGTTTACAATACATCTATGTCCCTAAGAAATTTATTCATGTTGTCTACAATACATCTATGTCCCTATGACTTGTCTTTCCATCCCTGTGTCTCTATTGCCTGTCAGTCCATCTCCATGTCTTTATGACCCGCCTGTCCCTCTGTGTCTCTATGAAATGTGTGTCCATATCTAGGTCTCTATCAATTGTCTGAGTATCCTTATATCTCTACGGCCTGTCTGTCCCTCTTTACATTTCTCATGACCCATCAGTCCATTTCTATGTCTCTTTGACCTGTCTGTCGATGTCCATCAGAGTTGTCTGCCCATTTCTAAGTTTCTATGGCCTGTCTGACCATCTCTATGTCTCTGTGACTTTTATGTCTGTCTCTTTGTCTTTGTAAGTAGGCTGTCCATGTATGTTCATGTCTATCCTCTCTGTATTTCTATGACCTGTCTGTCTCTGTGTCTCTGACCTGTCTGTCTCTGTGTCTCTGACCTGTCTGTCTCTGTGTCTCTGACCTGTCTGTCTCTGTGTCTCTGACCTGTCTGTCTCTGTGTTCTATGGCCTGTCTGTCTCTGTTCTATGACCTGTCTGTCTCTGTGTCTCTGACCTGTCTGTCTCTGTTCTCTGCCTGTCTGTCTCTGTGTCTCTGGCCTGTCTGTCTCTGTGTCTCTGACCTGTCTGTCTCTGTGTCTCTGGCCTGTCTGTCTCTGTGTCTCTGACCTGTCTGTCTCTGTTCTCTGACCTGTCTGTCTCTGTGTCTCTGCCTGTCTGTCTCTGTGTCTCTCTGACCTGTCTGTCTCTGTGTCTCTGACCTGTCTGTCTCTGTGTCTCTGACCTGTCTGTCTCTGTGTCTCTGACCTGTCTGTCTCTGTGTCTATGACCTGTCTGTCTCTGTTCTATGACCTGTCTGTCTCTGTGTCTACTGACCTGTCTGTCTCTGTGTCTCATGACCTGTCTGTCTCTGTGTCTCTGACCTGTCTGTCTCTGTGTCTCTGACCTGTCTGTCTCTGTGTCTCTGACCTGTCTGTCTCTGTGTCTCTGACCTGTCTGTCTCTGTTTCTCTGACCTGTCTGTCTCTGTGTCTCTGCCTGTCTGTCTCTGTGTCTCTGACCTGTCTGTCTCTGTGTCTCTGGCCTGTCTGTCTCTGTGTCTCTGACCTGTCTGTCTCTGTGTCTCTGGCCTGTCTGTCTCTGTGTCTCTGACCTGTCTGTCTCTGTGTCTCTGACCTGTCTGTCTCTGTGTCTCTGACCTGTCTGTCAATCTCTATGTTTCTAAGACTATCAGTCCATCTCTATGTATGCGTGATCTGTCAGTCCCTTTTTGTGTCCTATGATCTGTCTGTCCGTCTCTATGTCGTTATGACCAGTCTACCTATGTCTTGTCTCTAAGACATATCTGCCAAATTCTGTCTCTCTATCACGTCTGTCCATCTCTATGACCTGAATGTTTATCTCTGTGTCTCTATGAACTGTTGTGCATCTCTGTGTCTCTATGACCTGTCCATTTCCATGTCTTTATGACATGTCTGTCCATATCTGACTCATGTCTATGAACTGTCTGTCCATTTCTCGCGTGTGTGTACGTGTGTTTGCTTATGTCCGTATATCCGCGCGCTCGTGTGTATGTGTGTGTTGTGTGTGTGTGTGTGTGTGTGTGGTGTGTGTGTGTGTGCGCTGTGTGTGGTGTGTGTGTGTGTGTTGTGTGTGTGTGGTGTGTGTGTATGTGAGTGTGTGTATGTGTGTGTGTGCGTGTGCGTGTGTGTGTGTGGTGTGTGTGTGTGTGTGTGGTGTGTGTGGTGTGTGTGTGTGTGTGTGTGTGCAATGCCACAAAGGGAGGGCGAAAGAGTCTGACGGTGACAACATGCAGGAAAACGGCTATGCTCAGACGCCAACAAGACATGTTCGTAAGGCTCTTTCTTCCAGGACCAGATTGGCACTGGAATAAAGCGGTCTGCAGACTTTGGACGAATCCATCTTATACCAATATTGCCGAAACCATCATCCGCAGACGTGGAACGAATATTTCTTGTTATGCCAATATTGCAGACACCATCATCTACAGACGTAGCACGAATCTTTTTTGTTGTGCCAATATTGCAGATCCCATCATCTGCGGACGTATAAGGAATCATTCTTGTGCTGAAATTGCAGATACCATCATCTGCAGACGTAGCACGAATCTTTCTTGTTGTGTCAATATTGCAGATCCCATCATCTGCGGACGTAGAACGAATCTTTCTTCTTGTGCTAAAATTGCAGATACCATCATCTGCAGACGTAGGACGATCTTTCTTGTAGTGCCGAAATTGCAGATCCAATCATCTGCAGACGTAGAACGAAACTTTTTTGCTGTGCCAATATTGCAGATCCCATCATCTGCAGACGCTGGACGAATTTTTCTTGTTGTGCCAATATTGCCAACACCATCATCTGCATACGTGGCTAGTCAACATGAATGTCTCCTTGTGAGAGATTCATTTTACACCCCTGTCCTCTAGCCTTGCTTTGTGTGCGTGCGCTCTACCTACAGTGCCATGAAGGCCGTTGATTCAGATGTCGTCATTGCAAGGTATATGTATATATATAATATATATATATATATATATTAAAAAATATTTTTAAAATTAAGTGGTAAAATCTACAAGCTTGTTTCTAGCGTTGCTATCTTCATAATATATATATATATATATATATATATATATGCGTGTGTGTGTGTGTGTGTGTGTGTGTGTGTGTGTGTGTGTGTGGTGTGTACATATATATACATATATATATATATGGTATACATATATTATGTATGTGTGTGTGTGTGTGTGTGTGTGTGTGTGTGTGTGTGTGTGTGTGTGTGTGTGTGTGTGTGTGTGATGTTGTATAGAGAGAGAGAGAGAGAGAGAGAGAGAGAGAGAGAGAGAGAGAGAGAGAGAAACGGGGCTGGTTTTGGTCACACGCTACGAAAGCCTCCTACCAGCATCACAAGACAGCCACTCGAATGGGAACCCACAGGGAAAAGAAAGGTGGGACGACCTCGACAGACTTGATGACATGGGCCCAGCTGAAGAGGTCAGTCAGCCCAGAACCCAGTCCACTGGAAGAGTGTTGCCTCAGCCCTGTGTTCCCCAGGGAACTCAAAGGATGAAGTCATGGAAGTCATCGCAAGGCTACTGAACAAAACTTGAAAGAACACAGACGTGAGCCCTAAGACAATGATGCTGAATACCGACTCAGATACACCTTTGCTGTTTTCGGTGCTGCAAGATTCCACGCGCACAGCTGTAGTTACACCGCTATGACAGGAGAGCTTGTTGGGTCAGGCTGTCCCTGTCACACACTTCTTCTTCTTCTTCTTCTTCTTCTTCTTCTTCTTCTTCTTCTTCTTCTTCTTCTTCTTCTTCTTCTTCTTCTTCTTCTCCCATGCCCAGTGGGAGGAAACAGTGTCTAGATGCTCGTTGTGACTCCATCGTGTACACCCCGGTGTGACACGTCACATGGCAGCGGTAGTCCATTACGGCTTCCAGTTAATCACCGATGTGTTTCGGGTCACGCTGCATCGACAGTCCATCGTGGCTTCCTGCTGTGCACCCAGATGTGTCGTGTGTCACACAACACCAGCAGTCCATCTTGGCTCTATCTCATACACCCAGGTGTGTCTGTGTCACATAACACCAGCAGTCTGTTGAGGCGCTTTCCTATAACCCGGGTGTGTCATGTGTCACACAGCACCAACAATCTAACCTGGCTCTCTCTTATACACCCATGTGTCACGTGTCATATAACACCAGCAGTCCATCTTGGCTCTCTCTTATACACCCAGATGTGCCATGTGTCATATAACACCAGCAGTCTAATTTGACTCTCTCTTATACACCCATGTGTCATGTGTCATATAACACCAGCAGTCCATCTTGGCTCTATCTTATATACCCAGATGTGTCATGTGTCATATAACACAGCAGTCCAATTTGGCCAGATGTGTCATGTGTCATATAACACAGCAGTCCAATTTGGCTCTCTCTTAAACACCCATGTGTCATGTGTCACAGCAGTCTATTATGGTTCTCTCCTTTACACCCAGGTGTGTTATGTGTCACTTAACACAAGCCGTCCATTATAGCTCTCTCCTTTACACCCAGGTGTGTTATGCACACACTAGCAGTCCATTATGGCTCTCTCCTTTACACCCAGGTGTGTTATGCACACACTAGCAGTCCATTATGGCTCTCTCCTTTACACCCAGGTGTGTCATGTGTCACTTAACACAAGCCGTCCATTATGGCTCTCTCCTTTACACCCAGGTGTGTCATGTGTCAATGACACCAACAGTCTGTTACAGTTCCCTCTATATACCCAGGTGTGTTGTGTTACATAGCACGTCAAGAGTCCTGATGAATCTCTCCTTTACACCCAGATGTGTTGTGTTACATAGTACATGCAGTCCATTATCACTCTGTCCTACACACTCAGGTGTTTTACGTCACATAGCACCAACATTCCATTATCACTCCCTCCTAAACACCCAGCTGTGATACGTCGCATAGCACTGTCAGTCTATTAACACTCCCTCCTAGACACCCAGGTGTGATATTTCACATAGCACCAACAGTCCGTTATCACTTCCTCCTAGACACCCAGGTGTGATATTTCACATAGCACCAACAGTCCATTATCACTCCCTCCTATAATTATCACGCCCTCCTGTACACCCAGGTGTGATATTTCACGTAGCACCAACAGTCCATTATCACTCCCCCCTATGATTATCACTCCCTCCTATAATTATCACTCCCTCCTACAATTATCACTTCCTCCTATACACCCAGGTGTGATATGTCAGATAGCACCAACAGTCCATCATCACACCCTCGTATGCACCCAGGTATGATACATATTTTTTTAAACCCATCGTCGGTCCATTACAGCTCATTCTTATACACCTAGCTATGGCTGTTGATTCACTGCACAAACAGTCTGTATGTTAATATCAATGTCAGGTTGCCGTCAGGCCACCTGCTGGAAGAGACACTACCGCTGCTGAGTCACTTCGGCGGTGGTCTGTCGTGACTGTATTGATGCTAGACATTCACACGATTCCACCTGCAAGGAAGGTACTAATGACAGTGTCCCTGGCGTGTCAAGGGTCATGGACAAATGGTGTGAGTTCCTTTGTGAGTTTGTGTTCAGGTTCATTAAGACACACACACACACACACACACACACACACACACACACACACACACACACGCACGCACGCACGCACGCACGCACGCACACGCACGCACGCACGCACGCACGCACGCACACACACACACACACACACACACACACACACACACACACTGAACAAAAAAAATAGTAGAATCATATTCCAAAAAGATATCTTGCCTTTCCTCCAGTACCATCTATATCACTATCTATTGTTTGTTTAATTGCCTCACACTCACCATTCTCTTTAAGAAAAAGGGAATGCATTAAGATACAAGATAGGGGGAGGTCAGTGTGGTCGATTTCTGTACGAGGAAAGTGATAACAAGTGTGTGGAATAGATGTAAGTACAAGATAAGGTACATGTTGCAATTAATTCGGGTACATGATATGGTAATGGACAATGGGATGGAATACCACTGAGATACAAAGATAAGGCGATCGTCATTGTTGTGGAATAAGTTGAGATACAAGATAGAGTGACGGTCAGAGAGGTGTGGAATCGATTGAGATGCAACTACAAGACAGGGTAATGGTCAGTGGGGTGGAAAAGACTAAGGTCAAAGACAGGGTGATGGTCAGTGGGGTTGAACAGACTGAGGTCAAAGACAGGGTGTTGGTCAGTGGGGTGGAACAAGTTAAAGTAAAAGACGGGTGATGGTCAGTGGGGTGGAAAAGACTGAGGTAAAAGCCAGGGTGTTGGTCAGTGGGTGGAACAAGTTAAAGACAGGGTGATGGTCAGTGGGGTTGAACAGATTGAAGTAAAACACAGGGTGATGGTCAATGG
>CM065730.1:41958081-41960581 GCA_033310375.1 Conus canariensis | reverse complement strand
ATGGACATGGTATGGACAGTTTCAAATAAATTATTTGGTAGAACCATACATAGGAACAAACATGAACAGTTTCATAAAGTGTGGTTTAACAAAGTTTAGTTTGGGTGTCCGCGGCTCTGATATAGCAATACATCGTCAAAGACAGTACAAAAAAAATTAAATAAGAAGAAGAAATTAAGAATGTGTTGTGCCTATGCGCAGATCCGATGTCAAAGATGAAGTTTACTTTGTACTATGTTGACCCGTGCTTAAATATCTGACAATGAACACCTTCCTGCCAAGTGATATGACAGACCAGTATCACTTAGACCAGTCTGACAGTTGTCCTCATAAAATGAAACTGTTATAAATGTTTTGGGTTTGTTTGTTTTTTGTTTGTTTGTTTGTTTGTTTTTTCGGTATAAATCGTTTAAAAGGCGAAATATTATAGTGAGGCACGTCTTTTTCTTCATCATCTTTTTTTTCTTTTTTTGTTGTTGTTGTTGTTGTTGTTGACTGTCTTCATTTACACTTTCAGTTGGGTCTCTCCCTCTCCCTGCGTGTGTGTGTGTATATGTGTGTGTGTGTGTGTGTGTGTGTGTGTGTGTGCGTGCGTGCTGTGCGTGCGTGCGTGCGTGCGTGCGTGCGTGCGTGTGCATGTGTGTGTATGTGCGTGTGCGTGTGTACATGTGTATGTGCGTGTGCGTGTGTGTGTGTGCGTGTGTGCGTGTGTGTGTGTGTGTGTGTGTGTGTGTGTGTGTGTGTGGTGTGTGTGTATGCGTGCACGCACACGCACGCGCACGCGCGCGCGCACTCGCGTGCCCGTATATTTTTGTATGGCTAAATCAAACCCAAAAAAATCTCCGACAACCACAACAAGATGTATTGAACGACCCGCATTGAATCTACCCGCGTGGTCCCCGTGTGTCACCGCCGAAGCAGTCGTCCCGCCGGTATGTTGACACAAGCTGGTCGGAGGTGACACAGAATCTCCGCTCAGAGACGCAAAGTTCGTCTCTTCCACTTATCGGTGGATTGCTGACGATCCTATTTGGGGGCAGCAGCCTGTCAGGCGATCGCGCCAATTCGAGTGATACGAGTTTTTGACTTAAACACACACTCACACACATGCGCGCACGCGCACGCACACACGCACACGCGCGCGTGCGCGCGCGCCCGCGTGCACGCACGCACACACACACACACACACACACACACACACACACACACACACACACACACACACGCACGCACGCACGCACGCATAGAGAGAGGCAAACAGCAGGTTCATTGCTCTCGTTGTGTGCGCTAGTGTCTGCGTGCGTGCGAGCGTGCGTGCGTGCGTGCGTACGTGCGTGTATGTGTGTGTGTGTGTGTGTGTGTGTGTGTGTGTGTGTGTGTGTGTGTGTGTGTGTGTGTGTGTTTGAGAGAAAGAAAAAAATAACAGAGAGAGAGAGAGAGAGAGAGAGAGAGAGAGAGAGAGAGAGAAACGACAATGGTTTATTCATGTATAAGCCATGGCCCCCCTTGTGAAGGGGGAAGTCAACAAAAAGATGTACAACTAGCGAAGTAAGCAACAACAACAATAGTGAAGTAAACAACAACAACAACAACACTGATTGTAAGAAAACATAGGAAAGAAAAATGAAAAATAAATGCCAGTGTTATAAGGTCGCAGTTTCTCTCAACCTTGGAGCTTTGTTCAAAAACAGTTCCATACATTATTTTGTCTTGTAGCTGACATCAAGAGACAGATAAGCATGGCTCTCGATAAGATTTGGCTCGAACACATTTTTCTCTAAGTCTACTTAGCGCTGAATAGCTTAAAACGAAATGTAATTCATTTTCGGTATCTTTTTTATACAGTGAACAAACTAAATCTGTAGAATTACATTCTCTGTACCTGTAATTATGTACTTTTAATGCCTGTATACCAAACCTAAATCTTACTGCACACCGAAGATTGAGATTCAAATTTAACATCAGGTCAGGTGTTAAGTCATGGGTGCTTTCAAAGTTTCTGTGCATATCAAACCTCTCACCGCCTTGTACATGATCGGTGCCATTCTTGCCATCTGCAATCACTTAAACGTTGACGAAAACACTGTAGGAATACGGTTACATCACCAACACCCTGGTTAAACCACACGTCACCAAAACCATACTGGAACAGACCGAGAAACACGTTACCTCTGGCACTCAGTTCAGCACCGTACAGGCTGGACGTGTGCATCAAACGACTTCATAAATCAGCTGAGCTATTTTTAAATCTATTTCTTACATTCAGCACACTCGTAACTACACGTTTGTCCCTGTTCACAAGGTCTTACTTAATATGCAAACGTAGAGTTGAGAGAGAGGAAGAAAGAGAGGGAGGGGGGGAGAGAGAGGGGGGGAGAGGTGTGGAGAGAGAGAGAGAGAGAGAAAGAGAGAGAGAAAGAGAGAGAGAGAGAGAAAGAGAGAGAGAGAGTGAGAGAGAGAGAGAGAGAGAGAGAAGAGAGAGAAGAGAGAGAGAGAGAGA
>CM065730.1:41953081-41955581 GCA_033310375.1 Conus canariensis | reverse complement strand
GTCTAACTTCTATCAAAATAAACTCTGATTCCTGCTGTAATAACAGCATCGCTTACAACTGATTCGGGTCAAAGTGTAAACAATCTTTTCAAAGTCTGCACTGGTGGTTCTGTACAGCATCACAGCCGTGGCGGGTCGGTCCGCTTTTGTGATGCCAGGTCTCCAGACAGAAACAAACATCATGTTATTCAGGACAGGAACCTCCCATTAATCACAGCTGTCCTAATGGTGTGACATTATCTTGTTTGACTGCCGATGATGATGATCAGTAGTATCCTTTTCTGGTGTGTTCATTTCAAAAGAAAACAAAAAAAGGTTGATTCTTTCTAACAGTAATCTGAGGGCAGATTTAGCACCTGAATGTTTAGCTTTTGGTACACTCTGTGCATATCCAAGACACAAGCGTTGAGTTTTGCTGTCCGTCCCGCAGTGTGCTACCTTTTTAACGATCAAGCCAACAGGGCAGCGAAAAGGGGAGCGAAGAGTGTTATAGAGAGTGCAAGAATCGGCTGCCCATTGTCATGGAAAGAAATGAGGAATGTTCTTGAAAAAAGATTTTTAGGCATTCCGATTTAATCTCAAGACATCGTCAAAGGACTCCGACTTTGTTTTGTTGTTGTTGTTGTTGTTGCTGTTGTTGTTATTTTTATCGGCAGACCTGCTTCAATTTTCAGACTTGTGTTTTTTTTTGCCACGAACTGAGTATTGCCTTGATATCGAATTATTTCAGTGATGTTGCAGTCCCACATATCATTTTTGACTGTGAATTAATGAAGTCTTTCTTTATTAAAAAAAAAAGTGTCATATACGAGGAATGTTCGGAGTTTCCCTTACTTTTAACATTCATTATCAGTTGTTTCTTCTGTTAAATTAACGAGTTTCCTTTCACCAGGTCCATTTCGTAATTTTCTTTTGATTGTTCTTCAGATCTCTTCAAATTCTCATGTTTGATATCTACCGCCATCTGTTCTTTTCCCTCTTAACAAGAATGGCACACACTATCCAATTCTGCCCCCCCCCCCCTTCCTCCCCCGCCCATCCCATCCATACCCCACCCCACCTCCACTCTCTCCCATCTGAACTCTCCCCCCTTTATTTCATTTTTTCTTTTACTTTCTGATAATAATATCCCCGTGTGAAAATTGTCACATTGGTCTATTTGTGTGACAGGGCATAAAGAAAATGCGTTCCTTCCCTCAACTTCTACGTCTGTTTTCATTCTAGATCGAGGCCCTCCAGAAGGGGAGGAGATTCTGCACACATATTTCAGACAGAACCGAATATTGGTTGCTTCCCTTTGATACTATGGCACTAGCCACGGCATCGCTGTACCCTGAAATTTCAATGGTCATCCCAAATACATTCTTTCACGCATTATCACCAATCGACCGACTCTTACGCCGCCACTTTTTTTTCCCCCGTTAGTAAATAAACTAAGTTCGCTTCTTAACAAATGTTTTTAATAAAATCTATTTGATTCCTGGCAAAAAAATGAGATAGTAGGCCTATAACAGTGATAGAGAAAGAATGAAATAAGAAAAATCGAACATTTGTATTAAAAGACTAAGTGTGTTGTTTACATTTAAGCCAAAAGAATGCAAGTGGCATTATAAAGACAATAAAACCGACCAAACTCTCATATAAAAGAAAAGAAGCATTCTGTGCTGTGAAAGGCTCGAGATCTCACGTTTATTACAGTCAATAAAAGCTGAACAGCATTGTAAGAAAACAAAATCTGTCTCAAAGACAAAATGAAACTAGGATTCTGATGTCGTTTCGTGATTGGCATTGAGGGACAATAAAACTTGTGACAACAGAAAAGGATCCAATGGGGGGAGTGGCTGGGGGTGGCTGGGTGGAATCTTGACCTGCACACTGAAAGAGCTTAATGACAAGAGGATCCAGGCCAAGGGGGAGACGGCAGTATCTCACCTCGCCTTCCCACTGTTCGCCTTTGTCAGAATCCCCTTCACTAGCGTGGGTCACTCACCACTTCCGGATACCGTACAGTCATGGTGTGCCACGAGAACATCGTTCAGTTAGCTGGGATGCACTCAAGTATCACATTTTTACCACCGGCCGCCGTGGCGAAGTGGTTAGTGTCACGGACTCCCGGCTTGGAGGTTATAGATTCGATTCCCGTCATAGGCATGTTGGTGGGTTTTTTTGTTTTGTTTTGTTTTGTTTTTGTTTGCTTGTTTGTTTGTTTAGCGATTTTTTCCCCCTCGACCGGCTCCTACTCAGAGTTGAGTTTGCTACGGGCTCAGTTGGGAAGACTGGGATTACACAGTCGAGTTTCATCCACTAAATGGGTGCGTCTCTGAGAGTGTTGTTCAAATTAAATTTTCCTGACCAACACGGCAGATGCAGAAGTTAAATTTACAAACAATTGTGAAACAACACGCAGAACAACAATATTCAATGCAAAAGGATAAAAGATATCCACGAAACAAGTCAGAAGATAAACTTACAAACAGTTGTGAAACACACTTGTGACAAG
>CM065730.1:41945581-41948081 GCA_033310375.1 Conus canariensis | reverse complement strand
AACACACACACACACACACACACACACACACACACACACACACACACACACACATACGCACACACGCGCACACACAGCACAGACACACACACACACACACACACACACACACACACACACATATATATATATATATAATATGCACGCGCACGCGCGCGCGCGCACACACACACACACACACACACACACACACACACACACACACACACACACGCACGCACACACGCACACACACGCACACATGCGCACGCACGCACGCGCGCTCGCACACACACACACAAACACACACACACACACACACCACACACACACACACACACACACACATGGACACGTTTACTGTCATGAAGAATATAGCATCTCATGTTGCTACTGAATTTTTTTTCTGCTTGGTGACTTAAAAATATCGATCTATTGAAACCTCATCAATCAAGGACAGATAGGTTTTCCTTACACACTTCATTTTAAATTATTGACACCCCTACCCGCGAAACCTTAACTAGCAGAATATTAATCGACCCTATTCATGCTATTGACTGACAAAATATAACTGAACGAAGTTTTCCTGTCAATGGATAAAGTGACCATTTCCCAGTATGTGTCACATGGACAAAATGAAAGGGAATTTACATCTTAAAAACAGGTCACAAACATGTGATCTGCAGATCTTTTGCAATATTTCATGAATACACGTTTTTTTTTGTTTGTTTTTTTTGTTTTTTGTTTGTTTGTTGTTGTTTTTTTTGGGGGGTTGCTTTTTTTTTGTTTTGTTTTGTTTTGTTTGTTTGTTTTTTTTTTGCCAGTCTCATCCGCTCCCCAGTTTTCAGTGTCAACACTTAAACTAATCCAGAAGAAGCACAAGAGTATTGGCTACAGAGCTTTAATACTGTTTGTGATAGACATGCTCCATACAAAACACGCAGAGTGGAACGCACTCCTCATCCTTAATGGATGACTGAAGAAATACAAGCTGTAATATTCCTTCGTGAAGATAGGAGAGAAGTCAGATGATTTATTTTTCAATCAAAATAATTCTAATTCACTCAAACAAGTTGCACAAAAGAATTATTACTAGGATTTTGTTTATTCAAAACAAAATTCAAAGTCAGTAGGGAAAGCTGTAAATGAATTTACGAATAAGATATCCCAATTTTAAGACGTGTAGTATCAGCATGCACCGTCACGCCAAACGAACCAAATAAACATTTCACAAGTGTGGCAGAACATACCGTAAAACAAAATCATGCTCAACTACAAAACCTCGAAAAAATAACAATGTTCTGCAATTCCAAGACATCCATTTCCCATCTATCGGTACCCTTAATGTCTGTAACTGATGTTTACTATTCCTTATATCACTTGAAGGAGACATGCAGTAAATTTGATGGAATTGATGTAAAATTCTAAAATTGTCAGTTCCAGTTATATCTGGACCGCATACATGTAACTCGTGTACTGAAAAACATTCTGTCTAACACAGTTTAAAGTTGGAAGTCATTCCCATTTACAAATCTGGTGACAATTCCGAACCAGTCAGTTTCTGACCAATATCGGTATCATCCAAACCCCTAGAAAAGCACGTGAATAAACGTATTTACGATCGTCTTGATTCATACAATCTAGACAGGAATGGTCGGTCTGGTTTCAGCAAAAATAATTCGGGTCATACTTCTCTGATAAATTTAGTAGATCACATGCATGTGAATATCAAAGAAAATAATGGAGCATTGTTTGTTGATCTTGTGAAGGCTTTTGATGTCATAGACCACAAGTTATTACGCAAAAAATATCATAGTATGCATAACAGGAAATGCTCTCCATCTGATTTCATCATTCCTAGACAGTCGTCAACAATTTGTCTGTCTGAATTCTTCAACATTGAATAATTTACCAGTCAGATATGGAGCACCCCAGGGCTGGGTGTTAGGTCCTCCTCTATTTTCTATCTAAGTAAACGATCTTCATATTGGAGAGTCTGTGAACTTTTTTTGTGATTAGACCACGATTAATACAAGCAGCTGTCTTGATCTGTTTATGCAGCATTACAGAAGTCTGTTGACATTTTAAGTGAAAGGTTTTGTGTGAATTATATGTCACGAAACTCCAGCAAGACTAACGTCACGCTCATTACAATCCATCAAAGAAATTGAGATATAAAACAGATCCCTTCTCTTTTCATCGAGAATACACGAATTGAAGAAAGAGACAATCACTGTTTCCTAGGCATCATTGTTGACTTCAATCTTTCGTGGGCTGCTCACTTTTCTCCACCCTCAGCAACAACAGTATCTCATGTTCTTCATTGCCTTAAAAGCCAGTCTTGTTTGATATGCTAGTGTACTTAAACATGACGGCTTCATGAATCACTGTTCCTTCCTCCTCGGGCTATGCTGATGATACTATTTTGGTGACTTGCGCTTCTTGCGCGTGTATGTGCGTGCGTGCGTGCGTGCGTGCGTGCTGTGTGTGTGTGTGTGTGTGTGTGTGTGTGTGTGTGTGT
>CM065730.1:41758081-41940581 GCA_033310375.1 Conus canariensis | reverse complement strand
ACCATTTGTAAGAGAAACCATCGGCATCATTCATTTTACAAGCATTATTCGGTTTAAATACCGTCTGTTCTGTAAACGTCCGTCTTTAAACACCCCAACAGATACGTGATAGGTAAAAACATGTGTGGCGTGGAATAGATGTCTTAAAGTTCGACTCGTTCAGTCTCAAGTGAAAGCTCATTTCTTCCACCAACAGAGGTGAACTCTTTTGGCGCCAGTGTGGTATTCTTTCTACGGCCAGGCGCGGCGCCAGTGCTTCATTTCTGCACCATCTTAAAGGAGGCTACATCAGAAATAAAAGCTTTTTAGTATGGGAAGACGAGAAACCATTTAGTAGGTTTTTAAATTACCTTTGTTTTCTTTTAGTTTACGTAGAAGAGTCAGAAACTGGCTTTAGAAATGAGGAGCTTACAAGCTTTCAAAGGGAGACTCTGTCAAATGAGAAGGCGCTGGGACAACCTGGGATTCTGTAACGGCTGTCGTCGAAAAGGTTAAAGCTGAAACTTTGTTTCAGAGACGTAGAGAGAGACGGAAACGCACACATATGACCCTTAATGTTCTGGCAGGCCTGGTTGAAACCTTTAATATTCATGCCGACAAATTCTTACACCTGGAGACAAGGTGGTGGTCTTCCACTTCTTATTTCACGCGTTTCACAGTGTCAGTCCAGCCTGAAAACCCCAACGTGTTGTGGTCATCTCTGAACTTGACCTGCTGCCGAACTGTTGCCGTCTATGCCGGCACAGATCGTTGAGAGTGGGGGAATTCCAGATACTGACGTAGAATCCTTTGAGGCACGGAGTCCAGTGTCGCAGCACCGTACCAGAACCTCCCTAGAGGATTGCCATCTGCGTTACGTGTGGCTGACTTTATACGTTGTGAGATGCGTGATGCTGTGGTCAAGGTCTTGTACATGGCGGGTTTCTGGCACCACATTCCAACAGTCACACCCTTTCCCCTTTTCGCCCTAAAAGAAGCTGACATGAACTCAACAGAGATATTAGACTCCGAGACGATCTTCTTTTGTTTAGTGGCAGACGTGTAGAACGAAGACGGTGTTGATGGTGTTGTGGCGGTCCGTTTTGAGTGCAGACAGCACCACAAGACTCCAGTAAACGCGCTCTTTCTTTTTATAATGTCATCCTTGCCCAGGAGGTCGAGATAAACAGTGTTCTTCAGTCAGGTAGCGAGGTCCACATCAGCGTGCTTTTTCACAGAGTGATTCGGGATCACAACGACAATGATGATCAACTATAGATGATGACGAAGATTAGGATGATTGTTAAGGGGATAGCTTACGGATGATTGTGCTGCTGCTTCTGTTGCTGATAATGATTATGAGTACAGGGAATCTTCTCTAGGCCCGGACATGATGATGGGATGTGATCTCATCCATGTCATTTGTTCGCTCGACTGTCGTTCATGAAGATAATGACGACGGTAATGATATCTCTCTCTCTCTCTCTCTCTCTCTCTCTCTCTCTCTCTCTCTCTCTCTGTCTGTCTGTCTGTCTGTCTGTCTGTCTGTCTGTCTGTCTTCTCTCTCTCTCTCTCTCTCCTCTCCTCTCTCTCTCTCTCTCTCTCTCTCTCTGCCACAAAAACAACAACGTTATGTATCTGTTTCTCACTTCCTTGAAAACCCTTGCTTTATGAATAAGAATGCTGAATATGAATATGTGCTGGTGTACTTCAACATGACTGCCACGTGAGCGTCTCACTGTTCGTTCCTCCTCACGCTGTGCTGATGATATTATTTTGGTGACTAATTCTTCTTTCTGCGTAGGAGTATTATACACTTTGTGTGTGTGTGTGTGTGTGTGTGTGTGTGTGTGTGTGTGTGTGTGTGTGTGTGTGTGTGTGTGTGCTTTGTAATGCTAATGTGAGTCATCACGGTTCTCGTTATGATTAGTTCCATACTGTGTAATACTGTTCTGTATTAATATCTTTTGTCCCTGAAGTGACAAATTAAGATAAGAGAAAGCATTTTCTTGCTTATCTGTTACCCTTGGAATTAAATGTTATAACCCCTCCCTCTCTCTCTCTCTCTCTCTCTCTCTCCTCTCTCTCTCTCTCTCTCTCTCTCTCTCTCTCTCTGGTGTCTGTCTCTTTCCTCTTTTTCTCTCTATCTCCACTCTCTTTTTCTCACCACCCCCCCTCCACGCCCCCCCCTCCCACCCCCCCCTCCTCCACTTTCCTCCTACCCCCCCCCCCCTCTCCTTCTCCTTCCCCCACCCTTCTCTCTCCCTCCCATTTTCTTTCTCTCCCTCACCCCCCCCCCCTCACTCTACCACTCTCCATTCTTCCCTCCATCCCTCCCTTTAACCACGCTCCTCTCTCTCCTCTCTCTCTCTCTCTCTCTCTCTCTCCTCTCTCTCTCCTCTCTCTCCCCTCTCTCTCTCTCTGACAGATCCTGGCGTGGCTGGACATGACCAATCTGACGGTGGCGTTGCCCACGTTTCTGGCCATCACGGTGAACGCTGATCTGCCGGCCTTCTTGTCCCTCTGTCGGCTGACCTCCTTCGTCCTCCTCTTCACCGCCGTCACCTCCGGCATCGTCCTCGTCATCATCGCCGCCAACCGATTCCGAAAACTCTGCCACGCTTCCAAGGCACAGGTGGGTAAAGATAAGAGGCCGGAGAGGTAAGCAGGCGGAGAGATTAAGTGGGAGGAAAAGGGCTTGGTTTGGTGGTCTGAGAGCAAAGCTTCATAAGTCCTAAATTACTGTTGTCTGGCGAATCGATAATCACCCCAGTGTGAAAATATCAATTTTGTGGGAACACATAATAGTCATAATGGTTGATTTCTTTATCACGGCTTGCCAGAGTCATCAGATTGTTTTCTGTCTTTTGACTCATTATCTTTTGACTCATAAGAATAAATGTTGCCACGTCATA
The DNA here is from genome assembly GCA_033310375.1 of Conus canariensis. Taxonomy (NCBI): domain Eukaryota; kingdom Metazoa; phylum Mollusca; class Gastropoda; order Neogastropoda; family Conidae; genus Conus; species Conus canariensis. Next base: position 41,937,687 of record CM065730.1, on the reverse strand, counting down.
ATAGCTGTTTTATTAAACTGATAATGGACTAGTTTGGCGTCATAATGAGTGTTCTCGCTGCCATAATTACTGATTTGAAATTATGATAGATGTTATCGCCATTTTCTTGATGACAGTTATTATTTAAACCAAAAAAAAAACAGTAATTATGGAATCAAGATGCTAAGTTTACTTTAAACCAAAAAAGCAGTAATTATGGAGTCAAGAAGCTAATGTAGCAGCATACTTATCGAAGCATACAATCTGTATAGGCGCACTACTGTGGGAATATAATGCCTTTATAAACCCATACCTATGGGCACATGTTACTATCACTAAGACTATATCTATGGGAACAAACAATCCTCATAAATCCACATCTTCAGGAACATACAACGTTGAAGAGACCACACCTGCAGGAACACGCTACCTTCGTAAGAACATACCTATGGGACCATACGCCCTTCATAACACCATACCTATGGGAACATACTACCTTCATAATACTATACCTATGGGAAGACACAACCTTCATAAGACCATACCTATGGGAACACGCTACCTTCATAAGACCATACCTATGGGAACACGCTACCTTCATAAGACCATATCTATGGGAACATACTACCTTCATAAGACCATACCTATGGGAACATACTACCTTCATAAGACCATACCTATGGGAACATACTACCTTCATAAGACCATATCTATGGGAACATACTACCTTCATAAGACCATACCTATGGGAACATACTACCTTCATAAGAGCATATCTATGGGAACATACTGCCTTCATAAGACCATACCTATGGGAACATACTACTTTCATAAGACTATACCTATGGGAAGACACAACCTTCATAAGACCATACCTATGGGAACACGCTTCCTTCATAAGACCATACTTATGGGAACATACTACCTTCATAAGACCATACCTATGGGAACATACTACCTTCATAAGACCATACCTATGGGAACATACTACCTTCATAAGACCATACCTATGGGGGAACATACTTCCTTCATAAGACCATACTTAGGGAAAGACACTACCTTCATAAGACCATACCGATGGGAACATACTACCTTCATAAGACTACACCTGCAGGAACATACTACCTTCATAACATCATACCAATGGGAACATACTACCTTCATAACAGCATACCCACGGGAACATACTACCTTCATAAGACTATACCTATGGGAACATACTCCCTTCATAACACCATACTTATGGGAACATACTACCTTCATAAGACCATACCTATGGAAAGATAGTACCTTCATAAGACCATACCTATGGGAACATACTACCTTCATAACACCATACCTATGGGAAGACACAACCTTCATAAGACCATACCTATTGGAACACGCTACTTCATAAGACCATATTTATGGAAACATAATACCTTCATAAGACCATACCTATGGGAACATACTACCTTCATAAGACCATACCCAGGGAAAGACACTACCTTCATAAGACCATACCTATGGGAACATACTACCTTCATAAGACCATACCGATGTGAACATACTACCTTCATAAGACCATACCTACCTATGGGAACATACTACCTTCATAAGACCATACGTATGGGAACACACTACCTTCATAAGAGCATACCTATGGGAACATACTCCCTTCATAAGACCATACCTATGGGGAGCCGGAATAGCTCAGTTGGTAGAGCGCCGGACTCGTAATCTTGGTGATCCTGGGGTTGCGGGTTCGAACCTCCGCCGGGGCGTTTCGGTACAGGGGGATTTTTCCCTCGGAGTTAACATTGGTTCTGACTCCATTTCCCATACAGTCCTTCGAATGAGACTATAAACCGAGGTTCCGTGTGTGAACGCACGCATAACATCTTGCACACACGTAAAATCCCATCACCAACTTTCGGAAGAGAAGGCCAGTTTGGCCGTTGGTATGGATGACACGTTACACATAGCATGCACCCTGCGTGAGAAATGGAAAGAATGAAGGAAGTAAGGAAAATGAGTGATCGATATTGAACGATACTGACTGGATGACACGGGAAACGACTGAATGAAGCGCCAGCTGGCAGCTCTTCAGTCGGCACTACCCAGGTAGGCAGCCCGTTGTGTAAACGAGTGTTGATTGTAAAGCGCTTAGAGCTTGGTCTCTAGCCGAGAATAGGCGCTATATAAGTATTCATTATTATTATTATTATTAACATACTACCTTCATAAGACCATACCTAGGGAAAGACACTAACTTCATAAGACCATATCTATGGGAATATACTACCTCCATAAGACCATACCTATGGGAACATACAACCTTCATAAGACCATACCTATGGAAGATACTACCTTCATAGACCATACCTATGGGAACATACTACCTTCATAAGACCATACCTATGGGAAGACACAACCTTCATAAGACCATACCTATGGGAACACGCTACCTTCATAAGACCATACATATGGGAACATACTACCTTCATAACACCATACCTAGGGAAAGACACTACCTTCATAAGACCATACCTATGGGAACATACTACCTTCATAAGACCATACCGATGGGAACATACTACCTTCATAAGACCATACTTATAGAAACATACTACCTTCATAAGACCATACCTATGGGAACATACTACCTTCATAAGACCATACCTATGGGAACATACTACCTTCATAAGACCATACCTGGGGAAAGACACTACCTTCATAAGACCATATCTATGGGAACATACTACCTTCATAAGACTATACCTATGGGAACATACTACCTTCATAAGATCATACCTATGGGAACATACAACCTTCATAAGACCGCACATATGAGAACATACTACCTTCATAAGACGATACCTATTGAAAGATACTACCTTCATACGAGCATAGCTATGGGAACATACTACCTTCATAAGACCATATCTATGGGAACAAATAATCCTCATAAATCCATATCTTTAGGAACATACTATCTTCATAAGACCACACCTGCAGGAACATACTACCTTCACAACAGCATACCTATGGGAACATACTACCTTCATAAGACCATACCTATGGGAACATACTGCCTTCATAAGACTATACCTATGGGAACATACTACCTTCATAAGACCACACCTGCAGGAACATACTACTTTCATAAGACGACACCTGCAGGAGCATACTACTTTCATAACAGCATACCTATGGGAACATACTACCTTCATAACAGCATACCTATGGGAACATACTACCTTCATAAGACCATACCTATGGTTCACACCAAGTAGGAGTACGGGTCTTGTATGGACAGATAAGTATGAGAAAAACGCCATAGTTTTTCCCCCGTCATCATAAATAGTAAGACCTCTAATTGGTGCATGAAATGAGTAGGGTTCTCATTGCCTTTTAAGAAACGTTCTCCACACAAAACAGTCATACGCATTTGACATATCCACCCGACAGGTGACACTGCCGTTGGCCAAGAAGCTGACGGTAGGGAGCGTGGTGATCGGGGCTGCCATCAGCTTTCTAGGGGTGTGGGTGTTCGGCAGACACACGGCGCCCTTTAAGGGAGACGAGGGCCCCGTCAACATCTCCTGTTGCTTCATCCAGGACCAGGTGGGGATTATCGAAGGATGATGATGATGATGATGATGATGATGATGATGATGATGATGATGACAACGGCGTCATTAGCTAGTCAACATTAGTTATGAGTCGATATGGTGTGAGGTTATCTACTGATTCTTTGATCACATGATGGTTTGCATGTTCTTGGCAGCAATTTCTTCTTTCCTTCTGGTGACATTTTAAATGTGACCGTTTAATTTCCACTAAGGTGGCCAAGCACATCGACTTCGGGTGTGACTCTGAACACGATCCATTGTCTGTTCTCATCCTGTTATACCACTCAACCGTAACGCCCACACACCCCGGTGCCCCCCCCCACACACTCCCATGCTTCCTGTCCTCCTCCTGTTTCCCCTCCACACCAGCCTCCCCCCCCCCTCCCCCCCCTCCATCCCTTTTCCTCCCCACTCCTCCTGGTCCTCTCCCTCCACTGACCAGCTTTTTTTGCATCTGGACTCCCACCTCCTTCCTGTGTCCTCTCCCTCCACTGACCAGCTTTTTTTGCATCTGGACTCCCACCTCCTTCCTGTGTCCTCTCCCTCCACTGACCAGCTTTTTTTGCATCTGGACTCCCACCTCCTCCCTGTGTCCTCTCCCTCCACTGACCAGCTTTTTTTTGCATCTGGACTCCCACCTCCTTCCTGTGTCCTCTCCCTCCACTGACCAGCTTTTTTTGCATCTGGACTCCCACCTCCTTCCTGTGTCCTCTCCCTCCACTGACCAGCTTTTTTTGCATCTGGACTCCCACCTCCTTCCTGTGTCCTCTCCCTCCACTGACCAGCTTTTTTTGCATCTGGACTCCCACCTCCTTCCTGTGTCCTCTCCCTCCACTGACCAGCTTTTTTTGCATCTGGACTCCCACCTCCTTCCTGTGTCCTCTCCCTCCACTGACCAGCTTTTTTGCATCTGGACTCCCACCTCCTTCCTGTGTCCTCTCCCTCCACTGACCAGCTTTTTTTGCATCTGGACTCCCACCTCCTTCCTGTGTCCTCTCCCTCCACTGACCAGCTTTTTTTGCATCTGGACTCCCACCTCCTTCCTGTGTCCTCTCCCTCCACTGACCAGCTTTTTTTGCATCTGGACTCCCACCTCCTTCCTGTGTCCTCTCCCTCCACTGACCAGCTTTTTTTGCATCTGGACTCCCACCTCCTTCCTGTGTCCTCTCCCTCCACTGACCAGCTTTTTTTGCATCTGGACTCCCACCTCCTTCCTGTGTCCTCTCCCTCCACTGACCAGCTTTTTTGCATCTGACTCCACTCCTCCTGTGTCCTCTCCTCCACTGACCATTTTTTTTGCATCTGGACTCCCACTCTTCCTGTGTCCTCTCCCTCCACTGACCAGCTTTTTTTGCATCTGGACTCCCACCTCCTTCCTGTGTCCTCTCCCTCCACTGACCAGCTTTTTTTGCATCTGGACTCCCACCTCCTTCCTGTGTCCTCTCCCTCCACTGACCAGCTTTTTTTGCATCTGGACTCCCACCTCCTTCCTGTGTCCTCTCCCTCCACTGACCAGCTTTTTTTGCATCTGGACTCCCACCTCCTTCCTGTGTCCTCTCCCTCCACTGACCAGCTTTTTTTGCATCTGGACTCCCACCTCCTTCCTGTGTCCTCTCCCTCCACTGACCAGCTTTTTTTGCATCTGGACTCCCACCTCCTTCCTGTGTCCTCTCCCTCCACTGACCAGCTTTTTTTGCATCTGGACTCCCACCTCCTTCCTGTGTCCTCTCCCTCCACTGACCAGCTTTTTTTGCATCTGGACTCCCACCTCCTTCCTGTGTCCTCTCCCTCCACTGACCAGCTTTTTTTGCATCTGGACTCCCACCTCCTTCCTGTGTCCTCTCCCTCCACTGACCAGCTTTTTTTGCATCTGGACTCCCACCTCCTTCCTGTGTCCTCTCCCTCCACTGACCAGCTTTTTTTGCATCTGGACTCCCACCTCCTTCCTGTGTCCTCTCCCCTCCACTGACCAGCTTTTTTTGCATCTGGACTCCCACCTCCTTCCTGTGTCCTCTCCCTCCACTGACCAGCTTTTTTTGCATCTGGACTCCCACCTCCTCCCTGTGTCCTCTCCCTCCACTGACCAGCTTTTTTTGCATCTGGACTCCCACCTCCTTCCTGTGTCCTCTCCCTCCACTGACCAGCTTTTTTGCATCTGGACTCCCACCTCCTTCCTGTGTCCTCTCCCTCCACTGACCAGCTTTTTTTGCATCTGGACTCCCACCTCCTCCCGAGTCCTCTTCTACCGCTAAGTTTCTATCTTCGTTGCGTGTTTCTTTCAATTTTTTTTTTTTTTTTTTTTTTTTTTTTTTTTTGCTGTCCCAACCTCTGTGCCACCTCAGAGCCTCAGAGGCAGTGCACCCACGCCGCTCATTCCGACACTCCGTCCACAGCCACAGCCCGGTCGGCCCCGCCGCAGCCCCGGCACCGGCAATCCACAAGGAGCAGTCAATGTCAAGTCGTCAAGAGGCAACCCACCGGAGGAGACACTGCACTGCTCAGTGGCGCCTGTTCTGATCTAACATACGCAGGACACCATCTATTAAGCCCCCTACTGACGACAATAATTGCTTAGTCGCGGAGCCGGCGTGAGTGAGCTCTCCCTCCGGAGGGCGCCACCACGTCCGTCCAACGACAGTCCCCATGGACTCTCCGATACCGGTGACCCCGACGGAACCAAACCAAGGCCACAGACGTGGAGAGGACATCGAAATTGAGGTCACCTGAGAGCAGGGTATGAAGGGCCACAGAATTTGAGACATTTTTTTTTATGCTGATCGATGAGAATGAGGATGATTAAGATGATGCTACGGACTTCCATTTTGGTCTGAGACTACATGACAGGGCTGTACTCTACGCTTCCTTTCATAATATATCCCGGCGTCAACCAGGCCTGAGAGATACAGGCATCTGCAGTGTTGGTCAGGAAATTTGAGCAACACTCTCAGAAACGCATCCATTAAGTGGATGAAACTCGACTGTGTGGTCCCAGTCTTCCCAACTGAGTCCGCAGCAAACTCTGGCTGGTGTTTCTTTCATTTGTTGTTGTTGTTGTTTTCTCTCTCTCTCTCTCTCTCTGTTTGTGTGTGTGTGTGTGTGTGTGTGTGTGTGTGTGTGTGTGTGTGTGTGTGTGTTCACGTAGAATCATGAATTTCTGAAGACACATTAACTAGGATTCCGTGGCACCCAGGTGGCGCTGCCCCAGCTGCTGACACTGGCGGCGGTGCTGGGGGTGACGTTCAGTGCCGTGACCGGTAGTCTGGTGCTGCTGTACGGCTACACCATCAAGGCCCTGCGTCAGCATGATCAACGGATCGAGAGCATGGGCCGCCGGCCCTCCGTCTTCTCCAACACCTCGAAGAAAGTCTCCACGTGGGTAGTGCAGCGGTTACATAGTGACTGGACATTGATTTGATGTCTGATTGAGAGAGAGAGGGGGGGGGGGGGGAAGAGAGAGAGAGAGAGAGAGAGAGAGCGTGTGTGTGTGTGTGTGTGTGTGTGTGTGTGTGTGTGTGTGTGTGTGTGCGCCTCCTTCACGCAGGCACAAAACGCATAGCATCATGCCAGTAAGTTGTAGATGTAGGCCAAATGTTCCCGGGCGAAAAGAGAATGTTGGATGAGTTGCTCTGTTCTTCACGCCACAGGGATTTCAAAAGGGATGAAGAAGGGATAGAAGGGGGAAAAAAAGGAAAGGGGAGAGGAGAGGGAATAAGATAAAAAAAAAAAAGAAAGAACATTAGAATGTACATATTATATCCATCGCCGACAGCAAAGGGAACCTTTGATGTGAACAGAACTATTTGTTTACACCCGTCTGAAGCTTTTTTTTTTTTTCCAATCCCATTTCTCCTCCTCCTCCCCACCTCCTCCCACTCCCTATGCCCCATCCTTTTGAAATCCCTGTTGTTTTCAAAGAAAGACTTTTTTTTTAATTCGCACTTTCTAATCTCCATTAATTTCCATTGTTTGTTCATCTGTTTTTTGTCTTTCCTAATAAAGATCAACAGGTCCAGACTTGTTACTTCACATGTTTGATCGTTCATCTGGAGAGTCAGCATTTCAAATTTTATTTTCGTGTGTAAACTTCCGCCTGCAGTCCATATGTACCTTAAAAAGCCCCCCCCCCCCCCCCCCTCCGCCCCTTAAAATTCATGGTTTGCTTCCAGGAAGCACACGTGGGTCTTCATAGCCGTCACCGTCGTCTTCTTCGTCACCTACGCTCCCTACATGACCATGGTGGTCCTGCTCATAGCCGACCCCTCCATCGAAAGTACCATGGGCCCAGTGGCCAAGGCGTTCTTCGACCTGGCCAAGATGTGCCCCTTGCTGAGCAACATGTCTAACCCCATCATCTACAGCTTCACGTCGGAGAAGTTCCGAGCAGAGTGCCGCAAGGTCTTCAAGCTGAGGCCATGCATGAGGGTGCTCAACATCCAGCGGAAGGGCTCCGTCACCACCAGTGCGGAAATGTCCCAGTCAGAGGATACTTGAGAGAGGGGGAGAGGAAAGGGGAGGAGACGGAGGAAGGCGGAGAGGGAGGAGGCAGGAAAGAAGGGTGTGAGGGGATGGAGAATTTTGGATTTGGGTGGTGTATTCAATTCTAGGTTTTTTGCCCATTTACAAAAGTGTGTGTGAACGTAAGTATAAAAGACTGAAAAAAAAAGAGAAGAAAGAAAAGAAAAAAAAGAAAAGGAAACCCATATTGTACAAATCACAATAGGGGTCACTGCAGACAATGTCAACATTCTCACAATATAGCTATTTCTCTAATAATGTTAAAATTCTTTATATCAAGTACTCAAGTAACGAAGATTGTCTTTAATATTTACGCGCAATGGATTGATCATGAGCAATCCCAAAAGCAGGGAGGAAAAAAAGTATCCCATCTTGCAACATTTCCCAGTGTAAAATGATGGACTGCTACTGATGTAGTCGCAAAACTCAGAATCCTAATAGTTATCATGTACAGTTCAGTTTAAAAAAAAAAACGGACTGCAATGTAGTCACAAATTTCAAAATTCTAATCGTTATCATTCACAGCTCTGTATGAAACACAGACTGCAATGTAGTCACAAATTTCAAGGGCTTGACCAGCCGCCATGGCGCAGTGATTAGCATAGCAGATTCTTGGCCGTTTCTACCCTGACCAGGTCCTACCAAGAATTGAGTTCGTTATGCACTCAGCTGGGAAGACTGGAACCACGCAGTCAGGTTTCATCCTCTTAATGGATGCGTCTCCGAGAGTATTGCTCATGTTTCTGATCAACGCTGCCCGTGTTGCATCTCCCGGGCCCGGTTGACGATGGGATATAGAATCATCATGAAAGTCTGCGTGAAGAGCAGCCCTGTCCTGCGGTCTCAGGCCTGAATGGTACTCCATAGCATCATCTCCATCATTATTTTTCTCATCAGCACACACAAAAAGTGTCAAATTCTGTGGCCCTTCAAGCGCTGCTCTCATGGTGGCCTGGTTTTGATATACTTTCTATATCTATGCGTTTGTGTTGAGGTTGCTAGTATTGGCAAGTGCATGGGGACTGTCCATACCCCTGGACTTGGTGGTACCCTTCAGGAGGGACGCTCAACTGGCTTCGCGACTAGGCAGTTATTCTTGTCAACACGGAGCTTGGTACGTGGTGTCCTGTGGATATTTAAGTCTCCAGTGAACACCAAAGTGACTCGGTGGAAATGCAGCATCTTCTCTAACAGGTAGCTGGGACTATAGCAGGACAAGCCAGCGTGTGAGCAGTGTTGGGGTAATGCCACTGAAAAAGCACATAAGATGAGACAGAAAACAAAACAAAACAAACCAAACGTTTGATCATAATACTAATCAATTCAGTAAACTGTGATGGACGGCGATGTAGTGACAAATTTCAAATGTCTACCAATGTTGCAGATCATATATTTTGCAGTTATTCTGTTGAAATGTCAAATCTTTTATTATTGTGGACAGAGAGAGAGAGAGGGAGGGAGAGAGAGAGACAGAGGAGAGAGAGAGAGAGAGAGAGGAGAGAGAGAATGATTTTGGGTGCTAAACCGTAGACACAGAAGCTTCATCTTCGTCACTATGGGCGTCTCACTTTGTGGAGATTTGAGAGTAAAGCACATGCGGAGAGGAATGGACAGAAAAGGCGAGTGTAAGCAGGAAAGAGAGTGAAGAAAGCAGGTACACGTGGGGGGAGAGGACTGGGGGAAAAAAGGAGAATTTATGTCATTAATTCTTGTTGCCATGCATGGAACAGTTTGTAAGCGTGTGTATGTGTGTGTGTGTGTGTATGCGAGGAAAAGAGACAATTTGTGATGATAAATTGTATTAGTGTGTGCGACTGTGTGCATATGCACATGCTTGCATGCTTTCGCATGTGTACATTTCAATTTGCATGAGAGTGTATGATTCAATGCATATGAATATGTTTGCTTTTCACGCTTAGACCCACAATCTTTATATGATGAATCAAAGGTTCCATGCATTAATATTCTATGACTGAGCACTATTTTTCTTTAATCTTTATGCATTAACATTATATAATTGAATAATATACTTCTTTAAATTTCTTTTTATGCTTCATATTTTTTATCACCTTTATTTGTTCATAGTACTGTCAAATGCAGAATATAGTTAAAGTTGCTTCCCCTCTCATCTTTATAATCAGATGTAAAAAGTTATGATCTGTTTTTACCTAAAACCTTTCGTTTATACCCGTTGCAAATTTCAATTTGGTCATCAAAGTGTGTGAATGTGCTTTATCATTCCAGCTGATAGTTCTCATGAATGTTTTGATAGTTTTACTGTATGTTTTGCTGTTCATTCCTAAACAGCTAGCCGAGGATTCAGAAAGGGCTCGATTGCTAAATACATGTACAGTGAAAGTGGATGCTCAGTTTTGCGGAATTGTTACAATTTAATTCTTCAGATGTTTGTAATTTTCTGTTTCATATTTTTCTTTTCTTTTTTTTTAATGATTTGTGTGTGTGTGTGTGTGTGCGTGTGTGTGCGTGTGCGCGCGGTACCCTGTCCAAATGTATAGGCAGAAATGTAGATCTACTGTATCCGCAAGTTCTACAAGTAATGTGTTTTTGCCGGGGCAAGCAGCCTGCCTAAATTGTGTAACCTGCTTGAGATCAGGCTTCTGGTAAACCAGCACTGATGAACAGCAAAAATTGTTTGTGTGTGCGCCCGAGCAGCGTACACACATTTGCAGTGCCTCTTTCAAGTGTGTATGTGTATGATGGCGCGCATGTATAAGTGCGTGTGTGTGACGCATGCAAACACACATTTATTCCAGAGGAAAAAGAGAACACGATAATTGTGTGAATAGTTTCTTTTGAAAAAAGGTCTCCCCCTCCTCCAGGTCTCCTTCAGTGGTTTGCCTCACGGCAGCCTGAAGTTAAAAGCTCCCTGCCAACTGCTGGTGTTGGCTCAGAAGGATCATCGTAGAGGTGCATGTAAGGGGAAGACAAGATGGGCAACATGGGTAGACCAATACTTTGAGACAGCAATCCAGATAGAGCTCTTAACAAAAAGTCCACTTGCGGTAACCAGGATTAATATCATACTGACAGACCCGTCTTGGCCCCAAAGAGCTCTTCAGTAGTAGAATTTTCTGTAGAATAATGGATGTTCTCAGAAGAATAAATGTAGTGCCATATCTTCCACTGAACACCTCAGATCCTCTTCCTTGTTGTACTAACCAAGTCAGGAGTAATGATTAACTGATATGCTCTTTGTCTGAATGTATACAAACGTCTATTTTTGTAATAAAATTAAGCCAAACCACAAGTGATTTGACTGATTTTTTGTGAATGTGATCCAGTCTGTTATGTTTTGTGAAAATTGTTATCATAGAGTTACAACAAAAAATGAAGATAAGTAATTTAGTGTAAAAGTAGGAAACCAAAATGGGTAAGAGGAGAAAAAAAAAAACAACACAAAACCCCACCAACCTACAAAGCTTCTGACACGTTAGTGAGCAGGTATACATTATCTGGGGTACTGACTTTTGGAATCTACCTAAAAAGAGATGTTAACAGTTTCTGTATGATGTCGACAATTCTCAATTCCTGATCAAAATATCTCTCAAACATAGCTTGGTGTATTTGCCTTCAGCAAAGGTTTTCTTTCTTTTTTTCATGTACTACAGCATATATTGTTGAGGAACAGCCAACGTTTCTGTTCTTGTTTTTAGATCCAATTCCAGCCAGCTGTCGCATCTGTTGGATTTTTCTGCCCCAGCCGGCTCTACCCAAAGGCGATTTTGCTATAGGCTCAACCAAGAAGACTGGGACCATACTTTCAAGTTTCATCCACTTCATGGTTGCATCTCTCAGATTGCTGCTCAAATTTCTGGATCCAAAACTGCAGGTGTTTGTATCTCTCAAGCCTGGTTTGCGCTGGAATATGTTACGAAAATCAGTGAAGAGTACAGCCCTGTCAAGCAGTCTCAGACCTGACTGAAAATCTATAGCATCATCTTAATCATCATCATCCTCAACTGCATCTATCATAATGAAAAAAATGTCTCAAATACTGCGACCTTACATGCCCAGCTCTCATGGTGACCTTAGTTCCGACTGCCTCTCTGTGTCCATAGCCTTGGCTTGGTTCTGTCAGGGTCACTGGTATTGGCAACTTCATGGGGACTCTGGTTGGATGGACATGGTGGCGCCCTCTGGAGGGACACAGTGGCTCAGCGACTGTTGTCATCAGTAGGGTGTAATGGTGTCTGCGTATGTTGGATCAGAACAGGCATCACTGAACACCACCAAAGTAACTCGGCAGCAGGGCAGCGTCTCCTCTGGTGGGTTGCTTCATGACAACTGGACGCTGACTGTTCGCTATGGGTTGCTGGTGCTTTGGTGGGACAGGCCAGGTTGTGGATAGGAGGCTGGTAAGTGCTGCATGGACTCCAAAACACTGAAGTGGCACAGAAGATGACACCAGAAAAAAGTTTATTTTCATTTCTTAAAAAATACTTTTATTAATCATGGTCATTTCAACAGAGACTAATTCACTCAACATTATAAGATCATAGATACATGAAATCAAGAAAATCAATCTAAACACATGTGACAGTGTGTTGTACATTTTACCCACCAAAATATATAACTGCATGAACACACACATATTTATATTTTATATACAAATGTGTTACCATACACATCATACAAGCATGTACACACACTCAATCCAACAATGTATAAAAAGATGTTTGAAAATACAAAACCCAGCAAAAGAATATAATCTGAACACACACACACACTCATACACAAAGAAAATAAAAACTTCAGCATTTTTTCATGGCTTTAGGCTTACAACGTTCTCATCCCATATCATTTGACAATGTAAATGTTCCAAAATGTTGCACCACAAGTCTGTACATTATCTTCTTGATGTAAACATATACTACATTTCCCTTCCCCACATCTATGTTTGCCACAACCATTGATCACTTCTCGTCTCACTTGAGCAGTCGCTAAAGCCTGAATATACCAATCCTCATCATAGAAATAAATGAAACGTCCTACTTGCATACAGACTTGGACTTTGTCACAAACTATCCTTAGTGACATGGACTGTTCTGACAATCACAAATTTCATCTTTCATTATCAGTGTCTGTCAGTAATCTCTATACCAACATGGTCGCTGGCCTAACTGCCTCCGACTTTAAACAATACATAATGCTCCCATTGTTTCACTGGGTGTTCAGGAAACTACTTCCTTTCTCTCGCACACATTGTGTAAACGACCCTCAAGAGTCTTCAGCTTATCTCACACACAAACTGTCATGTGCTCTTGATAATGCACACTAAAACAAAACAGACAAAGCACAGAAGCCAACAAACTTGCACAATGGAGCACATAGCTACAAGAGCTGATCAGCATTTGCTCAGCAAATGAGTGAAACCTACCCTGTATCTACACAGTATCTCTTTCCATCTACTATAATAATATGCAAGAGTTTGAAAAGAGGATGAATCTGATTTCTGACAGAAAAACTATATGTCATATTAGTGAAAAGAAGGGAGAAAGATTAAAACAAGACAAACCAGCATATCATTTCCTGTGCATTGGTTACTCTCTCTCAATATATTACAGTGAAACTTCCACCAAAGGACTCCTGGCTTTTAACTACTTTCTCTTCCATTCTTAAACAGGTTGTTTGGGAAGTTTTTAAATGGTAAGATATTCCATTCTTAAACAGGTTACTTGGGAAGCCCTCAATGTTAAGACATCTTGCTTGAGGATAACGGCTGTTGCAGAAGAGATCACCATTTGATTTGATTCAACTCTTAAAAGTGTTACGATTTCAGTTTAGGCTGGTGTCAAGTGTGACTATGAATGACACACACAGCCATTCACTGTGGACTGTGGACAATTGAGCACTCCAGAAGCGATATGACTCAGAAAGCCCAGCAAACTGCATGGGTTTGCATTTGCACTCGCTTGACACTACAGTAGCAGTGCATGAGACATCCGAGACATAGGAATTAGCTTCAATCTTACAGATGGATTCCAAATGTTCATAAAGATAAAAAGAAATGTTGACTGAACCGCTAACTACTGGCCCCTTTCGGGAATCTGTTGAATTGTCATGTTTCCCTCATGGTGCTGAGAACATCACAAAATTATAGGTGGTGTTCCATGTCAGATACTGTTAGTGGACTGCCACAACCAAAACCAGCTCTGACAACTGAAGAGGTCTCACCCTGCAGGTAAAAGTCAACTTACAAATGATTCTGTTCAAAATGCAGACTACAATGGTTTCCAGTACTATCAATTAAGGATTTAATAATTGCACTTTAACATCGCCCTTTTCTCCCATCTCTCCTCTTCTCTCCTGACCCCATTCCTGTTCTGTCGTTTTTATAGTAACTGGACTTGTTCATCTGCACTTGTTTTTTCCCTATTATATGTCCCCATTCTTTGTTTCTTTTTGTCCTGCCTGAAGAACAACAGGTTGAGGTCTGTTACTTTGGTGTTTGTTATGCTGCAGTTCAGTACTTCAATATTTATTTTCTTATTTCATGTTCCACCTGCGGTCATAATACTTTGAAACTTACTATACATAAACAGATAATGTCCAAACATTATCCATTTTTTGGTTTTCAAACATCTGGTGTGATCTAGATCTCAATCTTCATCTATGTGCTTACTTTTTGTTTGACACTTAAAAATGAAGAAACAAACTACACACACACAAACTTGGTAGTTGGAGAAATAAGATAGAGACAAGTTCAATTGTGAAATCTGCTGTTCAACTTTTCATAGCCCCCACTTCAACAACACACATTCTTCCTCTGAAACACACAAACATTCATTCATCTGCCTTTGAAGCCTCTGCTCAACCAGAAAGGAATAAAGAGCAATCACATAACAAAATAACACTTGGAGATGTTAAGGTTTGCTGTGCCTTCTCTCTCACAATAAACTACATCATCAACAGTTCCAAAAGCCCTCTCAGCCACTCCCAAGCTAACAACTTTTCATTTCTTTCTCTTCACAAACATTGCTGTCTATTTTTCTGGTCTTTAAATTGTTGCCCCCACCCCCATTCTCCACACCACCTCTCCCCTTACACACACACACACACACACACATACACACACACACACACATACACATACACACACAGACACACACACCTCTTCCCCAGAAACAACAAACCACCCAACCAACAAACAAAAGGTAATGGACATGGTCAGTTCATGAGCACTTCAATCTGAACCAGTCGTGCGTTGACATCCCCTGGCAGTCGGTATGGCAACATGCCGGCAAACATGATCAATGTCTTGGCCTGAGAACGCAGGTAATTCAGGAACTGAAACACATCAATGAGTCAAGTGAGCAGTTTTTATTACCCTTTGATTTATTTCAATTTCTTTCCCCGAAGATGGAGTACGGCTGCCTTAATGGTGGGATAAAAAACGGTCATATACACAAAACTCCACTGCCTGTCTATACAGGCAGTGTCCGCAGGAGTATCAGCCTGTGTATGCAGAAAGAAAGAAAAAAATTTCAATTTCTTCTCCTAAGATTAGGGGAACTGTTTAACCATGGCTCTATGTGCATGTGTGTGTGTGTGGTGTAAGCGCGTGCGTGTGTGTGCATGCACACACATTTTTAAGCATACAGATGAAGTTAGACACAAACACGAAACACACTAATGTAAGTTTTTTGTTCTGAAGAGAAGCTCGTGACATATTTGTTTAACCCCTCCGAGACCAAAGTGCAATACGGCAAGCTGAAAAATGTAGTCTAGGGTGAAGGAGCTAATCTCAGAGGATGCATCATGAAAAGTCCATGGTCCTTTTACACATACAGCAACTCAAGTGATTCACATTTAGAGTCTCCATCTGACTTACTTCATGTTGCCATCTGGGACTGAAGTGACACTGAGCCTGCCAATACTGGTAATCCTATTGAATGAGCCTGCTTTCTTCTCTGTTAGGAAACCATGAAAATGGCTCCTTCAAAAGCGTAATTTTGACACTCTCTAAAAAGGAAAGCAGCATGAGGAAGTGTAATGGCAGAATGAAGCCTTCAAAAGTTTTATTTATTACATCCCAGGTGGAAGATAAACAGGTGCGCAATTAAGAATGATGACTGCAGGAGAAAGCTGTTTCAATTTCTCCAATCATATGGAACTCTCAGCCATCCAGACTTCTACACCTGAGCTTCAAAACAGTCTTAGAACATACCTGCTATAACAAAATATAGTATCCTGACTTACATTTTGCAAGCTTTGGGTGCAAGCTGGGAGAGGAGAATGGGAAAGAAGTGGTAGGGTGGAGGAGTTTGGGTGTAGCCATTACTTGAATAAGGGATGAAAAGCACAACATACTGAGCAGCTGTGTACAAAAAAATGTCATGAATCTTATTCAAACAGTGCCATGGCAATGCGCAAGGAATTAATTTCATCAAACATGATCCCAGAGTTTTTCACACGATCGGTCTTTTCAAAATGACCTGCACTCGACACCTGTCATAGACGTAAGATTTCTGTCTCACTAATGAACAACAAAAACAACAACAAATCTCAGAGATCATCTCTGAAGTGATTTTGGCCATCTGATGACCGACTGAACTTTCAGAACTATCCACATTCACTTCACCGTATCAAATCTCTGACAGGGTCAACATACTTCAAAAGATACAGTGAAACAATCACAACTGAAAGAACGCCGTCAAATTTACAGAACTTTCTTTTTCTTTAATGTTCTGCAAGGACTTCTGCACAGTTATCTTTCATTGTCTGAACAGGGACAAGAGCACAATGTCTTGTTAAATGATGTGGTGGAAATTCATAAGTATTACAAAATCCATATATGGAAACCTAACTAGTCATATAAAAAAGTCACTAACTGAACTTTCGATTAACTATTTCGGCCCAAGGTCAGTAAGGTGGGGCGACTACCATCAGGAGACTACCACCCTGTCTCTACCACCTATTTAAGTGTATGCAGATTGTTGCAACTCCTTTCCTCTAGTTGCCCATTCTGCCCCTATACATGTAAATCTGTGACATACAGAACTCTGTGTGTGTGTGTGTGTGTGTGTGTGTGTGTGTGTGTGTGTGTGTGTGTGTGTGTGTGTGTGTGCCTGGGCTTGCTTTTTTCTTCTTCTTTTTTGTGGTTTTTGGTTTTTCTTTTTCTTTCTTTTTTTCTGTTTTTTTTTTCTTTTCGATTTTATATATGTAAAGTTATGGATATACTATGTTGTTATTATTTCATCCTTGTCCCCTTTTGCTTTGATTTCTCTTCCTTTGATGCATAAAAAAAAAACCTCTTCAACTGAATCCAATTCACTTACTGATACATGAACAACTACATTTTTTTAATTTAAAATCAGTGTGAATGGGTCATGACTGATAATGTGATATAACAAATGCTTATGTTGAAGAAGGAAATAAAATGTTTGAAAACAACTAAAAAAGTCGCTAACTAATGTATCTGGTAACCTGACTAGCTCTAGACAAAAACAAAAACAAAAAAAGAAAGAAAAAGAAAAAACTTAACTAGTGACACAAAACATCTGACAGAAAATTAAAAAATCTGTGACAGGTAATACAAAATCCTGGGCAAATAATACCAATCTTAACTTACAACCAGACGAGTAATCCCAAATCTGTGACTTGCAAAAAGAAATCCCTGAGTAAGTAAAACAAACTCATTCACTAACCACGGACGATCAAATCCCCAACTGATAGCACTCACAGTTTCTTTGCCTCCGTCCTTGATTCCTGTCTGGCCTGGCATCGGACTCTGCACCCCACTGCTCCTGCGACACACAAAGAGGGGGCACTGTGTGGTTTGTTGCTCTCCCCTTTCCCTTCACCTCATTCCATGGTTGCAACACTCCCTTGGCAATACAGAAAGATAATGAGGAAGACGGAGGGAGGAAGTGGGTGGGTGGAGGACCAGGGGCAGAAGCAGGGTGGATGACATGAGGGGCAGTGTTGATGTGGGTCAGGGAAGGGAGAGAAATGGCATCGGAGGAACAATCTCTTTGACTAGGCTGCCTTACCTTCTATATTTTTGCAGTTTGCCTGCCAAATTCTGGTGGTCCTTTGTTCACACACACACCAAGCTAACAGAAACTGCTACTAAAAGCTTTTTGCCTTTCCTCTTTTCTCCCCTCCCCCGCCTGTTTCCCCCAGAAGTTATCTCCCTTAGTTGAATTGTCTGCTTCAATTTAACCTTTTCACGATCCGCCGTGCGATAGTGACGGCAACTCAGTCGACCCGTTCACGACGAGCCGTTCCGTGGTGACGGCAACGCTGCTGTTCTCCCTGGACGTGCCGCGCCTCCATGACAGCACAACTATAAAAAAAATTCCCATGCTCTCTCGTCTACGGTCTAGGGGATGCAGCTGCCCTAAATATTTAGAACAGGGTTCTAGCCACTGGAAGGGTAAGTTTACATGCACTAGTGATGACCTTTGTGACCCCAGAGTAGACCAAACAGAGAGACCCGTCTAGCACTGGGAATTTTCACAAAAGGCATGTATGGAATTTCCTGCCTCACCAACATATCGGACAGAAGAAGAATGACATGGGGTGTTAAAACTCATCCAGCAAAGTGATTCAGAGGATGAAGGGTGGGGGGAGGGGGGGGGGGGTTAAAGGTGTACAAGTTTATCGAAAAGAATCTGAGCTTGATTTATTTGCTCTGTGCATTTAATAGTTTTATATGCCTTATCATCTGAAGCAAAAACAGTGAAACGTGTACTGTGTGCAATGATTTAATTTCCTTTTAAAGAAAAAAGAATTCACTTGGATTACACATATTGAATACTTCAGGCTTTCTCTGCATCTGTTCAAAGTAAGAGCGAAGTTTTATGTCCCTTTTCTTCCTCATTTGCTCTTGTCATACTAACCAAACGAACATAAACAAGATTGTGTTCTACGTTTTACTTATGTTGTTTCCGTAACTGTAGCGTTGCTATTTTACCAAAAATGTATTTAATTATATGCTCATTACAAAGTTTGCGTTTTACCCTTTCTGTTGATATGTAACAATTGCTTTTTAGGCTTATATTAGGAGACATAAAATAAAATCAAAAAGTGCGAAAATCTCGCGTCTGCAACAGCTGTAAGCACGTGCGGTGCACGCGTCTGCAAGGAAGTGACGTTGCTCTGCCGCGCCCGTCTTGAAAGTATTAATCACAACATGGTTCTTCAACTCCGTCATGATTTACAAAAACAAACAACCCCCAAAAAAGAAAACCTCCCACCAGAGGGGGTCTCTTTCTGCTTCCATTTAAAAATAAGAACTATTCACTTGTTACAATGACCATGACCACAACTAAAAAAAACAATACAAACTTGCATACATATATATAGTAAATCCTATTTCATCCTTTGTGCTACAGCAGAACATTGTATCTCAGTGGAATTAATCACACATACAAAACCCAGGCATCTTTAGACATCATCCCCAAAAGAGGAATGAGGCTCAGTTTCAGTTTTATACAGTCCAGTCGACCACACACAGGGCTATCACCATACTGACTCTCAAAAAAGTCTTGTCCTGAAAAAGACAGAAACAAAGACAACGATCTACAACATTTATATTAATTCAAAATGCGGCTACCCTAAGAGCTGAATAACACAGAAAAATTTATCACGACAGGTAAATTTCTCACCAATTGTGAACCTCTGAGAGTTAGCCAAGGAATGCAGATGGAAAAGAAAAAAAATGGATGGACATGGTTATTAATTTGCTTAAACCCAACCAAAGCACAGTTATGGCACCAGTAAGCCCTCAATGAAGCATGGATGGGCTCTTTTCTCCCACAATACCACCAAAGACTTTACATTTCTTGTTTTGGTCCTGATGCAAACTTGATTCATATTCAAACTGTCAGTTAGTGTGCTGAATACTCACCTGGTCTGTGTGTACTTGCTATGAAGAAGCGTCATTGTGGCCAACAGAATGTCTGGCATGTTCCTGCGAATCTGTAACACACAGTGGTTTGTTCAACCAGTGAACATTTTAACCCTCACTCAGTTGTTTATAGTCCCGCGAACTGCGAGGACGAGAAGGGGCCACTTCAGGGCTTAAAAGTTCATTCAGAAACCTCAGTTAAACACTCTGGGATGTGGAATGGGGATCAGATTGAACAATTATCACAGAGAAGTATGCAGACATGTCATACTGATGTGTAATGTCCCATATGTTTTTGATCAAATAATGTAAATATTTCAGACAGCATGAGAAATTTCAGCACTTTTATGCAAAAATATCAGTAGCCCTTTATGATATCTGAAAAGTGTCAAAAATGTCTGATTTCTTAAAAAATGACTCTTGTCTGCTGATCCTCTATTTCACAAATAAGAACTTTCTCTGAGGATGTTCTGAAGATATGCAGTTTAAAAAAAGAAAAGAAAAAAACTGGTCACATTTCGTCCGTAGACCGTCTTCGGGACTGATTTACTGCTTGTACTAAACAAAAACCTGGGAGAAGGGAGAGTGGAAAGGGAGGAGCGGGGAGTGGGGAGGGAGGGGGGAAGTGACCACAGCAGATTACTCGCCATTTGACATCACAAAGGCAAAGTAGCCCATGTGTGAGTGTGTTTGCTTTGAGATAACAGATGTTCTGAATGATGGTGCGTGATCACAAAGGCAATGTATCAACATGACCAACAACAAAAAAAACAGACACAGCCAGAAAACTACAGCCATTTCTACACTTTTATGCATTATTTGAAGTGATTTAGAACTGAAAGTTTTGTTTGAGTTTTGTTTTCCTTAAAGTACCAAAGTTTCAAAAGTTCAATTTAAGTTTGCTTGGTATTTAAAAAAAAAAAGCTGATAGTACCAGAAATGCTATGGTAAAAAAAAAAAAAAAAAAAACTCTGGTAGTTACAGGATTAAAGGAATATTATATACTTGATGTGGAAATGCCAATGATAATGTTCAAGCCAACATATACAGCTGCACTTGACAAGAACATTTTTTCCATTACATGGACCAAAAGCAACTTTTCTAGTTCAACAGCAAAAATAACATGGATACTGCACAATAACTAGCGATTCAATGTTCCAATGTAAACAGCTTAACTAATACACACAAAGTATGAATTAAAGGGGAAAAAAATCACAGCAACATGAGAGAGAGAGGACAGACAGACAGACGGACACAGAGAGAGAGAGAGAGAGAGAGAGAGATTAATCCAGTTAGGATTTTTCTCTTTTACCTCATCAGTGAAAGTACGGAACCCATTCACTCTGTGCTCCACCTCCTCTGTCTTAAAGGGCAATAACTTCAGCTGCTTGATCGTCTGCAAATGGAACAGACCAACCTTGCAGACATAACTGTCCATTCTGGGAAAGCAGATAATACTTGTTGAACAGACAATTCACAAGATGACGAATTAGAAAATGCATAAACAGAAAATACAGAGAACACACACACACACACACACACTCACACACACACACACATATACACACACATACACGCACTGAACGAAAGGACATGAATATGAAGAAAAACACAGATGGGAGTCACATTCATTTATAGACTAGCATGCAAGCACATACCAGTACATACACTATGAGCTAATCTCCACGAAGGAAACAGGAGACCGAAGACAGGAAAGTATTCACAAACCAACAGCACTGAACGTACATGAATAAATACACTTTCTACATTAAACATTATCAAATAAAAGGGAGTCTTACGTCCAGTGCCTGGTCCACAGCGGCCGCATGGTACTGTTCAAAGAAGGTCATGAGATCCAGCAGCAGGTAGAAGGTGCCAGAGTTGGTGTTAGTGATGTTCTGCCCAACCGTCCGGTACCTGCAGTCAAGGTCATGAATTAACCCTCCTGCCACAGAGTAACTTCTCTGCCACATTCTATTACCTGCAGTCACAGTCACCTGCCAACCTGTCCATTCCGCTGACCGCTGTTACTGTGGTTCGTTAACCTGTCACCTGTCATCACCCCCTCCCTCCCATCCAATCACATTCTGTTAACTTTTTTGCAACATGCCACAAGAATGATCGCGGCGCCCGACTTACCACTCAGCGACATGGGGTGAAAATACTCACAGCAAGCAATCTGTCACTCAGGATACGTCATGAGAATGATAGCAATGGTCTTCTAAAAATAAATGTGGCCGAATTTCCCGGAGAATTTGTAACAAGTGAGTTAGCAAGCTACTAACAATCGATTTCATTGGTTAATTTGAAGAGAAAGCAACCACCTCGGCGGCGTCTTCAATCACTGAATCAGTGCTTTGTTCAAAGCGGCGTCTTCAATCACTGAATCAGTGCTTTGTTCAAAATATGTAATTTTCAACTCAATCAAACAACAAATAATCATTTCGATTTTTAAAGCATTTATCATCAAGAAGATGAAAGATCTCTCTATTTCACTGTACAAAAATAAAGTCACTGTCGGATTTAGGCTTTTAAAGCAAAAATAATTTTAAAAAGGTCAAAATCAGGTGTCCTGAGGGAATTTCAGAGCTGTGACTGCAGTGTTAACTGGGCACATAGAGCAGAACGACGGTCTGTGTTGATAGTGTTAACTGCTGTCACAGCTGCTCATTAATCTCCCCTGTCATATTATGTTGAATGCAGTCACAGTCATCACCTTCCCCTACTTTTTATTTCAATTTCTATGTAAGATCTCCAATCTTGTTGGATAACTCCATATTTTGATGAATAAATTCTGATGCATTACTTTAATTCTACATCATTAACAAATAAAAACAAAAAGTTTCATAAGCTGCTGGACACTGATGGCTAGAAATTAATTCTAGATAATACAAAACGGGTTCCCAATTAATTCTAGATAATACAAAATGGTTTCCCAATTAATTCTAGATAATACAAAACGGGTTCCTGAGTTGCAGTGCACCAAGACTGGTGAACAGAGCTGGGCGTTATGTTGTGAACATGGCATAACGTTGGAGTCTATATGCAGGTGACACAAACGGAAAAAGTTAACCTCCCTGTCCCGTTCTATACACTGCAGTCACAGTTGTTGATGAACACACATTCTGTTGTCTTGGTGTCCGCAGAGAGTACTGTCAGATTGTTGAATTCCAAACTGCACAGACACAGTGGCATTTTATTCCTTTCTGATAATGTTCTTGCATACTCCTGATCATATCACTCCTTTGAACAGACATGCCTCTCCTGACTACATCTTTGATCATGTTCAGTCTGTTGTGTGTCATAGTCTGTGACTTCTTTGGCCACAGTTCAAGTACACTGCTTGATTTTTTGTTTTGTTACATTGTTTCATACACACTATTAAAAATAATTAAAAGGCCAACTTATCATTTCATCAGATACCGTGTTTCCAAGCAATGCCAAATCTCTCTTAACTCCTCTCATTATGCTTTGGTGTATACTTCAACAGTCAACGTGAATTAGATAACCAGTCAGTGTTGTCTCTGTTGTGCACATCTCAGGAGTCAGGCAAAGCTGGGCACCGAACTGGAGAAAAACCAGTGCAAATCTAGGCAAAAGGGTAGCCCCTGACAGCTCTGTATAAATGAAGACCGAATCAGTTCTTATCACTAGAAGACTTAGCAAGATAATTATGATATCCACGTTCCATACTGGTCGGCAAATGCAGCATTCCAAGTCTTTTCAATACAATTTTGAGACATATCCAAAACCCCAGATAAGCAACTTTCACACCTAAAATGCACTCCCTTTGTCATCAAAATGGCCATTTTCAGTAATGCCTATAATGGGCCCACAGCTTTATTTTTCTGTCCCACGCGAGACACTTAGTGAAAGGAAAAACAAACAAGGCTTAACAGATTTCTGATCCAACATTTTTGTTGCTGTAGTCCAAGGAGAGGCATGTATCAAACTTATGTACCAGTTAACTATGGAAAATTAAATACCCAGAAAGTGATGACTTTATTTTTGCACAATTTTGTGTGTGTTGTCATTGTTCTAATATTGCCTGACCACTTGCGTACAAGCTTTCATGCCGCATCTACGTTATCTACAGGAAAATAAACCTAGTCGAGCTTGGTATTAAAAGAATTGTTGGGAATTCGCCAATTCAGTCATCTCAAGAGCGCAGATATATTACATTTTTCATGACAACCACTAATCATCAAACCGACAGCCCCTTTTGTAATGGCCGCTCAACAATGCCGAACACATTGCTGCCAGACCGGCAATGCACAGTTGACATTCAGTTCACCGAATACAGCACGGTTAGCTGGCTGGTGGGGAGCAGCCTGCAAAAAACACCCCTTTCCTTAACCTGCATTCATGGCTTGGCCTCTGCAGCTGCGGGCGAGCTATAAACTCTCCTGCCTCTCAAAACTAAGTAACTTGCTCTGAACAGCCATGGGCCAGATGTCTGATTGATTTTTGCTTAATGGGCCTGCACTCAGCATGAGTGTATTTTGAAGGCTTCATTTTTAATTCTACGACTTGGATCAAAACTCCTTGACTTTCCAGTACCAAAAATTGCTTTTTACAAAACTCCATGACTTGTCATGACTTCCACGACCTGTAGAGACCTTATATATCTGCATTTCTCCCCCGCCCCCTTCACCCACCCAGACACATGCACAAAGCACTGACCTCTGTGCCATGGAGATGGCCTGTGCCTTCAGACGGTCGCGGTTGCCCTCGGGGCTGGCAGCAGAGGACACCACTTTACTGAGCAGCTTGTTCATCAGCACCACTGCCTTGTCCTGGTTCTGGGCCACACCACAGTGCCAAACCATACAACATGGCGTCATGGGGACTTAAAACAACCCCGCCCCCCCCCCCCCCCCCTCTCCCCCCAATTCCTCTCTGTGGGTTTGCATCCTTTTTGCCATTTGCTGGGAAATGATGTAGCAGCAGTGGCAACAGTGCGCAGCTGTCAAACTGGGCAGCGTTTAACATGATCAGAATTGTCGAGGATTTCAAACACAAATTTTTTTTGAGGTTTTCATAGCCACAACAAAATATTCTGTATGTGTGTGTGTGTGTGTGCTGTGTGCTGTATGTGTGTGTGTGTGTGTGTGTGTGTGTGTGTGTGTGTGTGTGTGTGTGTGTGTGTGTGTGTTGTATTATTTTTCTTTTCTGGCAATTCCTCATGTTTACATTTCTCTTAAATCTGAGTCCACAGAAAGTGGGAGTCTGTTATATATGTATCTGTGCAAGCATAAATAATAGCAAATGTCAACAGGAAGTCAGTAACCATGAAAACCAAAAAAAAAATCCATCACCAGAATTTCATCTGTAGCATATATTATCTAGACTATGCTCTGACTGATATCTTAACCATGACCAGGTCATAGAGGCACATAGCTTCTAAGCATAAATAACAACATATGTCAACAGGATGTCAGAATAAGAGGTAGACAAAATCACTATCTGTAGTCTGTCATTTAGGCTGCTGCTCTGGCTGCTTAGGTCATAGAGGCACATAGCTTCTTCAAACATGCCCTTGGCCTCGGAGTCTCTGGCTGACCTGCTTACCTTGGCTAGGTCATAGAGGCACACAGCTTCTTCAAACATGCCCTTGGCCTCCGTGTCTCTGGCACGGTCTCAATGATCCTGTCTGTGTCCTGACAGAACTTGTCAATGGCTCCTGGCTGCAAATGACAGACAGAAAGCGTGGTGAAAAGTGATGTGCAGTGTATGGATGTGTATGTGCTTTTGTACATGAGGCGTGTGTGTGTGCGTGCGTGCTGCGTGTGTGCGTGCATGCGTGCGTGCTGCATGCGTGTGTGCTGCATGCGTGCGTGCATGTGTGCGACCTTTACAACTGGCATAGTTAATACGCACACAATATGTGGGTCTTGTGTGTAGTTGGGCACCTCCTTAAACATATGCGTCAGTTTCTATCATCTGTCAATTCTGAAGGACATTTATATACCTTCCTGTAGGAGCAATTATACACAAATTTACCGTGAGTACAATTACTGACAAAATACAACATTACATAAATAAAGAACTGAAGACAAACAAGGGGCAGGGCAGGCACAGTTGATAAATGTACACACATAAAATAAGCAAGCCAACAAAATGCCACTTTCTTCAACTCAAACAAGAAACTGGACCCTCAAAACACCAACTCCAAAATCAGATCTATATACATCGTTCTCATGCCCCCAGTAAAATGTTTTTAACAAGCAGCTAAAGTGATTCTCCTACAAACACTCAAACGTAAAACCCAACACAACAGACCATGCAATGAGAGACCCAACACACTACAGCCAAGGATGGCACTCACCCTTCTCGTTCCATCTCTCTCCAGTCTCCCCAGCAACATTTCAAACTGCAAACACCACCACAGTAATTAGGTTGAAATGTCTGCGATAACTATACACATGAACTGCTGAAAGGAACACAGAGAACAATATCAAACTCTCATGAATGAAAATACAAATGGAAAACCATAGTTTCAACCTTTTTTTTAAATTTAAACTGCAGGTGTACTGATTTTGAACAATCAGCAATTAAAGAACTACTTAGGTGTACTGATTTTGAACAATCAGCAATTAAAGAATTACAAATATATGCAACACTTTTGAATAAATCCATACAGCAAGTTTGAGCACAAAATCTGTTCAAATTCTGCACTGTTATTACTTCACTGTATGAGAAGCTCTCACTATATTGTAATAAAATTTGATGATAAATCAAAGGTAATCACAGATGCATGTTACGACATATCTGTGCAGGTTGAAAAAAATAGATGTTCCATGCTACTGAACTCAGAGGAAAAAAAAGATATTGCTTGACGAAGAACATGAGTCATCTGAAAGAAATCTAAGTTGTAGCTTAAATCTTGTGAAAGCCATTAAGACAGAAGAGAAAAAGACTTCCTGAGTCTTTTATCTTTCAATCAAAAATTCTGGATTCCAGAGGATTCTTTGTTTCATATCTATCATATTCACATGCCTTGACTTCCAGACAAAGATATCGACAAATCTTGACAAATGAATCAACTTGATAAATTTTCCTTCAACACCGACATAAAAACCTTAACAAAGCTAAGATTGTACTTGCGAAGTACCAAAGAACCGTTTTTGTCTTTCACTCTATGGACACTTCAACACCAGGCAAATCTTCTTCTTCTTCTTCTTCTTTGTGAACGCCTTGGTCTATACAGTCAGTCCAGCCCTTGATATGAATAGTGCCGTTTTCTCCAGCTCTTGTAGATTGCCGTAGAGCTTTGTCATTAAAGCTGTGACCGGCAAATCAATTCACACTAAAAATTTTCAAAAAGCCAACACGTTTACAAGAACAGGGTTCCCACCAAGGGGAAAGCAAATTTCCCTGAAATTCCTCTAGGGCATGGGGTTAATGAAAATGGTGCAGTCTGTACAAACCTGAGCACTGTAAGGCATGTCGTCCTTTTTTCCGTCCAATCACAACCAGGACCACAAGTTCCTGCGGATTTTGTCAACCACTCCACTACTGCAATGCCTCCCCGACCCACAACGATCAGGGAGTGATACTACCTTGCCTTCAATCGGACAGACAAAATGGCAGCCACTTGCTCTCATGAAGAAGTTAAAACAAGAATCTGTGATATGAATGTTGTCTGTTGGCATAATTAAAAAAAAAAAAAAAAGCACTCTGTGGATTCCACTGCTGCCTCCCCTGCCCCTCTTCCACTCCTTAAATTTGTGCTTGCTGAAAATTTTTTTCCCAATGTTTCACATTTACAAATATCTGTGAAGTGGGAGTCTTACACGAACGTCCATATGAAGGGGATGTGGTTAGAGCTTTTCTTTACCTCTCGCGTTTCCAGGACCAGCTCACTGACGCAGGACTGGAACAGGTTTTCCCCGCTGGCTGTCTTGAGAGCCCTGTTCACAAACAGTTGGGCTATTAATACGCTTGTCGGACAGTTCTGTTTAAACACATCTGTATAATGGAATAGTCCTGTGTGTATGAATGTAATACTTGTCAGGTCATGCTAGAGAATGGACAGTCGTGCCAACAAAAGGAAGCTGACACTAATGAGATTAGAAACAGGAGCTGAGAGAGTGTGAGTAAGAGTGTATGAGTGGAGAAAGAAAATGAGGTGCTTGAAATGAGTCCTTGCGCATTCTTATTTTCGTCAGTCCTTGCACATTTTCATTTTTGTCATAGAGATCTATGTAATTTAAGGTTCGTAGCTCCATCATGGTCTGAGTGTACTATCAGAGCAAGAAAATTAATGTTTTTAATTAGCAGGGAATTAGTAAGTATTTTTCCAAGCCACAGATGGTAAAGTGTTTTTCCTAGTCACAGATTGGTTAAGTATTTTTCCCAGTCACAGATGGTTAAGTATTTTTCCAAGACACAGATCAGTTAAGAATTTTTCCCAGTCATACATGGTTAAGTATTTTTCCACATCACAGATCACCCCTGTTTGTACCTGAGAAAGAAGAAGTACTGCAGGGCTTCTCGGGCATCTGTGGCTTCAAATTTGCGTGTGTACATCATGATCAGGCGGGCGATGTTCAGACGTCTCAGGCATGATGGGTCACCAGCTTCCTGGCTCACTGTGGTCCACAAACCAAGTTTACAGGACTACATGCAGAGGGACTGCTCCCAATTTGCTAACAGTAATATTCTAAAATTCTAATCTATGCATTTCTTGTCTCTTTCATCCTACTCTAGCTCTGTTTATATCACAGTGAAAACATTGCTTGTTCAACAACTTACAATCTTTATGCTACTGTTCAAACATCAAAATTAGGAAACCTTCACCTCACAGAATAAATCAGCGAAAACAGAGGGGCATCCTCAAGTGAGTGAGTGAGTGAGTGAGTGAGTGAGTGTGAGAGCGAGTGTGTGTGTGTGTGTGTGTGTGTGTGTGTGTGTGTGTGTGTGTGTGTGTGTGTGTGTCTGTGTGGCTGGGGGTGGGGTGTGTGTGTGTGCGTGTGTGTGTGTGTGTGTGTGTGTGTGTGTGTGTGTGTGTGTGTGTGTGTGTGTGTGGCGCACACGTGCATGCCTACGTGCATGCATGCGTGCACGCGCAATACTCTTGACATAATTTCAGCTTGACCTTGTCAAGTAACAAATGTGATCCCAATCATCAACAGTCTTTCAAAAGACGAAAGTCTTACACTTACACCTCCTGTTGGGAGGACGCTCAAAATCAACCCACCCAGACCAAATTGTGGAGAGTACGTCACGTCATTTGACACACCAATACCACACTCCAAAAGAAGATTGTAATAATATGCTGGAAGGGAGAGTAGGTGGGGCAAGCACAGAATGCACAACCTGCTTTTCCCCACACAAAAATGTACAGTGGCGATGGAGGCAATGAGGCTACTGAAATTCTGCCAAGGACTTAGAAGGAAGACTGAGAAGGTCAGCATTTCAAACATGTGACGATTTGAAAAGGAAACATTGAGAAAGTCATTGTTTCAAACATATGAGGATTTGGAAGGGACGTAGTCTGAAACTTATCAAATCAAACTCATAAGGATATGGAAGGGAAACATAGAGAAAGTCATCATTTCAAAATGGTGAGGATTTGAAATGGCCACAGAGAGAAATTCATTATTTCATACCAACATTTGCATGCTAAAAAGAAAAAAGAAAAAAAGAAAAGAAAAACATACCGATGTGAAACCGACAGGTGTAATTTTTCCCTTCTCTTTTCTTTGTTTTCTTACCCTATGTGAAATATTTTTGGCACTTTAAAGGTACATACAATGAACTGAACACTTTTGAATTCCCTTCCTTCTCCCCTTACGTCAGCCCTGCCACATATAACGTAATAATGTTGAACAAACATAATGACTTCCATACTTCATGTGTACCAGGACTCCCTGCCAACCACTACTCACACAGAGGGGCCTGGCAAGATGTGGGCAGGAACAGCAGGTTCATTTCAAAGAGGACCAGGGCCATGTGCACAGCATGGTGCCTCAGGTGCTCCACCCTGGCCAGGAACTCAATGGCGGCTTCAAACTGCCCGGTCAGCACCAGAACCTGGGTGTACAGCATGGGGTTCTGGTAGCCCTGGAAGTGACTCTCCCCTGCACACCACAGCCACACCCTTGTTTCACAGAATCTAGTACACTGAGGGGAAGAACTTGCCTCTTGTGGCACCGGCTTCTGTGACAGATTTTATTACATGTATGATCCTTTTCAAGAAACATGATTAATTTTCCCCCTTTTCTTTTTTTTTTTTTTTAAACTAATGACTATAAGGCTTTCATTGCCTGTTCGAAAAGTGTGAGTCTTGCAAAGGTCTATGAAGTACACTTTCAGAAAAACTACAATGATCTATCAACTCTCTAAAACCTAAAAATTAAATCTAGTTGCAAAGTGAGACGACTGCAGGCGGAAATCCAAACAAATCTTAAATAAATGTTAGCGAACCACCAAGAGAAACATGGACAAACGAGTCACAAGACAAAACACGACGTGTTTCAACCTCTTAGGTCTTCTTCAGGCAAGACACAAACAAATAGGACAATGAAAATGAACAAATTTTTCACTTAGCTTAGATCTCTTCAGCGCAAGGTAGGTTTTCATTCAACGCCTGCCTACCTTGCGCTGAAGAGATCTAAGCTAAGTGAAAAATTCGTTCATTTTCATTGTCCTATTTGTTTGTGTCTTTCCTGAAGAAGACCTAAGAGATTGAAACACGTTGTGTTTTGTCTTGTGGCTCGTTTGTCCACGTTTCTCTTGGCGATTCGCTAACATTTACTTAAGATTTGTAAAAATTAAATGCAAAGAAATTTACACAGAAAACTTCAATATGGAAAGAAATGAAGCAGTGCAGCCATACTTCCAGAACCAAAGTAGCACTGACCAGCTTGAAAATTAAGATAATACAAACAGTGATCCTCCCTATTGAGCAACAGCCTCTGAGGTCATTGTCTGTAGCCTGATAATCTCTCACCACCTACCATAATCCTCGTACAGCAGCTTCTGAAAGCGTTCCAAGGTCAGCGTCTCTGGAGCATTTTCATCCACGTCAAACTCCAGCTGGGATAACTTGAGCCACAAGTAGTCGTCAATCTTGTCAGAGATTTCAGCATGGTCTTCGTCAGGATCGCACTGGCCCACAATACAGTATACCGCTCTGAAACAGAAACAGACCTGTTGGAAATCTGTCCGCTTGAGCAGATTCTCTGGTAGACCATAAAGAGAAAGAACTTTCTGCAAACTGCAAGAGAGTGGGTTGAGGGACTGTGGAGAGGAAGCTCTATCAACAAATCTTCTGACAACATGGAAAAGCGTAAGGGGAAGTGGTGGTGGGGAAAGGAGAGTGAACAGCTTGCCCTGTCTGCTTCTCAAACAGCATCAAGGATGTAACATGAACAATGCATTTTGGGGTTTACTATTTTGTGAATCAACAGACTTGGGATTCATCATCAGCTGGAATAAAACTGTGCCAGTACCAACCATAACAATTAAATCTTTCGGCAAACAGATTTGGGAAGAACATTTTGCGTGCGTGCATGCGTGTGTTGGGAAGAACATTGTGTGTGCGTGTGTGTGAGTTGGGAAGAACATTGTGCGCATGTGTGTGTGTGTGTGTGTGTGTGTGTGTGTGTGTGTGTGGGTGTGGGTGTGTGTGGCGTGCGTGCATGTGTGTCTGTGTTTGTGTCTGTGTGTATCTGTGTGTCTGTGTTTATTATTTGGGTTTGAAATAATAATTGAAATTTCTACTGACATAAGCAGATTTCACACTTTTAAACCCACTAGCAATTGTTAGAAATCATCATGAAAGTTTGTATCAATTTTGCGAAAAATAAAACGATCCTCATCTTTCAAAATGATCTTCAACTCAAGAGCCATCAGCAGAACTCACCGTTTGAATCCGTCTTGAGAGTTCTTGACGATACGTCGGTACTGCAGTTTGATCTTGGTGTCATTGGCTACACTCAGCCGATGTTGTGGGTTTTTGACGTACTCAAGGAAGAATGCTGGGAAATCTCCTAACTGGTGACTGAAAACAGTCAAGGACTGTACTGATCTTGTACAATGTGCATATAAAGAAAAAGACAAGTCAAAGCATGTGTGTGAATTTGAGGGTGCATGGTGTGAAAATGTCTATAGGCACATGAATGCATCTGCTACTAGCTTATATGCCTATCCCATCTTACTGTTTCCAGGAAATCAAATCTTCAAAAACAAGAGATACAGATGCCCACCACTTTCAGGGTCACAACAGGTAAGATGTCTGAAAATGTTACTGTAATGGAACTGTTGATATCTAAAAGAAAAAAAAAACCTACATTAATTTTTTTTAAAAAAGCAATATCACCTTTATTTGCACTACACACATTGTTGCAATACGTAGTGTTTACACACAGTAGAACTACTCAGACCTATAACTCTTCAGACCCTAATGTCAGTTTCATTACAAATGTTTTTCTATTATATGATATCTGCATCATTAACCATCGTTTTAGATGCTTTTCTGAATTTGTCCTACAGCAGAATGAAGCCATTGGCATATGCAGTTCAGCTGAAAGGTCCACTGATGCAATTTGAGCCAGATGTATATCAGAATCCAGGCTAGTGGGTTTTTTTTTTAAATGTCAATACATCGCATTTACTTTGTGCCTGTCAGTCTCCACATAATTCTTGTCTCCCGCTAATCTTGAAAGAAAGTCACAGGCACAAATTTTGCAAAACACACGTCTAATGTTTTTCATATTTTGGTTCGGACCTTTTACCAGTGCACTCTTTCTAAAGGTCCGGGGTCGCTGTACCACCATTTTCTTGCTTGGGTGAAAAGTTCTAGTTTTGAGTTGATTTCATACTTTGCTGTATGTAATTTTGGCATACAACAATTCAGAACTCTTCTCTGCATATGCTCATTCAATCGGCAACGGCCTAAATATTCAGTGCATGTTTGACTGGATCCTTCTCAGGATCACTTCACAATCGTAAACACACAAGCATGCATACCTGCTGAGCGGTGAATAGAGAGCTCAGGGAGATTTGTTACCTGTTGATGGGCAGTAGAAAGCAGAGACAAAGACTGGTCAACGGCTCCATAGAGACAGTGAGGCTCTGCAAGAATGCATGCCTCATACTTTTTTTCTTTTTTTTCAAAGACACAGCAGGTGTCTTGTGAGATTGTAAATTGAAGGCCACGGCTGGACCATATAGAGGAACCGTCAAGTAAGCCATTATGAAGAAAATGAAAAGTGAAAAAAAAGGAAGATATATATTCTTAAGATAAAGAATAATATGATGATTAACATATCTTTTTCTTCTTTCAGGAACTTTCTCCCCAGACAGAATAAGACCGTAGTGTTGTTGTTGAGAGGGACACAGGCACAAGTTTGTGCTTTGTTCTGTAAGTCGATGAGAGATCGCAGAGACTGGAAACTCGGAAAGAATTGTTATAGGTCTATAAGGACCAGAAAACTTTGTTTATGGAAACAATTTTTTTTTTTTCATTTTAGTCCATGAGGATCTGCTGATATGTCTAATTAATTCTGTGAAACAAAGTAGAAAGAATTTGTATGTAAATAGTATACAAAGTTTAGTTGTTAAGTAAAAGGGGCAACTCTCGTTTGTGTTGTCTGACTGGTTGTTTGTCGACATCGCATAAGAGAGAGTCCAACACTCACAATAATGGCAGGCATATACGTACTTGTCAGCATGCATACATACATGTACCTTAAGGCATGTGTGCATCACTGCAAGTATCAATATATATGTCCATAACAATGTGTACGCAGAAGGTACGGTCAACATATTCTTCTGATTTTCTAGCATTTTCATCACAACAGTTCTCAATGACATCAAATCCCAATCTTACACACATCTACTCAAAATGTACAGAACAAAATACTTAACAACAAATCTTGTGAGTTAAATAATGACAGAAGAGTGTTACCTGACTCTCTCAACAACTTCTTGGGCAGCTTTCATGTCACCACAGCGAAGGCAAAAGTAGATCAAGGCCCATATAGGCTGACCTTCTAAGTGCCCATCCTGTATACAACACAGTAGTCGAACATCATACAACATTGCTCACTTCAGCACAGGTACTGCCTGAATTGTCTTAACAACAAAAAAATGAAACCTTATTGCCTGGATGAGAACAAAATCAGAATAACCACGAAGATGTCACAACCCCCAAACCTTTCTTTCTTGGCGCTTAATTCACTTAAACATGTCACTAATGGCTTATGAAAATTCTTCTGCACAGCCACTTAAGGTTTATACCTGTGGTTAGTGACTTATGGACAAATACAAAATTTCAATGATTCATATTGGCTTTGTGATTTGTGACTATGGAAAAAGATCTGTCTAGCACCAACTTTGCACTACAGGAAGATTTGTCTTTTCAGACACTTAACCCTTCTTTTTGTACTCCCAGTTCTTACAGAACAGGGAGTACTTTACAAGGGGAACGAAAAAAATGCTTTTGGCGTCATATACTGTACCATGTCAGACCATAGCATTCACGGCAGTTAGTCAGCTCTGTCAGGCCGAAGATTTTGTGTGGCTAATGCAGTAATAAGACAGTCACTGACGCCCACCCTACTTCCGCCGAAGGAAGAAGCCGGTGTAAACTTCCTGTACCATCATTCTCTCTCGGCCTGCCGTCCAAGCAAGATAAGTCTTGTGCTCTGTCTCGCCTTTCTTTGCCGTTGTGTTAAGATAGCCTTGTGTTTGCTCCTTGCTTGTTTTGTTGTGGCTTGCGCGCTGAACCCTTGTACCCTTGCCGGTGAGGCTTTGGTTTGGCGTGCTTTATTGATTTTACTGATTTTATCATACACGCTTCTCGCGTTTGTGCCTTGTTCTCGACATTCGCGACTTGCCACGCTTCTCGCGTTCGTGACTTGTTCTCGACATTCGCGACTTGCCACGCTTCTCGCGTTCGTGCTTTGTTTGCGACTTGCCTTCCGTGCATCTCGCATTCGGAATTCCGAGCTACACGCCGATTTCCATCTCCTCGCTTTACTTAGCCTTACGGCCTTTGTCTGCGAGTCCCATTTCACTTCCATTTGGATTCCTATTCGACGACCTTCCTCGTCGTTCACTCGCTTCCCATTACTTGCGCTGGTCGTTCCGCCATTTTGTGTCGGTCGTTCCGCCATTTTGTGTCGACCGGCCATACCGGCACACATACGATCGCACTGTCTTACTCGAACAGCGCGACTTCTGCACATTTCCAGCACTATCAGTGCCCCTTCCGAGGTTGGTCGAGCTCTTCCTATCCCTCGATCCACCTCTTGTCTCCCCTTTGCGATCGTGTTTTCCGTGTTTGTCTCGCCACCAGTGCCCAACATGGTGAAGGATACTAACAGGTCGAGCCGCTCCTTTGTTCGCGAGTCGCGCTCTGCCCCGGAGGACCCGAGTATCGATTCCAGGGGACAAACCGCTCACACCTCTGAGCGTACGGTCAGTGTGGAGGAGGGTTCCGCGCAGGGGACGCGCGACCAGCTTTGCTATTCCTCCTCTTCACGATCGGCGGACACACGATCGTTGCAATCGAAGTCGAACAGGCATTTGGCCGAATCAAACTTGCAATCGGCCGTCATTGCCGACTGTTTTTCGTTCTATTCTGACTCTAAATCGAAATCCAAGGGCAAGGCCCCCATGAAAGGACCTGCCCGTTCAAAATCTTCCCGTTCTCCAAAATCTTCCCGTTCTTCGGCCAAATCGCCTGCTCAGTTTCCATCGCACAAGGAGACTCTCTATCATGCTGCGTCCGGCGATCGTCGGCCCCTGGGGACCATTGCCGAGACACGGACCAGCACGGGTGACGACTCGCGGCCGGAATCACCGCTCGTCACCCGATCAGATGAGACTCGTGACGCTAGCTACCCCCCCACTAACGCCACGCAGTCGAATCACGCTCTCCCCAACTGTGTCCGGGGTCAGCCACTACTCGGACACGAGGAGCGTCATCACTCCGGTGGAGGGGCTGTGGGTAGTCTTTGGTGTGACTTCCCCACTGACCACAACCCCGGGTCAGGGACGCAGGCATCGACCAGGTCGGATCTGCGCCCTCACCCCCAACGGTCGAACCACCCCGATCGACCGTTGAACTTTCCCCTAGAGGTACAGGACGTTGGGGAGCGGACTTCTTTCGCTCCCCGGTTGGGCATCGTCCGCGGTCCCGTTCCTCCGGGGGGAGGATCGACCAGCGGGACCAAGGGTAACCTCCCTTCGTCCTCTGAGGTGGACCCGTCGCCGCAGCCATCCCAGTCCGCTCCCACACGGCCAGGAGGCTCGGCTACCGCACCACCCACCGGCCACCTTGCCATGCAGGGGGCCGGCACGGACCGCACCCGGGAGATGCAGGAGGCAGTGCTCTCCCTGGGGCGGGTGCGAGACAGCTCGCCTTCTCGCTACCCTCCCCTAGGTGCCCAAGGTTACCCGGGTCCCCGGGGAGACTCTGCCCCAGGGCCGCCACAGCCCGTCGTACTCTCTGGGGACCGGTGGCTCTATTCCCCCGAGAGGAATCACTGGCTTAGGGCTGACACTCTTCCCGACTCCTCCTCCGGTCGCATGTGGCATCCTGCCTCCCGGAGCTGGATCGACCTGGGGCCCCCTTCCTCTCGGGCGCTGTCCGATCGGCGATCCCCCAGTCTGCCCGCCGAGTATGGAGCCACCAGGGACCCGTCCTCCTTTTCCCCCATTACCCCTCAAGGACTGGACTCCCACGCACCCCTGCCCTGGCCCTCCGAAGGTGGATCTGATCATCCCCTTCTGGATTACTCTGACCCTCAACTCGAGGACGGGGTCGAGGACTCCCTCCCCCAGTCTGGTGACCTCTCCATCCTGGAGAGCTGACGTCCAGATCTTGTTGTGAGGGAATCCCCTCCCTCTGACAACAACATCTCCTTTAGCCGTTTCACTGGGGAGCCCCCTGCCCAGCGATCACGGCCAAGGATAGTCGCCCCCCAGACCCTCCCTCCCTTGTGGGACAGACCGGCTTCTTTCGCCAGGGGTGCACATGCCATTCCCCCACCGGGGATTGACTTCTTGTCAGCCCCTAACGCGGCTCCAGTAGGAGCTTTCCTCAAAGACCCGCGTCATGGCCCCCATGTCTTTTCCCTCTTCTCTGCCAATCCGGCCACCAGGGACATTGCCATTTCCTCTGCCGACCTCAGGCTCACGCCCAACCTCGCCCCCCCCCCACATCCACCCCTGTTCTCATCAAGAACTTGATGGAGTGGGATAGAATTGCCAGGACTGGCATTCTCCACACCACCGCGGGACATGCATTCATGGACATGTTCCTGCAGCGAGCGGAGGAGCTCTGGGCAAAGGAGGGCATCACTGCCTCGGTGGCTTCGGACCCCGACGACTCTGAGGCAGATCCTAGCCTATTCGGCGACCCCCTCATGCGTTTCCTGGTCAACAAGATTTCGCATCACCTTTGGGCTGCGGCGGACAGCGCGGCCAGGTGTCACTTTAACTGCCTGTTAGCAGTGAGAGATGCTGTGCTATCTCAGGCCAATCTCTCCCCGGCGCTCAAGGCGGCCTTATGGTGCATCCCGGGTCAGGAACAGTCCTTCGGTGACTATTCCACTGCTGTCATCACTCATGCAGTCGAGGAACGCAAACAGGCGGCGTCTTTTGCGGCCAAGCCCCCTCCCCAGCATCGTCCTCGCCAGCATCGCCCTCCTGGACCCTACTCCCGTCCGGCCCCCAGACCCCAGCCCTACCCCAAACAGGCCCCCCCTCGCACCTCAAGGCCCGCCAGACGACCTTCTTCCGCCGTTGCTAGGTCAAAACTGAAAAACCCCCATCAGAATTTTCGGTTCGGCCAACAGGCCCGGCCTCGGAGGTGACTAGTAGACTCACCTTCGGAGGAGCGAGAACTGGCAGACTTCTTGCCCCTCCCCGGCCCCTTTGGCAGGCAGCCTGTCCCGACATGCCCACCAGTGGCGGCGTATGGGACTCAACCCTTGGATAGTGTCAGTGTTACAAGAGGGGTTCCGTCTGCCCTGGGCACACGATCGCCCCCCTCTGCTATCCTCTCCTCCTCCTTCCCCCGGCGATCCCCCCCTGGCCCAGGCGGAGGCTCTTCGCCTGGAAGTCGAGGACCTTCTTCGGAAAGACGCCATCACCCATATACCCCACCCAAACCCCGGGTTTTACTCCCACCTTTTTGTGGTCCCCAAGTCCTCGGGGGGCTGGAGGCCCATCCTCGACCTTTCTCCACTCAACAAATTCCTCAGAACAACCAAATTCAAGATGGAGACCCCGGCCCAGATCAGAGATTCCATCCACCATCTGGACTGGGCCACTTCTATAGATCTGAAGGACGCGTATTTTCAGATCCTCATTCATCCTTCCCACAGACGATACCTTCGGTTCGTCTGGCGGGGACGGGTATATCAGTTCAAGGCGCTCCCCTTCGGACTCTCCCTGGCTCCCTTCCTTTTCACGAAGGTAGTCAAGGAGATGGCCGCCCTTGCCAGACAGGAGGACATTCGCCTCTTGGTTTACCTCGACGACTGGCTGGTCTTGGCTCCCACTCAGGCCCTGTGTCAAGCCCACACATCCAAACTTCTGCGCCTTTGCTCCTCACTAGGGTTCATCACCCACCCCGAAAAATGCGAGCTCTCGCCCAGTCAGAGATTCTCCTTCCTGGGCATGAGTTTCGACACCACCTCCATGCTAGTCTCCCCAACCCCGGAGAGGTCCACCCGCCTGATGGACCTCATCTCCCACCTCCGCCTCTCTCCCCTCGCGTCGGCAAGGACACTGTCCTCCCTTCTGGGGATGATGGAGTCCCTGTCGCCTCTCATTCCCCTAGGCAGGGTCCCCAAGCGACAGCTTCAAAGGGAGTTCCAACGTCGTTGGTCGCAGACCGCCGACCGCTGGGACCAGACCATTCCCCTCGGGCCTTGGTTCTTTTGGGCCACGGAGGAGTGGCTCAGCCCCTCCACCCTGAGCCCCGGGGTTCCCATCTCCCTCCCATCCCAGGCCCTAGATCTTTACACAGACGCCTCCAACTCGGGCTGGGGGGCCCATTTGGAGAGCAGTCATGCCTCGGGGGTGTGGGACCCATTGACTGCCCGTCTTCACATCAACATCCTGGAACTGGAGGCGGTCCGACTAGCCCTCCTCCACTTCCAGACACTGGTCTCGCACCGATTTGTTCTCCTTCTCACGGACAACACCTCGGTAGCCTGTTACATCAACAAAGGGAGGGGGGGGGGGGGGGGGGCACGCTCCATCAGTCTCTCCCTCCGGGCAGAGGCCCTCCTCCGCTGGTGTCACACGCAAGGAATCACCCTTCGCGCGAGACACATAGCAGGGACGCACAACATCCTGGCAGACTCTCTCAGCCGCTCCGGGTCCGTCCTCCACACCGAATGGACCCTCAGCAGGCACACGCTAACCTCGGTGTGGGAACATTGGTTCACACCCATGATCGACCTGTTCGCCACCCGATTCAATCATCGTCTGCCAGTGTATGTGTCTCCCGTCCCGGACCCTCAGGCGTACGCGATCGATGCCCTATCCCTTCCCTGGTCCGGCCTCATAGCTTACGCCTTTCCTCCCTTCCCGATCCTTCACAAGGTGATCAGGAAGGCGAGACTCGAGGGACCCAGGCTCATTCTCATAGCCCCATGGTGGCCCACTCAGTCCTGGTTTCCGGACCTCAAGTCCCTCACTCACGTTCCCCCTCTCCAGTTGGACGCCCGGTGGGACATGCTCAGGCAACCCCGCTCGGGTCGCCCCCACTCCAATCCCCAGGCGATTCGCCTCCATGCCTGGCTTCTGTGCCAGCCGGAGTGCGAGCATCTAACCCCACCTCCCAAGCGGACAGGTCCCAGTCCGTCCTTAACATTCTCTCCGACGCCGGGGCCTCTCAGGACCTCCGAGACCTAGCAATGGCCTCTCGCAGAGCTGGCACTGAGTCCCTTTACGATTACAGGTGGAGGAAATGGGTCTCATAGTGCAAAGACAACTCTGTCCCACACAATCGCCCCTCAAATATCCAGATAGGAAATTTTCTGTCCCACCTAAAACTATCAGCTAGCTCCATACGGGGCTACAGGTCGGCCATCTGCACGACCATCCGCCAACTGGGCGGACCGTCCTTTGAGAATGACTTCCTTCTCAGAGAGATCTCTAGAGGAGTGGCCCTTCGTGAGGCCCGATCCCCAAGGCGCGTTCCCCTTTGGGATCTTTTCACTGTACTCGATGCCCTCAGGAAACCTCCTTTCGAGCCTATCTCCTCCCTCCCCTTCGACCTTCTTTCTATGAAGACCACCTTTCTCCTCGCTTTGGCCTCGGCCAGAAGGCGGAGCGAGATCCACGCTCTCAGCGGGGACCCCAGAGACATTGCCTTCCACACGGACGGCTCTGTCTCCCTTAAGTTCCTTCCCGAATTCCTGGCTAAAAACCAGGAACCCGGTAGCCCCTCCCCCTACCTCGTCATCCGCCCATTGGCGGATATCCTAGGTGGAGAGAGCGGTGGTGACAGGACTCTGTGTCCTTCCAGGTGTCTAAGACACTACTGGGAACGTTCACACCCCAGGCGCGCTTCTCAGAGACGTCTCTTTATTTCCATCAACCCCAAGAATAAGAAAGACATCTCAGCTGGCACTATCTCTAGGTGGCTGTCCAAGACGGT
This sequence comes from Conus canariensis, assembly GCA_033310375.1. Lineage (NCBI taxonomy): Eukaryota > Metazoa > Mollusca > Gastropoda > Neogastropoda > Conidae > Conus > Conus canariensis. The sequence continues at coordinate 41,897,069 of CM065730.1, read as the reverse complement.
CAAATCGGCCTATGCCCAGACGTCCAAGGTCCTCCCCGTCTTGTCCCCCCGGGCCCATGAGGTCAGAGCACTGGCCGCTTCTGCAGCTTTCCAGCACTCTGTCCCCCTGCGCCATCTCCTGGAAGCAGCCTACTGGCGTTCGGAGAATCCCTTTATAAACTTTTATTTAAGGGACATCCGCATGACCAGGGCTGACGGTTCTGAAGGGATATCCTTTGTGGCGGCTAATGCAGCCATATCGGTTAACCCCAAGAACCACTAGGGCACTCGCCCTCCTCCTTTTACGATAAATTCTGCTATGGTCTGACATGGTACAGTATATGACGCCAAAATGGGGAGTTTGTATTATACTCCCTGTTTGGCTAGTATACTTACCATGTCAGACTCTAATGCCCGCCCTACCTTCCCCACTAGCGCCAAGGTCCTTGGGGTTACCTGGCGTGCAGGCCTCGACGAATGAGGTACAGGAAGTTTACACCGGCTTCTTCCTTCGGCGGAAGTAGGGTGGGCGTCACGTGACTGTCTTATTACTGCATTAGCCACACAAAATCTTCGGCCTGACAGAGCTGACTAACTGCCGTGAATGCTATGGTTTGACATGGTAAGTATACTAGCCAAACAGGGAGTATAATACAAACTCCCCATGTCTGTGTGTCTGTCCATGGTCAAAATGTGTTCCACTCGCTCCAAACAAAACTTCTGGGCCGATCTTTCTGAAAATTTGTAGGTATGTTCATTATGGGTCACGGATGATGCCCGATGTTTTATTTTACCAGAATAGCCGTTACTAACATCTATAAATGATAATTTAAAAATATCAAGTCCGACAAGGCAAATAACCACCCAACTATTGAGTTAGCATCCTCGCCTGTCACGCAGGAGACCGGAGTTCTATTCCCCGCCACAGAGAGCAACATTTTTTTTTTTTTTCTGTTCTCTTATTTACAAAATTTTACCACCAAAAGGGGAGAAAGTGCTATAGTGCCTGAATTTTTTTTTCTTTTTGTTGTACTACTGTACTGGGAGTACGTTTATATGCTTTGCATCTTGTTTTCTTTTGCCATCTTGTCTTCCAGGCCACTTCAAAAGGCATTCCTCCCATGCTGCTCACTCCAGCTGGCAGTCCACAGTCATACCCTGACTTGTCCCATCACATCATGAGGCAACGCACACCAGAAGATACCGCATTGATGCTGAGTCACTCTTGTGTGTTCTGAGGGACCTGTCCTGATTCAACATATGCAGGACAGCACCTGCTGCAACGCTCTCTCTCCCCTCCCCCCACTGACAGCAACTGCTTCAGTTGCACAGCCAAATTAAGTAAGCATCCACCTCTGCAGGCTACCACAACATATGTCCTACATCAAATCCTACGACCTTGCCAAGACTAGTGACTTCAGCAACCATTCTTCAATGGCACAGACCTTTCTGCTCAGAGTTTACATGACAAGGCTGTACTCTACACTTTCCTTCGTAACATATCCTAGTGTCAAGTTAGCCTGGGGAATGCAGACACCTGCAGTGCTGGTCTGGAAATTTGAACAACACTCTCAGAGACCATTAAGTGGATGAAACTTGACTTCCAGCCTTCAAAACTGAGCCTATAGCAAACTCAGCACCCAGTACAAGCCAGCTGGGGCAGAAAAATCCAACAGATAATGGCTCTGACAGGAATCAAACCCATGACCTCCCAGCCCACAATCCATGACATTAACCACCGTGCCACCTCGGCTCATTCATATAGATTTTATGATTTTTGACAGTGGAAAGGTCTGTCTTTAAGATAACTTAACCATTCATGTAGATTTTGCAGTCTGTGACTAGAAAGATATGTCTTTCAGACTCTTGACCACTCATTCTGACTATATGAAAACATCTGTGTTTCTAAGCACAACTACTCATACAAACTTGTGACTTGCGACTGATGAAGAACATGTCCATATAGGTAGGTGATGATTCATACAGATTTTGTGGTTACAAAGATCTGTTTTTCTAGGCATTTAGCCATTCGCACAGACTTGGGCTTTGTGAGTGCAGGAAAATCTGTTTTGTTCTCACAGTTTACATACACTTTTGAGGCAGACAGAAGATCCCACTCTCTCTCTAAAAACTTCATACTATTTAGTTTTCTGACTTTTGGAGTGAGATGTGAGGAGAAATGTATCTTATCTGGAGAAAAAAAAATTTTCTTCTGGAGCTCCTCACCCCTAACCCCACCCTACACACTCCAGCAAATATATGTAAAAAAAAAATTGTGGGATCAATTAAAAACACAACTACGCAGAATAAAACAAATGATATGGCAGGGGACAGCACTCACATTTAAGAGAAACCAGAGGCGAGCTTCACAGATGCCAAGAACAGTGGATGATCAGCTGGCTAGACGAGCAACAAATAGGGCACCAGCAATTTTCTTTTCAACAGTACCTTATGACGCTCTTCTGGCTGTTGGTCAGCGAGGATTCAGATTGTTTCATGCGCCAATCAAAGGACATTCATGCTATCTGCTATTTCTCTCCTGCATGACAGTGGACCTCCAAGATACTCTAGCAATCTCCAAACCAAAATCTCACCCAACTTGTCTCAAGTGCTTGCTATGAAATGTCATCGCTCCTAACATTGACAAGACTTTCTAGCTTTTTCTCCTCCATTATATATGTCTCTGTTGTGACAATGCGCCCAGTACTCACATCAGCTGTAATGGTCATGGCGGGCAGCTGAAGCCTCAGGTAACTACGAACCAGGTAGTATGTTCCTGGCACACCACCCAGCTGTGACTGTTCCAGGTTTTCATACACTATCGTTTTCAGGAACTGACAGAAACTGTAACAAACCATGTTCCATGTCTGATAAACGTGCAGCTTTATTTCTGTTGATTTAATTAACTACCTGATATGAAGGTATCAGTATCACAATAAACATTTCCTTCACTTCAAGACAAAAACTGACTTTTATCTCAATGTTTGTATTGATTTAAAACCAAAGAAACGATATCAGCAGCAAGTAGCATTTTGGGTCTGACAGCAAGAGACGTTCGTCTCCAAGTTTACCATGATGCTGTTTTTAGGCACTGAAGCTAACAAACACAGGTCAAAATGAAACTCATTTTTGGAGATACCAAAGGAAATTCTAAAAAAACAATCAATCTATGGAGATGGAAAATTCTCAACATGCACAAACTGTATGACAACAGCACGGCTGTTTCATAGCTAAAGCGTCCACATACCACATATGCATGTGTGTTTGCATGCATGCACATATAATGTGCACATGCATGCATGTTTCATGATAATACAAGCATTTTTTGTTCTCGTTTCGCTTTTTTATTTGAATCCAAGGTTTATGACAAAAAAAGTTAATAGGACTGATTATATCAACTCGCTTGAATCTATGGGCACACATCTTTTCTAGTTTTGACTTTATTCAGAACTGTTCAAGCACAGAAGTTTAATCAGGAACATTTTTGGGTATAATTTTTTCTACCCAAACTCACTTTGACTCTAAGTGGTCTATAGCTTTTGACACTAGGAGGCGCTGGGTGTCTTTGCCGAGTCGGAGGGCCGCTGGGAGGGCACCCTGGGCAGGGGATAAGGGGAGGTCAGTCATGCAGTGCATCATCTCCCATAGAGCCAGGATAGCCTGCCAATCACACACATCACAGCTCAATGTCACATCCCGGGATAGCCTATCACATGTCACAGATCAATGTTTGCCTAAATCATATATCACTGTGCAATGTCACATCACAGGATAACCTGTCAATGACATGTGACAGCATTATGTCACATCACAGGATGGCCTTACAAAAGAAAATTGGCGATGTTGAATACATAGCTGAAACGTAAATAAAATTTGGATGCTCAATAATAACCCTTTATAATTTTATTGTTAATTGCCAGTATGGGCCCTGCTCACCAAACAGGAATGACACTGCGTATTTTCCAACTCCCACAACCATGTACGCAAAAGTTTGTTATATGGACGTTTATCTGATGAATGAGATATACAGTAAAGGCTAAGCTCCCACAGCTGCCAAGGCCTGAAAAGCACAAACTTTATTTGAATGTAGCTTTCTAAATTAAGATGTAGCACTTGTATGCAATATTATACATCAGACTTCACTTCATTTTCAGTGCACTTTGCTTCACATACGATGAGAATGGACGTCTAAGATGACGGAAACTTGCTAGTTATTGTGTATTTTTGACGATTTACACAAAAATCAAAATAGCAGGCAATGAAACCAACCTATAAGGTATCAAAATTGTGACTGTCTTTAATAATGTTTCTTCTGCTTTTTCTTCCTCTTCTTACTGAACTTTACCATCTGGGATGAAAAAAGCCTAGTCTAAAGATCTATGCTATCTTGGTTCTATTCAAGCTGCTGCTATGTCCATGAATTTACCCCCCCCCCCCCCCCCCCCCCGACCCCCCCTCCCATTTTTTGTTTTTACCAAAGCACTTCATCACAAAGTATAGCATCATAGCACTGTCAAAGAAAATGTAACATGCTCTGCCAAAAGCCTAGCTTGTGGCAGATCTGCACCACAGTTAAACAATTATCTTTAAAAATGGCATGCACGGATTACTATCATAAAGATGCAAATAAAGCATTTACTGAAAAATGCCTGGCTTTCTAGTCACTGAGCTTGTCACTGTCCCCCCCCAGTTGAGAATGGCTGGTTAAGTGAAGAGACAAATATAGTCTCTTGTTTGCAACATCAAAGCTTTTTCAGACACAACACAGGCACTGACCCTGTCATCCATATTTCTGGCCACTTCCAGGAACAAGTCCACCAGACTGGGACGAATACTGTTGGACACCACCTCTTCGTTGTACACATAGACCTGGAGCACATCACCACAAGTTTCAGAGTGAATATAGTCCAGCTGACCACATGAAGTTACTTTGAAAAGAAAAATGTTCCCTAATGGGACACACACACACACACACACACACACACACACACACACACACACAGACGCACATGCATGCACACGCAAACACACACACATGCGCGCACCACCACCACCCCCACCCTTCCCCAAAATGCTAATGTCTACTGCAATTCATGACACAAACTCTGAACTACTGACATTTCTAAGGCTGAAACAAAACTGGGCCATGCTGAAGGTGCCAGTCATTCTGCTCAATCTATCAGTCTCAGTTTACAAAGAGTAATAACTTAAAAACACAGTAGTGCCTCCCCACACCTTAATGCCAAACGTCATACAAAGACATTACACTGTAATTATGTTTGACTGATATACTCGCACATAATATTTAATGATAAACACACAAGAAGTCCAATAAATCTACCAAAACATATATGCTGATTTAATTTAGGGAGATCTGTTTGCCCTAAAATTGATGTCAGTGTACTTTTCAACAAAAAAGAGTGTATTTTCTACAAAGGATGTGTACAAATCTTCCAAATTTTCATAAAAGTGGGGAGAGGGCAGGAGGCAGAGAGGGGATTGGGGAAGGAGGCTGAAATATGGATTGTGGAGGGTGGGGGGTAAGGTGGGTGGTGCGGACCAGTAGAGGATAGAGGAAAACCTGATCTTGTCAGAACTACAGCAAAAATAAATGGGGTCTACCAAAACAAATTACTTTCAAACCTGTTTCATCAGTATACTTTATGCCTTCTCTTTTTTGTTTCGGGATTTTTGGGTTTTTTTCCAATTTCTGTAGTCTTCGCTATTGTTCCTATGTATCAGCATGTTGTTGAAGAAGAAGACAACCACACATGACTTTGTGTGCAAGGGTCAGCAAGGGTTGTCACTCTTTGGTCAAAGCACACCAAGACACTACCTGGTTAAATTCCACAATTAGAGCTAAAGAACTTCATCTCTAGATTTTTTTTCTCAATTATTTTTTTTCTCTTTTTTTCTTTCTTTTTTTTTTTCAGTTTCTCAAACTCATATTTTTGTCACACGTGTACAAAACACCATGAAATCTCATTTAAGGTCTGATTACAATGCAATGAAATTTATAAAACAATGTACTGTAATGCGATTTTGAGGGGGTTAATGCACTGCTATATTCTGTTACGTGATTAAATGCAGTGGTGCATGCCTGCATGCCTCTGTGTGTGTGTGTAAACTTTTAGTAAAACTGTTGTGCTGCTATCATTGTGAAACTTCAATAATCATGCACGAAAAGTTGAAAAACACAAACAGCTTCCTTGAATAAGCATTTTTCTCTTCAAACTGGAAAATCCAACAACTGTACATCAGATGTATGACACAAACAATCCTCTTCAAACACACTTACCTGTCTAGCATAAGCCATCTCAATGTGGTCCAGGTTACTTCTGCCTTGTGAAAACACCCCATCACTGCTCATAGCCTGTCCCAACACACACATGCACAGACAAATATACACAACACATTGGTTCATTGTATTTTCTTTCAAGTTAATTGAATTTTCAATCACTAATTAACATTATCAAATGATACTTGACCTGCTAACACCTCAACAGCATGAAACGTAGCATTTTGACATTTCAAGCAGCATTCCAAATTTAAGCGTAGCACTTTTATGCGATGCCACAGGTCAGACATGATATCTTCAGGCCTTCCTTATCACCAAAGAATCCAAACGTTTGACATGATGACCTCCCCATGGGGAAAAAAAGCTAAAAGTAGTGAGGAGCAGGAAAGACACCGGCCTTGCAAAACCTCTAGGAAACCTTAGGAAAGTGAATTCCTGAAAGGTGAAGGGCCTGAACAGAAACTTGTTTGAAGAAGGCCTAAAAAAAAAAGTAAAATCGCTAAACATATCTTTAGCCAGGTACAAAATCTTCGGAAAATCATCCTTGTATATTGTGCCTTACCCGAGTTGCCGACGTGATGAGGTAAGGAGAAATTATCAGGCTGGTGCTAAATACACATTACCCATGTAACATTTAGGCTGATGTCATTACTGCGGGAATTGTCGAGAGAATGTGAACCAGGAGATGAGAGATTGTAAGTACCAATAAAGCAGCACAGCTAGCTGCTCAAAAATAAAGTGTATGGAGTCAGTGACTAGATCAGCTCCCATATTCATGACAAAGATGCAAAACCTGGGCTAGATCAAAAAGGGCGGATAATACGGGCCCTCTTGATTCGACATGCACTGTGAAGTGCGAATCTTTAATGATGTGCAATTCTTTGGGATAAATGACCTTCTTGCCAGAGTGAGCATGCATAAGTCCACAGGAATACACACACAGCAAGTCTTCACTCTCATTCTATGCCAGTCTTCCCCTTGTTCAGTTCAATGTTTCATTTGTCTCTGAATATCTGATAATATTAAGCCACAAGTGTGTTCTGTCTGCACACACACACACACACACACACACACACACACACACACACACTCAATTAATCAGCCATTCTCAATTTTTTCCCCATTGCTTCGTACTTTTTTACACTACATACATATGATCATATATTACAAATTTACGGATATATTCACAATTTTCAATAATTCTCTCCCAATTGCATACCTCTGTCTCCTGCTGGAACTCAAAAGTGTCAGATCCAGACCCCAGCAATGTGTTCAGGATTTTGTGCTTTTCTCTTTCCCACTCATTCTGCATGCTCTCCCACTGGTGACGTTCCACTTCAGAGAATGTCTGCATACACAATAATACTTGTTCTCTTATCTCTAAGTACTGTTATGCCTCTTATCTCTCTTAACTTACACACATCTGTCTGTAGTAATGAAATTAATATCTACCATAAGACAACAAAAACAACAACCAGGATCATCATATACACTTTTGGAAATGCACATATAACCTTGCATTATTTTTTATACATTAAAAAGATACAAATAAAAAACTACACAATCATGATATAAACAGCAGTACTATTCATGAAGGTAGTTAAAAAACAAACAAACAAAAAACAGCTTGAGCAAATCTTCATATGCTACAAAACAAAACCGCTAACAACTGGCCACATTAACAACTGCTGAAAAACTAAAGACTACACATCCATCACCTAATACCATCATCATCCCATCTCATCTATCATGTAAACTGCAAACAATTTGACCATGGAAAAATTCAAAATATTTTCAAATAGAATTCTATTTCATGTCATCGGCCCTGCTGAATGGGAGATATGTATTCTGGTTTACATATTTGTAATTTTTTTTCAACAGCAGGGAGATGCATGCACACATAATACACACAACACACACACACAATGCACTTACACTGCACACACACAATGGAATTACACTGGTACAGACACATGAACCTTGAAATAAAAAGATCAACTAAAAATTCAAATAATGAATACGATGAGAACCATACATACATGTTTGCGTGTTTGCTCTATGACTGAGAGAAGAGCATTTTCCCTCTCGTTCTTTAAAAATCCCTGCAAAGACATACACAACAAATATTTTTGTCATCCGGGTAAATGTTTTTTTCTTTCTGTTCATTTCTTATTCATCACTCAGCGCACTTGCCACACTTGTGCAATTCTAGACTTGTTGACTGTTTGTTCCTGAAAATGTGTGAGTGTGTGTATGTATGTGTGTGTGCACGTGCGAGTATGTGCATGTGAGTACATGCGTGTGTGTGGATGTGGCAGCGTACGTTTGTACATGCACGCATGGGTGCGAGCAAGTGTATGTATATGTGCACATGTGTGTTTAGAACATTTTCTTGATTTTGCCTATAGATGTACAAAAAGTTAAAACAATTCAACCTTTGCTGACAGCCTTCTTTGTGGTCATCTATCCTTATTGCACTTTACCATTCCATCTCACTCCAACTTGCCACAAAATGTCTTTAAGCTGACCTTATGTAAATCATCATTTTCTGCGGTTCTGTTTCTCACACACTGCTTTATCACCCTTCACTGGGGGTCAGTTAGAACTATCTTCGCTTTCAAATCAAGCAGATCCAGATGGATGATACACATTGTACTTATAACTTTTTTGATACACATTGTACTTATAACTTTTTTCATTTTAAGGTTTCATCCATCAAAATAATCATTTTGACAACATATACACATACACACACACCACACAGTGACACACACACACACACACACACACACGCCACACCATAACACATACACACAACACACACACACACACACACACACACACATGCACATGCCACACCATAACACACACACACACATATATACGCACACGCCACACCCTAACACACACACACACACACACACACACACACACACACACACTAAATGACCACAGACACTAATATGATCTCAGACCTGGATGTCTGTGTCTCTGACTGGCTCCAAAGGTTCGAATGTAGTGGTCGCTTTCAGGCCATCCAGACGCTCTGTGATTTTGGGCACAGCGTAACCTTTACCTCCCAACAAAATGGACCTGCACATGTTGTTATGATCACAACATGACTGCACATGTTTCATAAACTGAAATGATATAGATTAGCAATATGTTCTGAAGTTAACCAGACCAGCAAAGTAGACTTAACAGTAACAAACAGAAAAACAAAACAAAACAAAAAAAATGAAACAAAAAAAACCAAAAAAAACAGAGATACTTTGCAAAGAAACTGTCTCAACAGTAACATGAGGATTCCCCCCCCCCCCCCCCCACCCCCCCCCCCTTTGTTTTTAATGCAGGTCTGTATCTCTTGGGCCTGGTTGACGACAGTATATATCACAAAAGGAAAGGTATAGTCCAGTCCTGACATGTAGTCTTAGACCAGAATAGGACTCGATGGCATCATCATCATCCTCACAACAACAAAAAGTCTCAAATTCTGCCCTGATGGTGACCTTAGTCCCCAATTTGTTTCCACGACCCTGTCTTGGCTGATTTGAGTCCAAGTCATCGTAATCAGCAAGTTCATCGGGACTTGTTCATTGGATAGACATGGTGGACTGACTAAGCCATCATTGCCTTCAGTTGAAGGCTCAGTAGATGGTGTCCAATGTAAACTGGATCACAGCAAAAACCACTGATATACAGCCAAAGTGACTCTGCAATTGAGCAGCGTTTCCTCTAGTAGGATGCCTCACAATACCTCACTACTGACTGGTTCCTGTAGACTGTCGACGGTTACAACAAACTAGGGCGTAGCTGTAAACAAGGAGTTGGAATGAGCAATGTAATGTCACCAATTTAGTATGGATAACAAGACGGGGAGGGGGGGGGGGGGGGGGGGGAATTTTCATTATATTCCCTCTTTGGCTACCAACTTACATGTCAAGCTCTTGTAAGCTACAGCTAGTTTGTTATCTCTTTCAAATTTTCAAAGCTAATGCAACATTTAAGACTACAAACCATACACTTCAGGCCCAAGGGCAGAGAGAAATCAAAGCCGTATCCGCTTCCATTCTGTGGAGAACATTATCACAACACTGTCTCTCAAGCTCGTATTCTGTCTTGCCTATCACTGTTTTGGTTGTACACATTTTCAGGCATAATCTTCCATCCAATGGCTTACTCTAGCTGCCTCTGTAACAGTGCTACTGGATCGTACATGGTTTTCTAGAAATTATATTACACTACAAATGTTTATTGCATGTATCATCAGATTCATGCATGCACGCACGCACACACACACACCGACACACACACACACACACACACACACACACACACACACACACACACACAGTGACACACACACTCATACCCATTACCTCCCAAACGGCTAAAACCCAAATAACTGGGGTTTTTTTTCTGCTACTCTAAACTTTGTTTATTTCTTAGCTTCAACCCATTCTTTTTAGTGACCTCTGCTTTCAAAGACATATGACTGTGCACTTGGAACTTGCTGCTACACTGTCTGCATCAAAGATCATAAAAGTGTTCTGCTAAAAACTGCCATTTTCTTTTACTTGTTTTTTTCTCTCTCAAAACCTTCTTTGAAAGAAGGAGAAAGTTTCACACTAGAAGAGGAATAACAAAAAACACATGATCAGTTTACTTTTAGTCTAAAGAGAACATCAGTTTTGAAACTTTCAGCGACATGCAACAGAAAATCACAATTTTGTTCCTGTTATGCTGTACTGAGGAGATGAGACCAGTGTCTCTCTCTTACTAAAACTAGAAACTGGGGAAAAGAAAAAATAAAAAGGAGAAAACAGTACTGTTGAAATATTTACACAACTTTACTTAGTTTCAGTAGGTGATTACTTAATGGTGAGGACTATTTAGTGGCTTTCATTTTGTGGGGAGTGGGGGGGGAGGGAATGGGTAATTTGGGAGGGGCGAAATACTGTACTGAATACACCAAAAAGTGTTAGAGGTCAGACAAAGATCTGCATTCAGCTTACGCCTTGACATCGCTGGTGTCCTGAGAAGCGGGAGCTCTGCGGGTGATCAGGCGCTGCCCTGCTTCCAGAATCTGCGCCAAGTTGCGCTCCACATGAGGCAGGTCGGTGCCGCTGTCCATGTCTGCTGTCAGCTGCTCTGCCTGCTGCAGCAGGTCACGGAACCCCTCTGTCTCCATCTGAAAGTCAGTCAATTATCAGTGACAATGATTGCACCTGTGCAGGAAGTGTGATGGGAGTTATTATCCCCTCAGAGTACAGGTATATCAAAATTCCAGAGTTAGAAAGGAATATGGGGAGGGGTTAGTTTGACCCTTACCCTCCCATCCTCTCTTCCCTCCTCTTCCCGCCTAAAACTGTATCAAATTCCTTTGAATGAGATTTCCCATCCTACTTCCATTTCATCAGCTTAACATAAGCAAAGACCCTTTTTACATTTAAGCACAGCCAAGCCATTTCTTGCTGTCTGTGTTGCCTGTGCAAGTGTCCAGTGGTTAAAAAGCATTGCTTATTTGTCAAAAGTATGTTTCATTCTCTTGGGAGTTTAGCAACCAATTTTTCTTTTTATTCACTTATCACTATCATAAATTGCCAGTACGTAAGTGCTACAGGACAGATGTTGATCTGTGAACAAAGTTCATAAAACAAATTTTACAAACCAGATAATATTCATTTTAATATACACCAGCTTTTCAGTACACAGATGAACACTAATGTATTTGATTTTCTTAAAATTATGTTAACATCAATATAATATGGTTTACCTTTGGGAACTTTCATTTGCACGAACAACATACCATGGATACATTACATGTGTCCATTGCTATTGTGAGCTCATATTTTGTTACCTTCAATTCCATATCTTTTTCTCTTGAAAATGTAAAAACAAGTGAGCATTAGATTAATCAACACTCTCTACATATTGGGTTGTGATTAAAAAAAATATTTAAAAAAAGACAAAATTTTGTGGCCTGCTGTGAATAGTTTCCTCTGCACCAATACCAAAAAACAAACAAACATGCACAATGAATTTGTTCATGTACACACACTTGTATAGCATGATCCAGCTCCTAATGTATCTACATCCATTCTATGTGTAAGTTAATAATAACAATTATGGTTAGGATGGGTGTCTGTTTAATGGAGCACTTACTTACTTGAACAAAATAAATTATAAAATCAAATCAATGTTATACTGATAGATCAGTTTTCATTCATTCACTCAGTGTTTCTCTTAATTTCTTGTGGATGAATGAGTTAAAACATCAAAATGATGTAGTTTTTCACCATGATGATGTACATGGTGACCCATGATGATGGAGATGTCCGTTTTTTTCAAGACCTCTCAGTACTGTTAAAAAAAAAATCAAAGTGGAATTGCACCAAAATTATGCAAATTACAGTTATCAATGTTGACCTAACTGAAAATAAAAGCTTTGTTTATAACATCAATATTTTGAAGTTTTCAGACCAAAACTGAATCTACTGTTTACATCCAAACACAGATTTATAAAAACCAGTAAAATCATTTTTGAGTTTATCAAAACATCCTAAGTTCAAAAATACATACTATGATATTGTAATTTGCTGCCAAATACTCAATTTTGTCAAAACAGTGTGGAGCACACATACTATGATATTTTCATGTGCTGCCAAATATCAATTTTGTCAAACGTGTTCTTCATATCTTGGTAGGTCAATTTTCCAGATATTCAGAGTAACTTAAAATAAAGTACCCTGTCTGTTCATGTAAAAATAATACAACTTTTTGTTTATTAAAGCATCAAAACTCTAAAAGCACATAATATTACATGATCTTATAAGATACAATATCTTGTTATACAGTCATTTGGCAATAATGTTTTTTTTGTTGTTTATTTTGTAAAAGTTTTTAAGATATCAGAGTTTAAGTGAAGTAACCCATTCATTCATTTCAAGCAGATCAGCCCAAACTGGCCAGGCAGGAAGACTGACTAGGCTGAAAACTCAGAAGGTTTGGAAGGGTTAAAAATAAAAGTTAAAATACAATTATGGTCTGTGAGTGCACAACGGGTCAGGTGTCCCCCAAAACAAAGGTCAGAGTTGGTGACAACGGGTCAAAGCAGGTCAAGTTGCAATCAGTCGCATCCTATCTATCACCATCTCTGTTTTTCCAGTTCTAACTTTTGGGTCAAAAAAAAAAAAAAAAGACAGAACAAATTAACTTACATGAAACTGGCAGACACAAAAGAGAAAAATTGAGGACCAATTTAATTACAGGGACAGATTCTCCTGTTTGGATTTGTTGCGCTCTTAAGGTGAAGGCATACTTTCAAACTAAAAAAAATTGTGTTTGTCACACACAAGAATAACCTCTGCCAATTGGCCAGCTGGAACACCTTTACATCATGTCATGCTGCCATGTTGGGAATCCCAAATAGTTCAAAGGAAACATCAAGATCCTGCAAAGAATCCAGTGCCGTACTGACTACAGGAAGTATTCTTTCTTTCCGAGGACCGTTGTTGACTGGAACTCCATCCCAGCTGATGTTGTCGAGGCCCCCTCCTACAACGCCTTCTGCTTGAGGGCACTGAGGGCCCTCCAGGCACAGTAGACCCCCCCCCCCCCCCCCCCCCCCCCACACACACACACACATAGGTCTTTCATGATTTTTTTTTTTTTTTTTGATTAATGGCATACAGATAAGGATTATGAGTATGAAATTCATCTAAGAGCACACACTTGCACTTTGCCAAAAATGTTAGTAATGGTCAAAGTTATGACTGCTGAACATTAATGGAAGAAGAAGATTGTCCCCGCTGCCTGTAGGAAGAAAAGACTAGTCACATGCTCTAGCACACTGCCTAGAGCAGACACACTGAGACTAATAAATCATTGAATGATCAGCAATGTTCTCTTTCAGAAGAATAGGGTAATAACTGAATGATGGGTAATGTCCTGGTTCTGAAGCATCACATTGTGTTGGTCACATTTTGTGGCAATTGATTAGATGTAGACGAAAGGGGCCTGGTAAACGTGGACTTTATTAAATGATGGAATGAGTATAATCCGTTCAAATTTTAAATAATATTCTAGTTTGCAATAGAACAGAACTGTTCAAAAACCTATGGACACACTGGTAAAACCAAATTCCCAAAGATTCGTATGCATTCCTATTTCCGTTAAGTCTTCTTCTTCTTTCGTATGTGTACTCTTTCAACCAGCTGATGATTCTGACAAAATCTTCACGTCTAGGTTGTGTGATATTTAAAGACAAAACAACTGTATCCAAGCGAAACTGAAAGCAAGCCATTGTCAAAAGAAAACCATCGTCAATCAATATTATCATGTTCGTTATCGTCCGATCACCCTCGTCGACAAAAACGGCAAATTTAGGACCATCGTTTATTTGAAAAATGTTAAAACACACCTCCAATCTATCGGGTTGAATCACTATCACAAAACCTGTAAAAATGTGTTCGGTCAGTCAGAACTTCGTTATCTTCTGCATGCAGTGTTGCCTCTTGGTCAAAATATTCTTCGCCGCCAAACTCGTGCCGGCTGAAACGGAAGTTACTTTTCTCGGTTTTTTAAGAATCCCATAATTTTACGAATCAAAACATCTAAAGATACAAACTAGCTGTAAAGAAGTTAATTTTATACCTTCCTCAGCATTACTGCCTTGGGGTGATCCGTGGTAACAGATGCACGGGTTATTTCAAATTTAGATTTAGTATGTTTTACTGTATTTTTATGGTTTCAAATCAATTCATTATTAGGTTGTACACATCTTTTTTCTAAAAAGTTATTGTATACCAAATGAGAATTCCCGTTCAGTCCACGAGGTATTGCACATGACAACACAGCGCACGGCTGATGACATTCCATGCCACACTGTCCTGTCAAAACACAGCACAATATTACAAGTTATCAGATCAGCTGGTATTTTGGGAGACGGCAGCAGAAGAATTTGGTAATCATTTGCCACAGTATTGTAAGTTTTTGTTTTATGCACGATGAGTGTGGTTATCTGTGAACCTGTTATATGTGCCAGGCATCATTATCATTGGACAATGACCATCATCAGTATCATTAAGTACACAAATCGGAGAGTCGTTAGACCTGAAGTCACGATCACACTTACACACAGAGACACGTTCTCAGTCTGTCTCTCTCTCTCTCTCTCTCTCTCTCTCTCTCTCTCTCTCTCTCTCTCTCTCTCAGTCTCTCATATACACACTAACACATGTGCGGGTGTGTGCGGATGCACACACACAACAACAACAACGAAACATGCACCATGTAACGTTGTCTGAGTAACAAACACACACAGTTGTGCATGATGTACTTGGTCATACACAGTGACACACATGCACTGAGTTATACGCACGCTAACACATAACCAATGCCACGTGACATTCTCATTCACTCGGGCGTAATTGACTGTGAAGCCATTGGCATAGCACAGGAAATTTTATGTTATTTGGGTGTGTTAGCTTATGTACTATTTTTTTTCAAAAATCATCCGATAACAGCCCAACATGTAACACACTCACACAAACACACATAGTCACACACACACACAGTGACATGCATGCTTGTGCATATGCACATACACGCAGTGACACACAAACACGCACATGCATGCACACACACATGTACGCATGCACACACACACACACACACACACACACACACACATGCACACACATGTACACATATACATATATATATAACAATAATAATAATAATAATAATGAATACTTATATAGCGCCTATTCTCGGCTAGAGACCAAGCTCTAAGCGCTTTACAATCCACACTCATTCACACAACGGGCTGCCTACCTGGGTAGTGCCGACTGTAGAGCTGCCAGCTGGCGCTTCATTCAGTCGTTTCCCGTGTCATACAGTCAATATCGTCCAATATCTTTCACTCAATGTCCTTGCTTCCTCCATTCTTTCAATTTCTCACGCAGGGTGCATGCTATGTGTAACGTGTCATCCATACCAACGGCCAAACTGGCCTTCTCTTCCGAAAGTTGGCAATGGGATTTTACGTGTGTGCAAGATGTTATGCGTGCGTTCACACACGGAACCTCGGTTTATAGTCTCATTCGAAGGACTGTATGGGGAATGGAGTCAGAACCAATGTTAACTCTGAGGGAAAAATCCCCCAGTACCGAAATTCGAACCCGTAACCTCAGGATCACGAGTCCGGCGCTCTACCAACTGAGCTATTCCGGCCCCCAATACACGCACATTGTATACACATTCATACACATACGGAGAATAGTGTAGAATCTAGAAAATATGTCATAACCCCCCAATCTCTGGAACATGATCATTGTATCACAGGGTTCCTTGTGGTAATTTCAAGTATGGGGAATGATTCTTCATTTTTCACCTTGTATGTCTAATTAACAGCATTGTTGGAGGCCTGTGTAGTAAAGCCTTTTTTTTTCTAATTCTACCCTCTATTCTTTCACCGTCCTTCTCTTCTACTAGTTTTACCCTGCATTTTGTACGCTGCACAATTTATGGCCATGCATTTTTATTTGCATTCCTTTTTTATGCATTGTTGTTGTTTTTCTTTCCCCCATTGGTCTTGCTTTTATCAACTTTTAGCAAAATGTCACAAAATTTGTGAACACACATGAAAGATTCATTCAAGGTTAAGTGATTCGTTCAGACTCACTCTATAGGAAAATAAGTATCTGTGTATAATAAGTGTGTGTGTGTATATATATGTGTGTGTGTGTGTGTGTATGTATATATATATGTGTGTGTGTGTGTGTGTGTGTGTGTGTGTGTGTGTGTGTGTACCCATGTTTTCTGTTCTTTGAACAATTGTCCTGTTACTAAACTAATAAGTAATTCAATACCAGTTATTCTCAATCTTTAGGGCCAGCAGTGAGCTGGTGATGATCTGACAAACAGTGTCACACCCACAGATTCAACAGATAATTCCAACTCCCTGATCTTGTTCCCCCACGTGCAGGCTTCTTATCAATTCCTAGGTAATCCCTCTTCCCCTTTTCTCCCCAGCTGTCATATTTTTTTCTGTATTTTTTGCTTTCTATAGTCATTCATTGATCTGTCCTCATAGATGTGCATGTTACTTGTCGCTGTAGTATTTGTGTTTGATCTTGAATTTTATTAAAATGTTTAGGCTGGAGCAGCAGAAGATGTCAGACAACTACAGGAACAAGATGATCCTAGCGCCCATGGTACGGGTAGGCACTCTGCCGATGAGGCTTTTGTCCCTGGATTATGGGGCTGATCTTGTCTACTGTGAGGTGAGATTCTGACCAAGGCTACAATGTAAACTTGTTGAATCTAATTAAGTTTATTCCCTGTCCACAAGTCTCCCTCTCCTATCCCTCAAGATCACTCTTCTCCATTTTCTTTCTCACTTATAAATGCTCTCTCTCTCTCTCTCTCTCTCTCTCTCTCTCTCTCTCTCTCTCTCTCTCTCTCTCTCTCTCTCTCATTTCATTACAATGTGTGTAGATGTCTGAGCAAATTGTGTGTGTGTGTGTGTGTGTGTGTGTGTGTGTGTGTGTGTGTGTGTGTGTGTGTGTGTGTTTGCCATCCTAAGTTCATGAGATCATGATCCTTACTTTTCAGAGAAAACAGAAATGAATTACATCATTAAAAGGAACATGAAGGCATTAAAAGATGGGATGATATGTCTTTAAGTAAACCCACATCTAATTTTGTAGTGACTTGGCATTGGGAATACTTTTTATCATGTTTGATAATGTACAAATGCTTCCATGTCAATTCACACAAACAAAAAAGATATATAAATACATACATACATACATACATACATACATATATACATACATATATATATGCTTCTGAACCCATTAGATCTAGAAAATACACATCCATCTGGTTTTGTAATGTTATTTCATTTCGGGGGATTGTTTTCGGTTTTAGATGTCTATGATTAAATCACTTGAATTGTTAAAACATCATATCTTTTGTGCGTGTATGTGTGTGTTTTGTTTTATTATTTAAGTCATTATCTGTGAGATATTGCTCAGCTGTTGAATCACTTAAGAAGTTTTCAGTGGTGCCTGTTTGGACCTAACATACGCTGGACACCATGTATATTTAGCCCTATACTAACAACAATAACTGCTTAGTCGCAGATCCTGCATAAATGAGCGTTCTCATACTGATGTGCCCCCATGTCTGTTCAACAACTGTGCCCTTGAACTTGCCTTTACTGACTTCTTTGACGTAGCCCCACCACAGCTGAACTCAACACTTCCTTTCATAATATATCCCGCCTTCAACCAGCCTGAGAGAGGAGGACACCTGCTGTGTTTATCAGAAAATTTAAGCATTGCTGTTGGCGGCACATTTATTTATCAAGTAGATGAAACTCAGCTGCGTGGTTCCAGTCGTCTGATTTCATCTCATGGCACGCTCAAGCTGGCCAGGGCAGAAAACCGCCAAAATAAAGGGCTCTGATTGGAATTAAACCCATAATCATCCAGCTGGCGAAAGTAGCCACTTCAGCATGGTGGCTGGTAAAATCATGCTTTAAGCTAGATCTTCTGGTTCGATGAAGAAACTCGTACGTTTTTGGAGGGACAATTTTGATATATGATGAATGTGTAAATTGTATTCATTTCATATAACTGTTTTGTCAGTCCTTCAGCTTGATGTAATGTGTGTGTGTGTGTGTGTGTGTGTGTGTGTGTGTGTGTGTGTGTGTGTGTGTGTGTGTGAAAGAAAATGAATGTCTGATGAACTATTTAAATGTGTTTTTGTCTCAAATATTTTTGGAGAAAAAACCCATTCCTCATCCTTTTATTGACATTATGATCAGATCATGTAAACAAAGTGAAGACAGCAACAAAAAAGATTATATCAAAAGCAAACAACAGCTGCCTCATTATCTTAAGACTTCATCAATAAAAATTTTATGTTAATTAGTGAATGCATGCAAATGCTGCATATTATGGGTTTTTCATGTATATTATTAAAAGATTTATGCATTTATATTTTTTTTTAAAAAGAGTTATCTGTCTGCTACCAAGAATATTGGCTTCAACTCATAGAAGATCAATTCCACATTACGTGTGGACAAGTTATGCTTTACTTTGGCATCATGTTGTTCTATCAAAAAAGTTAATTTCAAAACAAAGTGACTGAGGGAGGAAAATGAAGCAAAATTTTGAAAGAAAAGGGGTTAGTTACCGCCACAGATAGAGACAAACAGATTACAGGACAAAACGCAATGTATTTCCACCTCTTGGGTCTTCTTCAGACAAAAACGAACAACAATTATCGTATGTGTGATGGCTTCTTTTTTTTTGTATGCGTGTGAGGATATTCCAAGCTTGAGTGCTTGATCTTGTATACAATAATTCCTTTTCATATATTTGCCCTGTTCTGTTTCCAGGAAATTATTGACAGGAAAATATTGAGTACAACGAGAACGGAAAATGGTGAGTTGGTTTGGTTCTGTAAAGTTTTTAACATCGTTTTTGATCTGTCTGCATGCATCTCTATCCGTACCCATTAAAGGAAAGAGACAAGAGGAAAGACAAGTGAAAGATTTTGCTCTGAATGATTGGTACAGTTGCAGCAGCAATACTCACAAGTCTGCAAAGTCGAGCAGTTTACTGTATACAGGAAACCAAACACATAATGCGCTCACACACACACACACATGCACACACACATGCACACACACACACAGACACACACAGAGACACATACACACACATACAGGCACACGCGCGCACGCATGCACGCACACACACACACGCACACCCACATGCACACACATGCATATTCACATGAATAAATGTATATGTGCATGCACACACACATACACAAACACATCCACACATACACACACACACACACACACACACACATGCACATGTGTGCATTTGCACGCATGTACGTGCACACACACATGCGCGTATCTTACATCACTTAAATCGTGTTGGCATATGCCTGTACATCCAGAAACATGTGAGTGTGTGGATGGGTGGGTGTTTGTGCGTGTGAGTGTAATCTGTGAAAATGTGGACATGTTTGCTCACACATGTGTTTAGACCTGTATGCACATGGTTTTTATCCTTTGATGCTGATTGTTGTTATGAAAGCTCACTCGGGTCTTGTCATTCTCTGTACCACAAATTTGGAATTCACTTCCATTATCGGGTTCATTGTGCCCCTTCCCTTGTCTTTTCAATAAAAGCTCTGAAGACTTAAAATCTTCGCAAGCTTTATAATGATTAAATGTTTCTGTGCTCAGAAGTCTTTCACATTTTTTTTTTGGCGTGTGCTTATGCTGTGTGCGCCGGTGCGTGCAGGCAGGAAGAGAGAAGCACTTTATTTATTGAATATGGGGTGTTGATGGAAGTTGTTGTTAGATGGAACATTTGATGTGAATGTGTTTTGGGGAACAATGATAGCGCTTTTACCATTCTTGCATTTTTGTGCATAAATGAAGGTAAAAGCGATGTGTGTGTGTGTGTGTGTGTGTGTGTGTGTGTGTGTGTGTGTGTGTGTGTTCATGAATTTTCACTATATTACTTTATGCAAAGTGCAGAGCGCACCACTTTTTACTGGAGATGATGCTCTGTATAACTACGTATTGATTGTCACCATTACTACTCAGAAATAGATGTCAAAATTTTGCTGACATTTCAGGATTCATTGTGTCCAGAGTAATGTCTATTTGAACTGAAATGAAGTGGAAAAAAAACACACACACGAACAAAAAAATTTTGTGTCGCAGTGTCATCTTCCATGTCCCGTCAGTGACATGACTTGTATGCCACTCTTTACAGCATCGCCTTTCATAAGTTTATGTTTTTACAGTCCCAGCACCAGTAGTATACAGGGAGCCGTCAGTATGTAGTCACCATAAAGCAACCCACAGGAGGAGACACTGACGGCTGCTGAGTCACTTTTTGATGATGTTTGGTGATACCTGTTTTGATCCAACAAACACAGAAGATTATCTACAAAGTCTCCTATGTTTGGTGATGCCTGTTTTGATCCAACAAGCACAGGAGCTTATCTACAAAGCTTTCTACTTATGACAGTAATTGTATACTGGCAGAGCTGGCATGAGTGAGCCCTCCTCTCTTTTCCATGCACATCTCCCCCTCCTCCTTCAAAGGTACCACCACATCCTTCCAATAACAGTCCCCATGAACTTTACCTGGTGTGAACGACTTTGACACAAATTTACCAGGAACACAGGTGCGTAGAGGAAATTAATATTAAAGTTATTACATGGAGCAGGCATGCAGAGCTACAGAATGGGATTTTTTGTTGTTGTTTGTTTTATAATGAGGATGATGAAGATGATGCCTTGGAGTTCCATTGTTATTTCAGACTATATGATGGTTTCTTGTGCTTCAGTTTTGGGTTAAACTTTTTTCACCGGGTTAAACTTACTTGGCCACAAGGTATCCCTCATTATTTGTTTCACAACATCACTTGTGTGATTGACAGCTGTCCTTGGAACAACGGACTACACAATGTCTGACGGGACAGTGGTCTTCAGGACATGCCCCCGTGAGAAGGACAGGCTGGTTTTTCAACTGGTGAGTGGTGGATGGCGTTACCATGTTTGCTTTCTCCATTTTCTCCTCTCTGCATTCCCACTGTCTGTCTTTATCTGTATTTTGCTCATGTCTCTTTCTCTCTGTCTGTGTGTGTGTCTCTCTCTGTCTGTATGTCTCTCTCTCTCTTGATTTTTTTTTCTTGCTTGGTCTCTGTCTTAGAGCATCTTGATGTCTCTTTTGGTATTTCTAACTCTCTTTTCCTCAGAGAGTTAGAATTCCTTTGCACAGGCAGTTCTGTTCTGTTATCTATTTTACAAAGTTCTTTTTTTTCAAATTTTTTTTACAGGTTGACCTCTCTCTCTCTCTCTCTGTCTCTCTCTCTGTGTGTCCATGTCTCTCTGTCTGTCTGTCTGTCTGTCTGTTTGTCTGTCTCTCTCTCTCTCTCTCTCTCTCTCTCTCTCTCTCTCTCTCTCTCTCTCTTCCTGTTGACCTTCTTTTCATATTTTCACAGGTATGGATATTTACTCAGTGTATGCCATTAAGCCCTTCATGTATGAGATGGCACAGATATAAATTTATATGGGGACGTATGCATTCACACACTTACCTATCCATGCAAACATATATTGTGTACTTGCATGCAAACATTCAAGCATTTGTATGGACACACACATATGCAAGAACACACACACACACCACACCACACACACACACAACACACACACACACACACACACACACAGATGCACAAACACACTCACTCAGATACACTCACACACAGAAACAGATTGTATGGCTGAATTTCATGTTGTTATATAAAAAGTTAATCTGTTGGGAAAATTGTATATAAGCAGTTTTCAGTTCATGTGATTTGAAAGAAAATATTGAGTGTCTTTTACATGAAGTATTTTTAACAGGGGACATCTGATGCCAAAAGAGCATTGGCAGCAGCTCGAAAAGTGTAAGTGTTAACCCTTGGCATATTTCTTTTCTTTTACATGAAATCTATGGTGCCAGATTGTACCACGGACATGTTGATTAGAAGGTAATGCAATGTCTGTTGCCTCGTCAACACAGTAAATAGCTGTGATGAGATAATTTCTGAAAGATGTGAACTACTGTGAAAGTAGTTGTAACGCGGAGATGGGCTGTTTTTATTAGTACTCTTAAGCTGGATATTTCTTGGCTTTACTTACTGGTTAATCACAAGGGTTTGATTTCACAAGCAAGAGCAGCGCTTTTTCTAACAATCTGTTGTGTTTGTTTCAAGATGTTTGTCTTCTGCCAAAGCAATGGCTTTAGTAAACAGACACACCATTCAACATGGTGATAGGTATACTGCACATTTATATAGATCTGAATGACCAGTTATCCGCTGAGATTGGTATGCTGTATAAATGTGTATGCATTGTTGCAAAAAAGATAAATATTACATCATTGTTATCAGTATGTGACCATTGTCTGTTGATTTATTGAATTGTCTGTTATGTAGTGTGTACTGTCACGAAGAAGAAACCTTGGGTTCTGTAGTTTGCAAATCACTTTTGGCATCAGCGATACATGTCAACCATCATGGCCCCTGAGGCCCAGCCACTGTAAGCTTTTCCTCAGACCTCTCATAAGTATGTGGAGACTCGAGTAGTTTGTGTGATTTGCAGGGAGAAAGATGTGTCTGGCATTGATGTCAACATGGGATGCCCCAAAGAATTCTCAATCAAGGTAAATCATCTATGGTCAGGCTGTAGGTTTGCCTGTTTTCATGTCATCGACAATAGTTTGTCAATTAAAGATTAAAAAAAATTGTTTAGTTTTGACTATCCTTCCTTCCAAACCCCATGTAGGACACACACACACACACACACACACACACACACACACACACACACACACACACACACACACACACACTATCAAAGATATATACAAATTCATGCCTACAGACACACACACACATGCAAACACACACACACACACACACACACACACACACACACACACACACCACACCACGCAGTGTTGACCTCTCTCTATCAGGAGAAAGGTATTGAGATGAATAACTTTGATAATGTCAATACTGTCTTATATGGTTCATATGTTGCTGAAATTGCCATGGTTATTTCACAGTCACAGGTTGCAAAATTTTCATAAAGATCAACAATTTTGTGTACCACTAGGGTATTTCACTTTTGTAAATAGGCATACATCAGATGTATGTGTGAAAGTACTAACATGGATGATAAGTAGAGTGTGGAAGGTTTTTTTTTTTTTTTTTACTAAATGTCTAAGATCATCTGGCGATGAAAAGACAAATAAACCACTGAACTGAACTGAACTGAACACACACACACACACACACACACACACACACACACACACACACACACACACACACACACGGCGATGTAATGAAGATGTGTGCTGTGACACAGTGATCCCCCAAAGCAGCACATCTGTTGCAGGGAGGGATGGGATGTGCTCTGCTGTCTCAGCCAGAGAAGATCAGACAGGCAAGTGTTTCTGTTCTTTACCCCTCGGAAACAAGGACTCCTGTCGGTGTTGTGGTGTGTGTGTGCATGCGTGTTCATGTTGTGTGTGTGTGTGTGTGTGTGTGTGCTTGCGTATGTGTGTTTGTGTGCGTGCATGTGTGTCTGTGTCTGTGTGTGTTTGTAAGATACTCATGGCCCATGGGGACACAATATATTATGCTGTTTGTACATAGACCTGGTCACCAACAAGGTTTTGGTATCTTTTGTATTCCTTGTTTTCTTGTAGTGGTAGCCTCTAAAAGTTTTTTTTTTTTCAGTGAATGGAGATAAATCCATTCCTCAGTCTTGCCTCAGGGCAAAAACTCCATGGGTGGCTTCCCTTCATTTACACTTCTATAAAGTGAACTTGAAATTCCTTTTTTTTTTCTTGGCATATGAGTACGCTCACCTCGTGGCTCTAGTTTTCTCCTTCTGGTTCTAGTTTAACACTTGCTTTTTCTTGATTTTACATGTCATGAAGATGCTCACTTTTAACCGAAAAATCCCATTTTTTGTATAGAAAGTTTGTGTGATATATCACTTGACAAAAAAACAGTTTGGTGTAATGTGTATTCACAGTGAATATATCAGTTTCTCATTGTTTCACTGTTCACTTTTTCACAATTTGTTTTTTTTCACATGCAGTTAGCTTCAAAATTCTCATGCTCTGACAGTCATTCTCATCGTGCCCAGCTGCGATTGTTTTGCCATTTACTAGTCCACATCTATGCCATCAGCTTCCAATTTTCGTGCTCAAACAGCAACTAAAATCATGTTCAGCTGCAGTTGTTGCACATTTACTTTCATGACACACCAAATTTATTCAGTTAGGATGTGAATATTGTACATTCTGTCCAGAGAGGACACTAGCTGTCCCTTCTGCAGTGACTCTTTGCCCATATTGCTTTATGTATTTTTTTTGTGGCGTTTAAACAGGGTTTTTTTTTAATGATTTTATTGCATTTTTTTTTTTTAATCTGGGAGTGAAAAATCAGAGTGAAAGCCTGGCACTCGCAGCATATCCTAATTTTGCATGATTTTGTCTAAGATGTACATAGTTTACTACCATGTCTTGGGGTTTTTTTGTTGTTATTTAATTTTTTTTTTTTTTTTGTGATGTACTTATGATGTGTGAGTTTGAAGCCTGTGTTAGCTTGACTACAGTGATTAAAACTGAAACTTTCGCAGTTCATGCTGTCATCAACTTCAAAATAGTCATGCTATAGTAGTCATTCTAATCCTGCTTCATTGCAGATCATCTTCAGATCAGGAGTCTTCAGCCTTAAATGAAGACTCTTTTATGTAAAAAAGCTTTAGAGGGTATAAAGGGTTTCCAAATACACAGGCGGGATCAGAAACACCAGGTCTCCATTTGCTATTTGGACTACTAGCTATGAAATTCAGACTTTTTTTTTCCTGGTCACCCCCTAAATTTTATTAAGATCCATGCATCTCTTTCTCACTGAATCTTTCTCTCTCTCTTTCTCTCCCTCCCCCTCTTTCTCTTTCTCTCTCTCTCTCTCTCTCTCTCTCTCTCTCTCTCTCTCTCTCTCTCTCTCTCTCTCTCTTGTTCTCACACTCACTTTTGCTCTCTGCCTGTTTCTCATGCTCTTTTTCTCGCATGCTGTCTCACTTTCTCTGTCTGTGTCTGCCTGTATGACTGTCTGTCTGTCTCTCTATCTCTCTGCCTGTGCACAGTTCTTGTTGCGTTTATCATAATTTTCACTTCATTTCCTTCTTTGTTCTCTGGTGGTGTCTCCACTCAGTGAATAAACCACCACATCAGTGTTTATCCAGGGTTCGTACGCTCCTTGAAACTCCTTGAATTCTGACAGCGATTTTCAAGACCTTGAAAACCTTTGAAAATAAAAAAAATGTGGTTTTGTTGACCAAACCTCCTTGAAAACCTTTGAAAATCAAGCCATCGGCTCCAAAAATCTTTAATGTGGCAAAAAGAAATGGCAGTTTGATTTTTCTGCGTTCAGGTTGATGAAAAAATTATTTAAAAACAAATTTTACAAACATCGTTGTGATCCTGAATTGTCGTCTGCTATTTAACCAAGGGAGATACTTTGTGACTTCATCAATTTCTTTTTTCAATTTTTACGCAAGTATTGTAGCCTTGAAATAAAATAAAGACTCCTTGAAAACTCCTTGAATTTTGTTCTTGGGAGTCTGTAGGAACCCTGTCATCTGCACCAACTGGACATTGTTATTGGTTTGCAAACCGGTGGTCATTTCCACCAGGATGCATGCGTTAGACAACTAAAATGGGGCCGACATCAAGCAGTTCCACACTGCTCTCATTTTAAGTGTGTTGCAAGGTATTGCTCAGACTTGTCAATTGCCATCAGGAAAATGATTTGATCTTGGGTGATGCACACACCCAACAGCAAAATCTGTGTTCATAGATGTAATACACACCATGGATTGCTGTGCTGTGGGTTACATTTCCACATGCTGGAAGAACGCTATGGAAGTTGTGGCTGGATAGATGTTCAGAGGAGACCTACTCTGTGGCCAAACGGAACGAGTGCAAAAGAAATTACTTGACCAGTGAGACAGAGCAGGAACCTCTCAGTTTTATGTGACGGCATTTTGCTTTGATAAATGTTGCAGGTTTAGATTTGGAAAATGTTTCAGATTACTTGCCAGAGGTAATGAGAAATCTAATTGATTATGTAATAAAATATGTATATCAGTGTCTCTGTTGCTTTGTTTCTCACTTTTTTTTCACTCTTTTTTTTTCTACTTCTTTTTTTTTTTTCAAACTATTGGAAATGATAATTATTTTGTAGATCCTGACAACATTGGTGGAAGGTGTGTCTGTACCTGTCACCTGTAAAATCAGAGTGTTTCCAGAGGTAAGCAGTTCCATACTACATCAGCGTATCACCTGATTTTTCAATGGCGAGTCATAACATATTTAGAGCTGTTGGTGGAAGTCATCCTGTGAAACTCCCAAGAAAGGCCTTCCAAAGATTCCCTCCCTTTAAAAGCTGTGTGTGTGTGTGTGTGTGTTTGTGTTTGTGTGTGTGTGTGTGTGTGTGTTGGGGTGGTGGTACTCATAAACATTCTTGTCTTTATGTGCTCCAGATTTTTCTTCTTCTGTTCTCCCTGTTGATGTGGTTGGTTGG
Organism: Conus canariensis; assembly: GCA_033310375.1. Lineage (NCBI taxonomy): Eukaryota > Metazoa > Mollusca > Gastropoda > Neogastropoda > Conidae > Conus > Conus canariensis. Next base: position 41,869,585 of record CM065730.1, on the reverse strand, counting down.
TTGCTTGCTTTTATCTGAAATATTCTTGTCTTTGTCAACACCGGATTTTTGTTCTTTTCTTCTTCACATTGATGTGCAAAACCCACTTGAAATTCTGGGCAATAAATGTGTGTGTGGCAGCTTGGGAGGAGAAGATGATGGGGAGGGAAAGGGGATAGCTGAGTTAAGGGTTTGCCCAGGCCTAATTCATCAAAAGGCAGCTTTAGAGTCAACAGAGAAGGCTGAGGAAGGGAGGACATTCCAAATGCAGATGGCTGAAGGGATTCAAGATTGAAGATTCATGTACCATGGCCTGATGGCTGTAGGAGAGGTGAACAGTTTGAGATCCACTTCATCCAGAGAATGGCATCTTGGAAGGCAGCGTCCAACCCTCTCAATCTGCTGCCTTAACCCTCCCTGACCTGAGTCAGGCTCCCATGTAATGGTGAACAGTGGGTGTTTTTAAGTCGTACAGATTCAACCGTACGAGTAGTTTGAACGGATCATCTGCTGTGCAGGCAAACAGTCTAACCACTTAAGTAATCAGGCTTACTTTCCAGTGAAAACCACCTTCCATTCAGGACCTCCCTTGTCATGGACGTTGTTATTGGGAGGTCATGCTGTTTTGGAAGAACATGATAAATGGATGCTTTCTTTTTTTGTTGTTAGTTTTGGATCGCTACTGTGTGTATATAAGTGTGTTGTTTGAGAGTATATGTGTGTGCGTGCATGTGTGCGTGTGTGTGTGTACGTGTGCGTGTGTTTGCATTAGTGATATCTTGAAGACTAGATCAGTTTTAATACTGTTTGGCAGGCAAATTCAGTATGTTTTGAAAATTATCTTAAACACTACACTTTCACAAACCGACTTCAGAATCTTCAACTGGTTGAAGGTGGACAGCAAAGAAAGGAGAGAGAAAGAAGACATTATTACTATGGTTGAAAGAAATAAAACTCTAGTATATGCACGTAAAGTAACGAAAACACTTGCATAGAAACTCTCATCGTTTTGAATTAATGTGACAATATCATTTTGCAGGTTGAAGAAACAGTAAAGCTGGCGAAACTGATTGAGAGTACAGGAGTGGTGGCCCTTGCTGTGCATGGTCGAACCAAAGAGGAGCGACCCCAGCACAAGAATCGCAATGACACTATCAAAGCAGTTGCACAGGCTCTGTCTATACCTGTTATCGCCAAGTCAGTGAATTTCTTGTTTTATCTTTGCCATTTGTTTAGTTGTTCTTCAAGAAAATATTTTCAAAACTTGTACAGGTTTGTAAAATGAAGCCAGATCATTTTGCGCTTAAACAAAATCTCTAGATGTTTTCATGAGCGCAGACTGCTTATTTTTAAAAATGTTGATTTTCATTTTCTTTCATTTCAGGTAGATTTATTCATTGTAATGCCCGTGTTCTCATTGTTATTATCTTGCATACCCAAGAAATGGGGCGAAATGAAATGAACATGGCTGTGTGTGTGTGTGTGTGTGTTTTATTTGCTTGATCTTTCTAAAATTGTGGTTTAAATGAAATGAGGAGAAGAAGGGAGAGAAGAGGGTGGGGGGTTGTGTATGTGTGTGTGTAAATTCGTAAAAATATTAAACCTTTTGTTCGTCAACTTTTACATAGGACAATCAAACCTGATTAAAGACAGGGAACCTGTTTTCTCAAAGAGAGAGAGAGAATGCAACAGAAGGAGAAGATTCTGATTGATAGCAGCAACTTTGTGTGCGTGTATGTGTGTGTGGAACTGTGAACTTATGGTGATGTGAAGCAGCTTGCACACTTGCTACTGTTTGGCAATTTGCTGTCATTGCTGCACATATTGCCATATGCATGATGATCATTTTCACATAATTGATTCCATTTAAGAATGATGTCAGGCATCCACAAATGGCTTTAGTTCTCATTTTGGTTTCACACGTTTTTCCAGCAGTAAAAGTATCATGCAAATGCATTAAAAGATTTTGACTTTGAAAGAAAAAGTATGAAAATTGTGAATATTTTCAAACATATTATTCAGAAATAGTAACGATGAGAATACTAATCCTAGTGGTGTAGTATCGAATAAGACTGCTTCTTTTTCTTGAAGAAGCAAATTTAGGTTTGATGATAACTTCATCCTAACAAGCATGCGTGTGTGTGTGTGTGTGTGTGTGTGTGTGTGTGTGTGTGTGTGTGTGTGTGTGTGTGGTGTGTGTGTGTGTGTGTGTGTGTGTGTGCGTGCGTGCATGCGTGTGTGCGTGTATGTGTGTGCATGTGTGTGTGTTAGTGCACAAATTTGCACGTTTCTTTTACCTACTAAAGTACCTGTCTTGTGCTTTTTAGTTATATCTTATTGAAGTCAGGCCACTGCATGTTTCATCTGTCATTTCTTTATCTTCAGTGGTGGCTCCAAAGAAATCTCCCAACATGAAGACATTGAACGCTTCAGGACAGCAACTTACGCATCATCTGTCATGATCGCCAGACAGGCTGAGTGGAACTGTTCAGTATTTCGCAAAGAAGGCAAGCTGCCCCTGTATGATGTCATCAAGGCTTACCTGAAATATGTAAGCTCTGCTTTTGTCCGTTTTTATCACAGATTTTGCGCCCTGGTAAATTTCAGATATCAGATAGAGGATTTTAAAGGAAGTAAACAAATGGGAGTTTGTCACAAGTTATGGGAACACAGTGGGATGGAACAAGTCCACATCAGTACCTCTTTTAGAGAAAATGGATTGCTTTTTTTTTGAGTAGTTCATCCTTCTTATTTCATTTTTTTTCTCTCTCTGCAATGAGAAATTCACATGTACCTGGTGAATCTAAAATTCATAGGCCCGTGAAAAAATGCCAGTGTTAGAATTTTGTAAGGAACTTGTTTCTGTGGTCAGCATTTATTTCAGGTTCAAATGTCCCTCTAAAGATGCGTATTGGTGTACACAGATGCACACAAACATGCATGCTCGCATTCATGCAGGCACATGCACACACATACGCAGCTGTACCTGCACATGAACCCAGGAGAGATGCACAAAACAAATCTACACACAGAAAAACGTATGTACATACACACAAAACACACCACACACCACACACACACACACACACACACACACACACATGTACATTTTTTTTCACTTTTCATAAGTCCATGGGTGGAGGAGGAAGACTTAACACACTGCTTTGAATTCTCATCTGCAAAGCTGCACAGCAATAGAACATTTTGTTGTACCTGTGTTACAGGCCTTTCAGTATGACAACAACGACATCAACACCAAGTACTGCATCCTGCAGATGATGCATGACACCATGGACGCAGCTGAAGGGCAGGCCTCGCTTGCTGCCAAGACCAATGAAGAATTCAGGTGAGATGGAAGCTTTTGGTAGTTAATTGCCTGCGAGGGTAAGAGAGTTCATAGTGTGTGTGTATGTTTTGAGAGGAGGGTTGTGTGGGGTGCATGTGTATGTGTGTTTGTGTATGCAATGCATTTTACTTATTATACCACTGCATGTGACATAATTGTTTGATGAAACTGCACATTTAGTAACTTTATGGGTGGAATAACTTATGGAATCGAATGGGACTGAAAGTTCAGCTTTGATACAGAGTGTGTTTGAGAGGGCTTTCAGCACATTTGTATGGAAGAGGGAGTGGTGGTTCGCTGGTAGGTTTGAGTGTGTATGTTTGTCTGTGAGTGTGTGTTTAAAACTTTTTTCTTGCTGTTTCCTCTTTTCTTCCTTTTTCTTTTTCTGCATTTTTCATCTTTACTTTCTCAGGCATGTCAGATGTCCTTTTTAACCGATTTCCTCTTTCTTTGCCACTGGAAATCCACAGTGCGCTACATCATCTGATGAAAACTTGTTGAAAATATACTTGAAAGTAGCATATCTGTTACTTTGCAATGTGAAACAGGTGCTCTGGAGTGCTTCTAGGTTTTGTTTTTTTTTTTTCACATCTTCCATCGCACTTTCCATTCCTTCCCATTGCAGTCACATTTTTCCTCTTCTTTTTTTTTTTATCTTCAGTAAGTTGGCATGCCTGCTTCCTTCATTTCTTTTTTTAAAAATTTATGTGTTTGATTTGAATGAGCCATTTTTCGTTCTTTGTTTGTACTGTCTTAAATGTTAAATGTGATTTATTTTTTCGCCTGAAGAAGACCCAAGAGGTTGAAATGCATCGTGTCTTGTCATGTGCTTTGTTTGTCAATGTCATTGGCGGTAACTAACACCCTCTCTTTCTAAATTATGTGTTTGAGACTGGAAGTTCTGATTATTTAAGCTGAAAGGTGATTTCCTGACTTGTCTTGCAAAGTGAGGTGTGGGGGATGCAGGCAGAATATCGCCAAGCTGTGCAGGAGAGAAAACAGCAGATGGAGAGGCAGCAACAGATCTCTACTGACGGGGACCACGGCTTTAAGAGACGCAAGGCTGAGGATGGCCTGCCGCTGATAGAACTCCCAGTCCGCTTTGACAAGTAGGTGCAGTGTCTACTCTTTTCAGCAGCCCATGGTTCGTAACAGGCTGATTTTGTTCTTTTTTTTTTAAATTCATTTTCTTTAACCAAGGTAATGATAATGATACAGTAGTATGTCAGGTTTTCCATGTTTTTTTTTTAAATAGATTTTCCTCGTTTTCCTATAAGAAATTCATGGGAAAGGAAAAGTTGTTTTCCCTCATTTAAATAACCTTCAAAATGGGACATATCAGAAGGAAACTTTTTGATGGCATATTCAGCAATATCTGTTCTCATCTGGATTAAAATGAAGGGAGCAGAAGTGTACAACTGGAAAGTTTTGAGAGTAGCATGATATAGAGTAGGAAAACAAAAAAGAGACACTTAGCTTGCAACCACTGACTAGCTATATGCCCCTAAGCAGCAGTCCAAGTGATGTGTAAAGTTCTGAACAATTGATAGCATGTATTGTAGGAATAGAAAGCATGTTATATATTTTCCTGTACAGTATTTCACACTATAAAATATTGAGAAACCCACTATCATATTCTGGAAGAATACCTACAAATGCAAACATAGATGCAAGAATTGTCTTTGAGATAAGCTTCACATCTCTTTCCTTTGTTGTTTGTTTTTGCTGTGTTTTTATTTGCATTATACATTTGTTCATGATTTACTCTTACAGAAAATGCTACCTTCCAGCAATGAGTCCAAAACAGAGTCTGCATGAATGGTGCTACAAGTGTCGTTATAAGAACCCCATCTATAAAACTGTAAGTTATAGTTTGTTTATGACAGTTTCTACTCCCAGACTTTTCATCTCCTTCTTCTGTTTATATGATCAGAATCATGCAGTCAGACCTGATGGGGTTTGTGCTAAGTGATGTGTTCGTATGTGTGTGTGTGTGCGTGTTTTTTTTTCTTGCATTTTTGTCAACTATCTTATTCTGAGTCGAGTGAAGGGATCTTTACTACACCAGTCATGTTGAAGTTTAGCATGTGGTGATCAAGGGTTTCCTGCCAGAATATATATATCTGCCTTCTTGGTTCTGTTCAAGATTCACTATTCTTATTGGTAACTCTCGATATGTTTTTTATGTGGTCTATGCGTTTTTTTGTGTGTGTGAATGTGTATGTGTGTGTGTGTGTGTGTATATGCTTGTGCCTTTGCATTTATAATGATGCATGCTGGTCTTTTTCATGGGGATTATCTTATTTACTTTCAGGAGGAGTGTGCAAGCCATAGAAGTTTTAATTCAAGAGTGCTGGTGGATGGTAAATGGTACACCACTCCTTTTGGGTAAGAAAGGTCACAACACTGTTAAATTGCGAATCTGCTATGGTTTTGTGCAAATGTGTATCATGTTTCCCCATGAACTTTCTTCCCAGAGATTTTCCATCAGATGTAATTCCTAAATTTCAGGAAAATGAATTGTATGAGATCATCAGCAAGAGTGGCATGAGACCAGACATAGTAGTCCACTCTAAGTCAACCAAGCAGCTGATCATGATCGAGCTCACGGTGCCATATGAGAACAGAATGGAGGCAGCTTCAAATCTACAAGACTGAAAAGTATGCTGATCTGGCAAACAGCCTGAGGAGAGAAGGCTATCAGGTCAAAGTCCTCACTGCAGAAATTGGAGCTAGGGGGTTTGTAGGAACGTCTGCATACAGCCTCATGAAACAGCTCTCAGTTGCAGGGAAGGAAAAAACCAGAGCCCTGAAAGCAATGGCAGAAGCGGCAGAGAGGTGTTCAAGCTGGATCTGGTCAAGGAGGAACAAAAGTGAACTTCATAAGGCTTAATTTCCCTACAAATATCAGGTGTCCCTGTGGCTCAGTGGTTAAAGCGCGAGTCATTAAGTGGAAAGTGAGCATGTCCAGAGGGTCATGGGTTCGAATCCCAGCCATGGCTCGTCCCAAGATGGGAAAAAAAAGGGGCAGCAGAGGGACATCCGGAGTCATGAACCGGGTGTGGCCCAACCCCCCTAGAGTGTCAGGAGATAAGGGCCGAAACACTTGCTTGAAGGGGGCTTCTCTTCTGAGGACTCTCTGCTGCCACGCTCTCCACGAGTTTCTTTCTACTGATGCATGGGTAAACCATTGACTTCCGGGAATAGGCCGGAGGACGTCCGGGAAAGACCGGAGGACACTGGGAAAGACCAGAACCAAGGGCTCTGTGGGCTGGCTCCCCACTTTGCCTTAAACATGTGGCTACTAAGAATAAAAGGAAAAGATGCTCCCAGGATTCACCGAAAGGGGGAGAGAATGATGAATCCATCGGTGCTCAACCAATCATGACTGCAAATCCCAAACGGACTATGAACATGGACCAAATGGAATATCCATGTGTCTGTGGAAAGCGTTTCGCTACCACCCGTGGCATGAAGATCCACAGAACAAAGATGGGATGTGTGAAGACTCATCTGAATGAGCAGCAGCGCACTGCATCAGCAGATAAGACGTCGGAAGACCAAGGCCAGGATTTAAACCACAGTGCCAAGGACATCCACGCTGTTGGTTCGGATGAGGAATTTGCACAGGCCCTCGATGCCAGGCGCCTGAAACTCAACCTGCCACGAGCAAACGAAACTGAAGATTGGGAGAAACTGGATGCAAAAATCGTCCAAAGACTCGATGCACTGATAGGGAAAAGCACCCTGGAACACAAACTAGCCACATATGGGGACATTGTGTATGCCACATGTAGAGACGCCTATGGAGCAAAACTACCCAAAAAGAAAACACCTCCAAAGAAATCCAGACGCCAAGAAAAGATGGACAAGATCAGGGTCCAAAAGAAAAACCTCAAGATGCAAATGAAGACCGCACTGCCAGCTGAAAAACAAGGCTTGGAAAAACTGTGGAAAGACCTGAAAGAAAAACACAGCGCCCTCAGCAAAGCGGAATCTGTGAGGAAAAGGAAGAGCAAAAAGAAGAAGACACAAGAGCGCTTCTTCAGAGACCCCTTCCAGTTTGCCAGAACACTGTTTGAGCAGCCAAAATCTGGGACCCTAAGTGTGGACAAAGGAGTTCTTGAGCAGCATCTGAGGAAAACATACTCTGACCCACAGTGCAAAGCACCACTCGACATTCAAGGTCTGGTGTGGCCAACCAACCCTGAGGAACAGTTCAATGGCAAGCCTCCAACGTTGGCGGAAATCAAGAAGGTGGTCGACAAAGCCAGAGCCAAATCATCACCAGGGCCAAACGGAATACCTTACCAGCTTTACAAGAAATGTCCCAAGGTGCTGGAGTGGCTCCACAGGCTGCTGCGATCGGCTTGGAGAAACCAGAAGATCAGCGGCCAGTGGATGACGGCAGATGGTGTGTACATCCCCAAAGAGCAAAACTCAAGTGACATCAGCCAGTTCAGGCCAATATCACTACTGAACGTCGAAGGGAAAATCTTCTTCTCTGTCATGGCAGCAAGGCTGACCAAGTACCTGATGGAAAACAAGTACTTGGATGTGTCAGTCCAGAAAGGTGGCATCCCAGGCGTGGCTGGCTGTGTAGAACACGCCACAATGATCTGGGACGCAATCCAAAAAGCAAAAACAGAAAAGAGAGACCTGGACGTAGTGTGGCTTGATCTGGCAAACGCATATGGATCTGTGCCCCATGAGATGATACAGTTGGCTCTTGAGATGTACCATGTGCCAAAGAACATCCGCGACATGCTCAAGAAGTACTTCAATGGCTTCTCAATGCGGTTCTCTACCAAGGAGTACACAACAGACTGGATCAACTTGGAAGTGGGTATTGCAATGGGCTGTGCAATTTCCCCAATACTGTTCGTGCTGGCAATGGAACTCATCTTGAAAGCAGCAACAAACAACGCGAGACAAACAGACCTTGGCGATGGATACAAGATGCCTCCTCTCAAGGCCTTCATGGATGACACTACAGTGATTTCATCCAGAGAAGACGAGACACGTCATGTGCTGGAGAGGCTGGACGACATAGTTGCCTCATCCAGAATGAAGTTCAAGCCAAAGAAATCATGGAGTCTCTCACTGAGGAAAGGAAAAGTGGCCGGATCTGTGGTCTTCAGTGTTGCCAACCAGGCCATTCCAACAGTCTCAGAAGAACCAGTCAAGAGCCTTGGAAGATGGTATGATGATACGCTGAAAGACACACAAAGAGCAAAAGAAACCAAGCAGATGGCGGAGGAAGGCTTGAAGACCATTGACCAGTGTGGGCTCCCTGGCAAATACAAGGTCTGGTGTCTGCAGTTCATGCTGATACCAAAGCTTCTATGGCCTCTGATGATATACGACATTTGCACCAGCATAGTGGAGGCAATGGAAGCCAAAATCAACAAGTTCACAAGGAAATGGCTTGGTGTCCCACCCTGTCTGACTGACATAGCGCTGTACTGTCGCCAAGCAAAGCTGAAACTACCACTGAAATCCATCCTGGAGGAATACAAAGCAGGGAAGATCAGACTTCAAAGCATGCTGGAGGACTCAGGAGACAAGGTGGTAGAAGCAATCAAGCCCCAGCTGAAGACAGGCAGAAAATGGAAAGTTCAAGAGGCGATGGATTCTGCAAAAGAAAGTCTCAAGATCAGAGAAATAACAGGACACACACAGACCAACAGACAAGGACTGGGGGAGACCAAAACTGAATGGTGGTCAAAGGCCAAAGGAAAAGCCAAAAGAGACATGATGATTCAGGAGATGAGAAAAGAAGAAGACCAAAAAAGACTCCAAAAAGCAGTCCAGCAGAGCCAGCAAGGGCAATGGACAACGTGGGAGAATGCACTCCAAAGAAGTCTCACTTGGAATGACATTTGGCGCATGGCCCCTCTCAGGATCAGCTTCATTCTCAGATCTGCATATGACCTTCTGCCCTCAAATGCAAACCTGGTGAAGTGGGGGAAAACAGACGATCCTGCATGCCCCCTCTGCCATGAAAAACAAACAGTGGAGCATGTCCTAAGCTCATGTAAAGTAGCCCTGGCTCAAGGAAGGTACACATGGAGGCACAACAAGTGCTCAAAGAAATTGTACAAGTAGTCTGGGCTAGTACCAACACCACAAAAGGGAAAATCAGGACTCCAAAAGCACCCGCAACATTCTTCACGGCAGGAGGCAGCAAATCATGGCCAAGAACAACAGTGCCACTCGAAACATGCAGGCAGAGTCTGCTGGACGGGGCAGATGACTGGGAGTGCACTGCAGACCTCCCAGAATGGAAGAGTCACCCAGAGATCATCAGCAAGAGTGGCATGAGACCAGACATAGTAGTCCACTCTAAGTCAACCAAGCAGCTGATCATGATCGAGCTCACGGTGCCATATGGGAACAGAATGGAGGCAGCTCAAATCTACAAGACTGAAAAGTATGCTGATCTGGCAAACAGCCTGAGGAGAGAAGGCTATCGGTCAAAGTCCTCACTGCAGAAATTGGAGCTAGGGGGTTTGTAGGAACGTCTGCATACAGCCTCATGAAACAGCTCTCAGTTGCAGGGAAGGAAAAAACCAGAGCCCTGAAAGCAATGGCAGAAGCGGCAGAGAGGTGTTCAAGCTGGATCTGGTCAAGGAGGAACAAAAGTGAACTTCATAAGGCTTAATTTCCCTACAAATATCAGGTGTCCCTGTGGCTCAGTGGTTAAAGCGCGAGTCATTAAGTGGAAAGTGAGCATGTCCAGAGGGTCATGGGTTCGAATCCCAGCCATGGCTCGTCCCAAGATGGGAAAAAAAAGGGGCAGCAGAGGGACATCTGGAGTCATGAACCGAGTGTGGCCCAACCCCCCTAGAGTGTCAGGAGATAAGGGCCGAAACAGTTGCTTGAAGGGGGCTTCTCTTCTGAGGACTCTCTGCTGCCACGCTCTCCACGAGTTTCTTTCTACTATGAAGACATAAGTAATTTTGATTTGATCTGACTGAAATGTTGGTTGTGATCAAGTGTGATTTAGATCATTCGTTTGGTTGCAGAATATGGCCCGATACGGAATTTGAGCATTTTTTTTTATTTGTACAACATTTGGTCTTAAACATGCTAGCAGCCCTGATGTTGCTTCTGTGGCTGGCTTGAGTATTAACCAAGATTTGCCTCACTATAAACCCTTACAGATTAGTCGCTTTTCACACTTTCTCCGTTGTTTTCATTGAAAGTATGTGTATAAAGTACAGGTGGGAATATGAAATTGGGCCGGTACAATGTCTAGGATGGCTGTTAATTTTGGTTGTTGATGTCAGGGAAAAGGTGGAACGTTTCTCAGGATACTAACATGCCCACAACTAAACTTGCTGAAAGTTTGTGTGTTAGTCTTGAGTCAGGCTAAGATAGGTAAACAAGAACAGTTATTTTTGCCCCCTTTATGAAATATTTAAAGGCATATAACTCTTAACCAATTTTGCATATAATATCTGTTCACAAGGTTAGTATGACAATTTATTTGATTTTCATGCAAAAAAATAGAATGTGTCAAAAGTAATACAAATTATTTGGGAATGTTTTAAAGAACAAAAAGAAAAAATGTCATCATACTCAAAATATACATGCTAGGTTATAAATGCTGAAGGAGAAAATTTGTTTGCATCAGTTGATCATGTTTTGTTCTATTTAGAGAGAAGCGGAAGCAGTATGCAGAGCAGAGTGCCGCCATGTGCTGTCTGTTGACCCATGGCATTCACGATGGGAGAATCAAAGAACCTGAAGATCAGACGCCAGAACTGCGACGCAAGTGGCAGCAGTTAGCACAGTCAGAAAAGCCAATCCCTGGCTGTGCTGTGTTTGGGGGAAGCAATAGTGGACACTCTGACCATCATAGTGCTGATGGGGGTCTCCCTGCTGACGGTGTTGAGAATTCTGTGGCGAAGAAAACAGATGGAACATCGATCGCTGGGACTGAAGATTGTGACCGACATTTAGATGGAAATTTTGTCAGCTGATTTAGTTGTGCACACGTATGTGCTTGTATGTGTCTGGTTTTGCTTGTATTTCAATTTCTTCTCTGAGATGGTGGGAATGCTTTTTTCCCCCAGAAATTTGTATGTATAATTATGGTGGTTTAATTCAGTGTTTCTTGGGAAAAGATATGAGAGATATTTTACTAAACACAGGTTTGTAACAAAATCATTTAAAAGCTAATTCTGATGATTCAAATCATCTGTACTTAATACATTTCATGGAATTTAAACAAAAAGACATTTTTAGTTGGTTCTTTTGATGTATGACCAAAATTCCAATTGATTTTGTGGAAAACATTTCAAACTTTGCAAATTTAAGTCACAAGGTTCTGTGTGTATGTTGTGGAGGGGGTGGGGGCAAACACTGTAAACACTGTAAATGATTGTTGTGAGCTTTCTGTTAGCTGAAGTAAAATTGATCCTTCATAACTGATCTTCAAGAATTGACATTTGATTTCGAGCTTTTCAAATACTGAGGATGGGAATACAACACTATGGCTCAGATTGTTAACCTAGTGTTGTATTTTTATGGCCAAGTCAGTTATGATTATCATTACACTGTACTCGTGCAGAAACTGCATAGCAAGGTAAAATTTTCAAACTGCTTTGTGTCTGGTCACAAGATAGCTTTTAAAGTTCCGAGCGATATATATGTTCATGTATGCAGAGAACTGGACAGAGCTGGCAATGTTTTTGGGGATGCTGTTTTCATTGCAGTTTTTTTTTAGGGCTAAAGTAGATCTGTGATAATGGAGTATTTTAACCATGCAACATGTTGTCCCCTCTTTTAATGAAGTTATAACTGAGCTGTGCTGAGTTTGCAAGTTATGATGAATGATGCTGTATGGAAATAAATTCAGTTCCAAAAGTATACATAGTATTAGAAGTAAACTGGACAGGAAAACATGATCCTGTGTGACATGTGATTCTGGCTATGCAAGTACTTTGGTATACTGACCTTGATCACTTTATGGCCAGTTGAAGTTGTTAGCAACCACGTGTATTGCCGCTGCCAAGCATTTTCTGGTATTTTCTTACAGCTTGGTTTATCCTGGCCTTTTCAACTTTGATAATCATGTTTACAGTACATTTTAAAACCGTTGATCGCACAAGGGCTGAATAAGTATTGGAACTCTGTGTTATCAAGTTACTTCTCAACTACTAGTGTCAAGCATGCCTGAGTGGTTGCACATGCATTTCACTGTATGCGCGTATGGAAATGTGTGTGTCAAACATCAACAGTTTCACATCTGACTTTTGAGACTCGGCTGTGGCCTGTGTGGAGACAGGGCAATAAACAAGGATTTTACACAATTTGTGACAGTGTTTCTTTTTGTGGGGGAAGTTGTGGGCCCTATTATTGACTCATTGAAAATACGTTTTTCTTTCCCAAAAAAAAAAATTTACTCACTCATACCAATTTGTTAAGAAATCTTATACTGCAGAAAGACCTTACTTATCATCTGCAGACAGACCTGATTTATTTCTGGCAGATCTGGGGGCAATTCTGGACCATTCCCTTCTGATCTCCTGTGGATTAGTTGACAAGTTTGACAAAATGGCAGATCAGGTACTGGACGTCACACTATCAGTTCTTAGTTCTTTTGATGTGTGACCAAGAGTCCAAGACATTCCTCCATTTCCTCAAACTGATCAAATCTGGGCAAATCATTTGCATTGTATTGCACAGCAAAGATTCAAAATGTGCTAATCCTCCCAGTACTTTGTGTGAGTGTGTGTATGAGAGAGAAGCAGCATATGCTGTATGAAATGTTTCATCTAAATACAAGATTAAAGAGAAGAAAAAAAGAAAAGAAAAAAAAAACGATTCAGCCTAATACTTATCAATTCACTTCAACTCAGATTTGTCAACAAAAAAAAGCCTTGCATTATATATCCACTAAAAATTGTCGAATTCAGTACATGAAACAACTGAACAAAACACTGCTGCCAGTTTGTCCTAGATGTGAGCACATCCTTCCAAAGTAACCTTGCATATAGTGCATTTAACACCATAGTGCATTCTATAAAGGACTGGCATGGCTTTCAGTACATCCTGGGTTTGAGCACATTCATACTTACAAGAGGTACACAGTATCATGTGAGCGTGACACTACCCCATGCATCCTAAAGGAAAGGCATAGATCTCTTTGATGTGTGGAAAGCAAGTAATTTTTGGAACTATAGCATGTGCCTGTCTGCCTTTACCTTTTTTTGTTTGATCTATTTTTGATCATCTGCTGAGAATCGGTCTCGTTTGAATTTGCAGCATTTCACTTTTTTTTTTTTAATTCCTTTTCTTCTTCTTTGTTAACAAAACAATACATGTTCAATAACTGATTAAGAAAACTAGATTTGCATGTGATCAAAGAATGTGGCCAAATAATTAGCTTTGTCACAATGAAGAGTATCAGATAACAGACCATTAATTTTCTACTGTTTATGTGGGATGGGAACAACTCTTGACAGCTTTGATACAGCTGGTGTTAGGTAAAACCAGTTACACAACTAGTAAACTTACTATGTAATTGAAGGTGTAGAATCATCGCAGAGATAAGGACCTGTGACATGCCTAAAATCTTAACGTTATCCTTAATCCCCAATTCAGAACTGGTGATGTCAATAACCATGTGACAGTTTCTGGCTGGAAGGGAAAAGCAAAGACCTATCCACTCACGGTGCCATGATGCCCTAAACTCAACCCCTTTGGAGGGCTTGGAGAACAAAAACAAAATGACTGGATCTACTGAGCAGGAGACTTGCAAGATTAAATAATGTACTCCATAATAATGTACTCCATAAAGTAAACATCCCAGCAGTCCCTACAGGCATTAAAACTGGCCCGACAGCAAAGAACGGTACAGAATGAGGCAAAAGCACTCAAGTCTGCTGTCAGACATGTTCATTGTAGTAGCAGAATGAAATCTACTCACCTCACTGGCTGATCAACTTCCTCCCTTTTCTATTCATCAATACAAAATTAAATTTGCCCATTATTATGCCTGTCAGTACGTGTATGAGAGTACGATTGTACAGGCATGAATAGAATGTTAGGTATTTATATGAACATACTTATCAGAGCTATTATTCATATTACCTTGAACCTGTTGAATGACCTGCTTCAACTGCTCATTTCAATCATGATTACCAAGCTGCCTTCTCATTCAATACACTATTTTATCTGTACCAGAGAATGTGCACAACCATGGACAGAAACACTGTCATTCCTGCACTATATAAGTACTAATGGGCACCTGCATAAATGTCTTGTCCAACAGGAAAAAAAAAGTAGATACACGCAAGCAAGGTATTCTTCTTTTTAAGAAACAGAAGAATTACTCTTAACAGGCAAAAAGGATTTGCTGCACACTGACAGTGTACAGCGAGGCACTGTCCCTCCCTACTCAGCATGGTAAGGTTCACAGATACCACAGGTCACTTGCTATACATCCATCATACACAGTGTGCAAAATTTTGGAAATGTGAATCATTGACAAGTTTAGTCATACTGCCCTCTGCTCCTCTCCATTTTCTCACAATTTACGGTTTAAAATTTTCACTCGTAACAAGGGCTACTAAAGGACAACTCAAGGAATAATAAACCAGTCAACACACATGACAAGCTTCATCTACAACTTTTATTAAGTACAGACTGGTTCAAACTTTCTCTGTGGTCATGAAATTAAGATACACACACACACATGCACACACATTCACACACACAATATCACGTATACACAAACTCACGCATACACACATTACACTTTTATTTTCTTAACACACTGGGCACATCCTGAAAATGTTTTCCAAGAATGTAATCAACACATTTAGCAGCACTGAGCATGGTCATGGACTATCATTTTTGCATTAAAATCAGTTACAACATATATGAAATATCGAACAGCCTGAGCAAGTGAGGTGGTGACAATGTTTCAATCAACACTGTTCATCATGTCTACATTTCGAGTTAATACTGTACAGCTTTCTTTTTTCTTTTAACAAACAACAGTTAAAGATAAACATACAAACAAGTATTCAGAGAGCTCACGAGTTTCAAACTTTCAATTCACGTCTGAATAAATTTAATGTAGATATGATAAACTTAGTTATGCAGTAGTTGTTTTTTTGCATACTTCTACACAACCAAGTGCCTGAATGAATGTCTGTTACTATTAGACGGTTTGGATAATCATTACTCATAAAATACTCTAACACAAAATTATAAGTGCAGCAAAACCCAAATTAGACCAACCGAATAATGTGTTAACTCTCAACAAAAGATCCATATACTTGGATGCCAACCTCTGTAACTATTTTTAGGAATAATTTGAAAAAAATCATTGGAACACTCCAAATTTTTTAGGCGCACTGAATCTTTTAGGGACACAGCTGCATCGGTATGCATACGTTTTCCAACTGGGTATACATACAACTTTCACCAGCAACAGTCAAATTCTGTTACTGGTATACCTGTGGGCAAGTTCCTTTGAATGGACGGCACCATGCATTGGTACTTTTCTGTATAGCTTAGTCGAAATTTTTGCTCCTACTGCTGCTTTTAACAGTTGCCGCTGAATCCACAGAGCTAGATCACTTAACCAACTTAGAACCTCCTCAGTCACAATGAATGATACAGTGAAGTAGAGGGGATCGACAATTCAACAAATGATAACGCCTCATCCTTTCCTGTTTGGGAAAACAAATCAACTAATTGGTCCACTCAACGAAAGTTCAGTGTAAGTCAGTATGCGATGGGCTCAGGCTATTCTAACCTCATCACACCATAATGTGTAGTGAAACGACCAAGTACCTCACAAGAAGAAAGCTGTAAAATGGCTATACTTCACCTGAAAATGTACTCATTGGAACTATTCTGATGTTGGCATAACATTGGAACGAACTGCGACTAGTACTAACAAAATATGACGAAATCTGGACAGTTGGCATTTCTGTCTTGAATGTAGAATACAAGCCAAATTTGACAATAATGATGAAAAGGAAATTATTTAAATAAAAGAAAAGGTAATAAGTACATACTCTATAGACTGGGGAAAAAAGTCTGATATCTCATTATAATATGCATTCATCTTATGGCTTCCCTCTTCTCTCATATATGCATGAATGCCAATTAAAAATGGACACTGAAACACACACACACACAAAGAAGAGAGAGCAAGACAAGATGGAAAGCTGCAACAAACTGTTTCATCCAGTTCTCTTCAGCATCATAAACATGCTGAAAATGTTCAAACAGACCAATACGTACTGAAGAGCTTTTTCATTTAATCTGAAACAGGGAATTTCAAATTGTTCCGACTCATATCATGGTAGAAAGAAACATTGTGATAACAAAATCACCATCCGCATAGGTCCCATTGTACATGCAAAGTTAAAAATGTCAATATCAATTACTGAATTCACATTGTAATAATGATTAATGTTTAATCTCTTATGAGGCATATTTTTGCTGTCCAAAAGACATACAATTTTACAGTCCAAGAAGAATTTTGATTTTTCTATTATCTGATGAGTTAAAGAAAGGCATGGTATAAAAAAATATAACGATAAATGAAAGCAAGGCAAGGTATAAAAAATATGATTAATTCACAAGATCTTTAGATTTATCTCTTTTGGTATGGCAAAGACAAAGCATGTGGTGAAACAAAATGCTCAACTTGTGCCACACATCACCATCACAGGCTTGTCAATTTCCTGAATTTCTTCTTTTTTTTTTCTTTTTTTTATCGTAAGCCACCGCAATAAAAAAAAATTTTTTTAAAAGAGTGAAGGCCAGATGGAAGGTGTGGGGGAAAAAAAAAGAAAAACAGGCAGTGCTCTAAAGCACCTGTATCAGACTGCAAAATAACAGCAGCACTGCTTTCAAATTACATTTTCAACAAGTTTTCATTCAGATTTCATGTTTACCGATGGGAACAAACAAAACCCACAGAGTCGGGATGGCTTTCCAAAGATTTTTAACAGTAAAACAGACAAAACCAGCTTAAAAGAGGACAACTGGCACACCTGTAACAATTGGTTACAGAATAAAGTGTCAAGTCACAAACTTAATACAATCCACCCATTTGCTGATTGTGGTGGTATTTGATCAGACGAGATTTCCCTTATCCTCCATAACCTTTTTTGTTCATGGTGAAAAATGTGGCATTTCTTTAGCATTGCAATACAGGGTACACTGTGAACATTCCTTTCTGAATCAGTGAATGATGTGGGTGTGCACACACCCACCCATACTTATCAAGCATCTGTTTCTTTACAGTGTAGGTGTACACACATTCAGACTCCTCTCACAGGGCTGCTTCTAATCAAGTAAGTGTGTGCTACCATCCACAACATACAGAAAGGCTTGAAATTCGTTTCATTTATTTATTTCTAATGTAAAAAAAAAAAAAAATTCTTTGCATGTAAAATGGGTGTATGGATAATAACAACAGAGAATTTCCACTGGTCAGAGAGAACAATAAATGTACACATTCTGATGGTTTGAATGCATGTGTGGTTCTACCATTACCCATGACATTCAGCAAAGATGAATGCAAAGTTCATTTGCCTCGCCTGCTTTCTCTAAAGTAAGCAAGCAAAATTCTGACCAAGATTATCACACACAGACACACACTTAAGAAAATTTTACGAGCTATAGTAATAGGTAAATCTCAAAATGTCTAACAATTATGCTGACACAGAAGCAACAGAAGAAGTGATAAAACAGAAAAGATAACTGTTCCTCTATGAGGAACTCATGTTACTTTTGTTAGTCGAATAATTTGAACAGTTGAGTAAATTCCAACCTCATCCATCACTGGTCATTCTACCTAACGCAGAAACACACACACCATTTAAAATCAGTCTATTTGTCATTACCCCTCTCTTACTCCTATCGTTCTCATTCCAAACAATTTTGAAAGCTATTAAGCATATACTGCATTTCCTGTGTGTTTCTGTTAGGATCCCTTCCCCCCTCTATGCCCATGCAGCGGTGACAAAAGTCTGATACAGCATTGTGGAATTTATATTATAAAGCATGAAAGAATACACCATTATTGAATGAATATTATAAAGCATAAACATGACTACATTCTTTCAGCACTTATAGTCACTATCAGTTTGATGTGAGTGATCAAGTTTCAGTTTCATCAAGGAGGTGTCACTGCATGCGGACTAGTCTATATAGGCTACATCACATCTGCAAAGTTTTGAAACCACACTGCGCATGATTTATAGCTGATGGATGCGTGCGATCTATAGCTGATGGATGCATTAATGACTAAGAATATGTAGTAAGATGAGAGAATTTAAGAATTGGGTCTCATGGTTGCGGCTTAACAGATGTCTGACCTGCACATCAGCCCAACACACAGGTCAGACCATGGGAACTGGAGAACGCGAGTTATCAGAAAGGGAAAAGAAAATACTTCCCGCAAAGTTTTCGATCAAAATGTGCAGAAAACTTAGCTTTTAAAAATAAAAACAAATCATTCTGTTACACTACATACATCTTTACTAACTGTGGGTTGTTCATGTATATATATAGATCTGTGAGCATACAAGCTTGTGAGCATTTTTAGTGCATGACACTTCTGTCAACTGTGCATGTTTGAGTGTGTATGTAATAAGGTAAGTATAAGTGAATGAGTACTTTTGGACTAGTACTTTTGATTGTACTAACAGTGAGTTGCTATCAGAGATGACTTTGCAAATGATAAGTGCAAGACTTTTTCAATTGTACTCGTTTGCAAAAATCTTACTTGATTTTGGTAACTGGGAATGAGAACACACAGCACATACTTTCCAAACTGCTGATAATCGGCAGAATCTCACAAGTATGACATCTGATTGATGGCAAAATTCAGATTTCATCAATGACATAAGCATGCATTTTACAATGATTGTTCAGGTAAATGTATGCATGCACAATCATATCTTTAACTTTACAGGTCACAGCTTTCACAATTTTGCAGATTTTGGTCAATACACCACATTTGCAGTTTTATTGCATTGCGGAAAAAGAAAGCGCTGCAATGTTACTAACCTGTTCATGATATACCACACTGAAAAAGATGAAAGCAATCGGTAAACCACAGGGTGGGCCTGAAAGTATGTTTCTGAAAACAAGAGCCCCTGTTGACTTATAAAGCATTTTATGCATCATATTTGTAGAAGCAGGTGGTGGGAGGTCGGTACCTTGACCATACCATTACAATATGTTCTCCTCATTCAGACTTAGTCACTATTCAGGCCAATACTTCACTGTTTTTGGCCTATCTGAGATTTGTTTGGTTTGTTTGTTTGTTTTTTTTTACTTTTGACAAGAAGCCCCCCCCCAAAAAAAAAACAACAACAAAAAAAACACCTAAACGAACATAAAACCAAATCCAACAAACCAACAAAAAGGCAGACGTTCCGCCAAAAGTAAATGATTTTCATACCTGGGTGGTATTGCACAATGAGGATCATTTGAGACCGACACTGTTCTGGCAGGACACAGGGCAGTTTTATCAGGCCAAATTCATCGGATGTCATGGACTGTTTCTGAACTGCTCACAGCATGTATAGCTACACACTTCTTGAGAGGACAGAGAATTGGCTTTCTTCTGGAAAATGAAATGAAGAAAACAGTCTGCAGCTACCAATAGCTCAGATATGCTCATTTTCAGTGGCACATGGTGTGGCTTTGGTCACTGGGAATTTAAAAAAAAAAAAATTGATTCTTTCCCTTACAGTGTAACAAAAAGAGTGAATCTGAAGGCTCAAAGCAAATGTTTAAATAATTTAACTTCAAGCAATCACCAACACAGCTGAAAATGTACACTGCATACATACCAGCTGCTGTGTAATTTCACAACTGCTGAGAAATGCATGTCAATGATGAACCCTTTGACTTAAGCATCAATTAGACATTCAAAAGGTGACTGTCTATGAGACATACACCAATGGTTTATCTGTTTATTATCAATTTCATGTCTGTGGTTTTATTTTTTTCTAACTCCAGTCAGAGTATGTAATTTGATGTGTATCCCAAATAAAAATTGCATATTCAACAGCACAATCACACCAATCCAATGACACCTTTCATTGTTTCAACAGTTCTATGTTAATATGGGGCATTTCTTGACATGACTACACTCACAGTCACTTCAATGTATACATCCACTCATCTCTGTACATGTATTGTTAAACAATATACACACGCTGATGCAGTCATGGTCATTTCCATATACACATTCACTCATCTCTGTACATATTAAACAATCAGATACTTTACATACACTTGAATAAAATTCAGTTGTGAACATTCACTCGGCAATTGGCGTGTTTGTTTCACACAAGTGACACAGGTGCATTCAGAATCATGTGTGTTCAAAATGAAATGATTTTGAGAACATCAGTCACATAAATCACTCAAGTCATATTGTACAAGATACTAAGGCAGTTTGCCAGGTATTAATATCATTTGATATGTTATGGTCAAATTCATGAAATACTTTTGGAGGAATAAGAGAGAGAGAGAGAGAGAGAGAGAGAGAGAGAGAGAGACAGAGAGAAAAGAAAAAAGAAAGAAAGGAAAACAGACACCTGAGTGCCAAGTCAAATACAGGTTCACCGAATGATTTGTAACAGGAAAATTAAATCTTCAAGTCCAGGAGAAGCTGTGGGGACCAGTGGGGTCTTTGCGGAGGACTGTGGACTTCGACTTACCAGACTGAGGATATAGCATGGCCGGGAACGCAAAGGAAATCAACTTTCACAGAGCCTAGGTGCAAGTCATGGCCATTTCTATTTCTAGCCTTATCATCTGAGACTTTTCTAATAACCCAAACCAACAAAGCTAAATTTCCTAACTAAACAGCTTTTAATAATTTAAATAAGTAACTTTTAAAATTTTTCATGAAACTAGGAGGAGGTTAAAAAGAAGCATTAAAATACATTAAAGGACTTTTAAGAACATTGAGAAAAAAAACATGAATGATCTTTCTCTTAAAGATCAGTGCTACATCAGTACATGAAACAAATGACATTCTCTTTCCTGCTTAAGGAACAGTTCTACAAGTTTTAAAGATATGCCACTGATGAGAAAACATTAAATGAAGTTTTCTACATGAGGTTTCTCTTTCCTGTCAATCGGTACAGAATGAACTGCTGAATTTTTCTGACTATAAGGTCAGTTAATCATAGAAGCAACTGTGATTTAATTCAAGTTCTGTACACTTTCATCACACACCACAGAGATCAATACTAACATTTCTGTAGTTTTATCTTAATTATCCTTTCTAAACAATGTCATTTACAGTCACTTGTCACACTTCACCGAATGTTTTTGGACCTTTCCCAATTCATACACAAATAACAGGTTCACCTTTATGATACAGTTCACGCTTTGACTGGAAATGTCTAAGGCTGCACACATATTTAGCCACAGTTAGTGCCAAGGGATGGGAGTTGAAATTGGCAACATCCACTGATCTAGCCACGGCCAGCTGTTGGCACAGCAGTGGTGCTGGACTGTGCCACAGCTGCAGCTTTCTGCTTTAGCATGGTCCAGTCAAAGGTGTAGTCATACTGGTAGTTCAGAGTACGGAAGAGAATACGGAAGAGCTGACGGAGGTACATGTAGTCAGGCGCCTCCTCAAATCGCAGCCCTCTGCAGTAGTTCAGATACATGGCAAACTCTGCAGGAAAGCCCTTACACAAGACCTCCACTGGTGTTGACATCTTCTTTTCGCTGATCTTCTCATACTTCTGTTTCTTCGTGTTGGCCTTCAGACCCTGCCAAGGAAGGCTCCCACGATTGAAGTACATCAACACGTAGCCCAGGGATTCCATGTCATCACGACGACTCTGTTCAATTCCAAGATGTGCATTGATGCTAGCATAACGAGCTGTGCCGGTCAGATTTTTGTCCTCTCGATATGGAATGTGAGTACGAGTACGACTGTCTCTGTATTTCTTGGCCAGCCCAAAATCAATCACAAACACTTTGTTACAGTGTCTGCCGATACCCATCAGAAAATTGTCTGGTTTGATGTCTCTGTGAATGAAATTCTTGTTGTGAACATACTCAATGCGCCCGATCATCTGGTCTGCAAGCATGAGGACCGTCTTCATGGTGAACCTTCGTGAGCAGAAGTTGAAAAGGTCTTCCAGGCTGGGTCCAAGGAGATCCATGACAAGTTCATTATAATTCTTCTCTTGTCCAAAGAAACGAATATGTGGAATTCCAACGCCTCCCTGCAGAATTTTATACAATTTACTTTCATATAAAAGCTGGGGATGTCTAGCTTTTGTTGATTCAAGCTTGACGGCGACCTCCTCTCCATTTGTTATGTTGATGCCAAGGTAGATGTCACCGAACGACCCACTGCCTATTTTACGAACGAGCCGATATTTACCAGCCACGATAAATTCACTCCCCTGGGGACTCGACTTCTCTGATACCCCATCCATTGCATGTGCTAAAAAAAAGTTCGTTTGTTCGTCGTCTTCTAAATGAAAGCACAAATGGAGTCTGTCAAAATGTTTGGCCTACAGCGTAACCCTCTCCGTTGCCATCTTAGGCGCTTAGCAGAGAAAACTCCCGGCATGCGTCACCTTCCCCAAACAACGGCGGACTGCGCATGTCCCATTACTTCGCGGATGTTGCGAATGACAACATCCGTGTGGACAGCACAGGCTGACGACTTTAAATCACAAAATGGAAGAAGAAACAGCAGCGCCTCAAAAGAGGCCGTTGCCACGAATGCATTCTATGGCTGAACCAAAAGTGGAAAATCCATTTATCCATCGACTGCAGTTCAGCGCACTTGATGTTGTTAAGGTAAGGGCAAAAACTAAAAAAAAAAAGCACCCGAATTGAAAAAAACACAAAAACGAACGTAGCACCGATTCTGAAACGTGAAAATACGGAAAGTTTTTAAATCAAATTTTAAGAGACGCGTTTGTCCAAACCTTCACGTTATCACACCTGGAGTATTGCTCATCAGTTTGGAGCTCGTACAAAGTAGGCCAAAAGAAATAGATTGAAATGGTGCAAAGAAGAGCAGCACGTTATGTATGAAGTGTTTTCCCGACACTCAAGAGAAGTTCGTTTATATACCTAGCACTTTTGCACTCACACACACGCACTCTACCTTACCTGGTCAGTCCAGACTCTGGCTTGGTGGTTTCGTCAGGATTCTTACCCAAGCCCTTCACTTGCATGAACTACCAAGTAAGGTCTAGCCTAGTCACTGTCTTTCTGTCAGAGTCCACTTCCGGGCCCAGCAGTGGTACTGTCAAAGCCACCCTAGCCGTTGTAACCATCTACGGCTGTTCTGTCACAGTGCTAGGGCAAAACTGCCTCCCATAAACTGGAGGCCCTAGCACTGGTCTGTCACTGGTGTTACTGTCACTGTAGTACGACGTAGCTCCCTAGCTAACTACAAGTTAGCTAGTCCGCTGTCCTCAGGGCCAAGTATCGAACTCCCTAGTAACTACAAGTTAGCTAGTCCGCTGTCCTCAAGGCCGAGTGTCGAACTCCCAAGCTAACTACAAGTTAGCTAGTCCGCTGTCTTCAAGGCCTAGCGTCGCACTCCCTAAACTAACAACAAGTTAGCCGGACCGCTCTCTTCAAGCTCCCGTGTCGGACTGCCGGAGTTCGTCTGCTTGTTTACCAGAGAGTCAGTGAACACTTCTCATGCGAGGTGCACTGAACTCGCCTATGTGCGCAGAAACCGTGCATCACTACACTCCCCCCAACTTTATGATGAAAGCTTTTCGTCCAGGGGTTGCAGTGAGGAAGGGAGCTCTTCACCTCGCTTGAGCCCATGTCTGGTTAGTGTTGATTTGCAGGTCCCCTGAGAGTGCTTCCTGTTTAGCAGCCGGAGATGCGGAAAGCACTGCGAGCCAACAGGCCCATGGAAACTGATCCATTGCCAGTCTGCGACCTCGTCCGGTATGGCTCCACTACTTCAGCCCGTCAGAGGGTCAGCAGGCGCCAAAGGTATCACTGCCTGGGCAGGCTCCCAGGCCTCCGGCGCTGGATAGTGTTCCCGCCAGTTTTAACTTTCCTGTGGGTCCATCTGCGCCACCAGAAGCAGCACGACTTTTCAATGAACCAGGACGGCTGCCGCCTCAGCCGGGCACATCTGGAAGCTACCCTGAACCAGCCCCCCCCCGATATACTGGCCAAAGGTGGCCATCGCTTCCCTCTGCCCATCCTAGATGCATACGTCACCCAGGGCAGACAGAAGACGCTGCATTCAGGGGAACCGGACCAATCACTTCAGCCATCCGGTGACATGACAAACCAATCCATGGCCTGCCACAATGCTCTGCACACCCCTCAGCATACCATCACAGCCTCTCTCTCAGGCACCCTAACAGCAAGCAGAAGGCTCAGGGGATTCCATGTCCACTGGTGCTGGGTACTTCCTCCACCAGCAGCTCTGCCTCTCTGGGCTCATACAGGCCATCAACACCAATAGTGCCTTCCAGTGAATGAGAGCCGGCACAGACTTCAGATTAAATGTTTCTGGAACTGGCTCTCCCACATGCTGGCTAAAAGCCTTCATGGCCTCCTTCTGGCAGTTGGTGAAGACTGTATTACCAAGCTGGTGCAGTGCTGCCTGCTGATGAAGTCTACCAGCTTTTCCTAGTTTCCACATGGCCCCAGTAGCCACGCCATTACCTGTCTAAGTGTCTGTGTTCGACCCTGCAAAACAACCTTTGATGAAGGTGGCAGCCTTTCATCAAATATGCCAGGCAGACGGTGAATGAAGGCATGAGCTTTAGGATACTTGTTAGCCTCCCCACAGCCAGGAATCAAACACTTCTTGCCCCTCTTTGGGTTTCCTGGCATGTGGAACCGGCCTCCTTTGCCTTCCTGGATCTGTGGCGATGTACAGACATGTCCCTGTGAGAAGTTCTGGCTTCCTGGATCTCAGCAGTAGGGCTTGAGTCCGTGCATCTTTTCCCTGTTGCTGGCCCTTTGTCAACAGATTCCCTGTCCCTTTCACTTGATCCTATAAGGCCTGTCTTGGGACCCTCCCTACGCTGGTTAGACTGCCCAATACCCCTACTGTCCTGAGTATCCCTGGCTGACACATTTCCAGTGCAACTTGATTTGCCAGCTGTACCTGAAACCTGACTCTGGCATCTTGACCTGTTCTCCCTGGTAGTCTTGTCCACATTCATCTTAGAACCGGCCCTGACGGTAGCAATTCAAACAACCTCAGGTGATGGTTCCTTCAAATTCTTGCATGGAGAGCTATCTGCCAGAGGCTGGTTGGGTCCTTTCAGCGGCGAAGCACCAGGCACATATGGTGGAGTATTGCCGGTAGTTCTCACTGCCTTGGACCTACCGAAGGTTGCACCTTGGAAACCCTGCCATGGTAGATGGTTCTTACCGCATTGACAGAGCATGCAGTGCCTTGACTGGAGAGCTAGGATCCTTTTCCTTCCTTCCCTCTACTTTACTACACTGGCTCTGCAGCCACTTCTGGTAACGCCTGCAGTCTTTTTTCCTGTGCCCAACCTGCTTGCAATAGAAGCACTTGATATTGGAATCCGGGCTGTCAGGAGCTTGCTTTCCACTTTCTTTAGCTATAAGCTGCAGACGAGCAGTCAGCTTTTCCACGATCTGCTTAAAGCTGTCCAGATCCTGCTTGGAAAAACCAGAACTGACCTGTGGCTCCTCCTGAACTTTCCTCTGTGCCTTATCCATGACCAGGGAGACGTGCTGGTACCACTTTACTTTATGGACGGCTTCTTCCATGGTTCTGGGTCTCTCCAGATAGGCATATTTACCTCCCTCCTTGTCCTGACTCAGTGACTGCCAGTGCAAAATTTGCTAATTGCCTCCCCTGTACATACCTTTCTGGCAGGTCTCTGAAGGCTGAAACAGCAAGCACTCTGACCCTGTCTGCCCAGTCCTCATAGGACTCCCCTGGATTTTGGCTGGCTTGCTGGAACTTGAGCTTGGCTGTTTCAGTCAGCTCTCTGGCCCCGAAGCGTGCTTCCAACTTCCCCATCATCTGGCGATATGAGCACTGTCTGCCCATCTTGGTGGCTCTAATGAAGAAGTCTTGGGCTCTTCCTTCCAGACACCATCCCAGGTAATCCCGACTCTCATTCTCAGACCAGTTGAGGGCTGTTCTATAGCTGTCAAACCTGTACTTGAATGACAGCCAGTTTGTGTTCCCATCATACTGTAGATTTTTTGGTAATTTCCGGGGGTTCCCTCTTGGTCCAGAATGGGAATGCCTAACAGGACTGTTTTCCCTGCTGCTGTCTGAGGAGTCAGAATGCAATTCCGACTCACTCTCAGCGCAGTCGTGGTGCTCATGGCAGTAAAACCTGTTTCTGTGTGACCTACTTTGGTGCCTGCTCCAAGTTACTCTCGAGGGCAGGGGAGAGCTCGACGGGGCCCGTGTTCGTCCATCATGCCTCCTACCACTATACAGGTGCCCCTCCCCATCTCCATGCTCTTGGTCATGATCTCCAGCAAAATCTCGATGTCTGTGGTCAGTCGGTGCTGGCGACCTGGACCTACTTGAGTATGGGGAAAAGTGCCTGGAATCTTTAGGTCTAAAGTCCCTGTCATGGTGTCCGTGCTGTCGTCCCTATGACCTTGCTTCAGGATTCGACTGCCTCAGACTCTGTTTGTGTTCCCACGCCAGAGACTCTGACCCAAATCTGTGGCGACGCTGTCTGCTAGAGGCTGACCTTGACAAAGACGTAGACCTCCGCGACTGCCTGTGCCCTCGATATGAGTAATCAAGTCTTAAAGACTCGCTCCTTCCTGGTGATTGCTTTCTCACCATTTTGGAGGGATGGGGTTCCAATTTTTCAGCAGACCCAGGAGAGCCCACTTCCAACTCAACCAGGTTGTCCACAAAATTTGGTGGATGAGTTGGAACTGGTGGCAGCCCGGCAAGCAAGGAACTGGCATCACTGGGTTCAGCAACTCGACTTATGCTTTTGCTTGCCCCCGAGTGAAGAGAGGACCAAAAATCATCCATGGACTGCTGCTCATCCCATGTGGGTAAGGGAGTACTCTTTCTTTTCTTCCCCCAAATGCACCATTTTGGGGCTCTATTAAGTCTCCCATGGCCCCCTGCTGCGTTCTGAAATCAATCAGTTTGAGCAGGTCATCACTGGGATTGCTACAAGGAATGGACATCATCATGGACAACGTAAACTCCTCCTTCCTTCTCCCTGAACACACAAGCTGCACTGCTCAATCCAGAGGCTGTGTTACATTCAGCCCTATGGTGTACTGAATAAATCTTTCCCCTTTTATAAATGGAGTGACTAGAAAGTGCTAGTGTGGAGTACAATTAGTACCAGGTCTGTGTATAACACAACCGACACCCAACGCTATTAACAACTTTTGTTTGTTGTTAACTTACACCCTCCGGGGGTTGCAACCTTGCCGTGGTCGGAGGGCTTGCGTGGTCCAGTGATCTTTTAGGCTTTGCTGACGGGGGCATCAATACTCGACTAGATGGTTAGTTGTTGTCAATGCTTCTAGGCCTGTATGGCCAAGCTGCTGACTGGCCAAGCATTACGTGGTAGGAATTGATGCCCCTGGTAGGGTCTCCCATGTCAGAAAGGTTAGGAGTGAGGGCCCAGACAAATAGTAACCCACCTTTTTCCTATTCTGTCTTCTGCCTTTCTTAACGGTTCTTTTCTTTCTTCGTCTCCCTTTCAAGCCTTCTTTTGCACACTCTTTTTCTCTCTGTGGTCTTCTTAAGATCCGCCGTGTTCGCCGTGCGGTGCGACCTGTGACGGAGGGGGATGAGATCCTGGTGATTGAGAGGGCCAACGCCCACAACACATCACTTTGGCTCGGACCTCTCCTAGACAGGAGGTACACTCTGGCCCGGGTGTATCAATCGGCTTCCCCTTCGTGGGGCTGGGTCAAGACAGGCAGTTCTCCGACTGGCCAAGGTAACCCCTGCAGTGCTCAGCTCTCTGTTCCCGGGAGTTGGGCATGATCAGGGGGGATAGGGTCAGTAGGCTTCTGTTTGTCGTATATCTCTCCTGAAACCTGGAAGGGGTCAAGACAATGAGTTCTTGGCCCTGGCCCCTTAGTTGGACTCCATGGTGGGTGGGTAAGGGAGAGATGAAATTTCTAAACATAAATCATGGCTTTATCCAAAATCACACCCCCCATAAAGAAGAGGAAGGCAGTGGACCCCGTTTCTAGTCATAACGATTCCGACAGTGACTCGGATATGGAGACGAGACAGAGGACAGGTTTTTGGGCTTCCTGGCTTGTGGTTGAAGGGACAGAGCAGGAAAAGCCTATTTCTGCTCTGAGTCCTTTTGCTATTCAGAAGGGCTTTCAGGGTCTAGCAGGTGACCCTCAGTCAGTGAAAAGGCTACGGAATGGCACTTTCCTCGTCCAGTGCAGATCAAAGAGGCAATCGGAGCAGCTGCTGAGGGCAACAAAACTCGTGGACAGAGAGATCCGGGTGATCCCCCATAAGCAGTTAAATTCGACCAAAGGGGTTATTCGGTGCCCGGATTTGAAAGGTGTCTCGGAAGCGGAGATCAAGACAGAACTTGCGTCCCAAGGTGTGACAGAGGTGTATAGGGTGACAGTCAAAAAAGGTGCAGAAAGAGTGCCCACCAACACCCTCTTTCTGACATTCTGCAACCCTGTGCTGCCTCCGGTCATTAAAGTAGGGTACTTAAATGTACGTGTCCAACTGTATGTCCCATCCCCGTTGAGGTGTTTCAAATGCCAGAAGTTTGGACATGTCAGAGACCGCTGTTCTGGGCAGGAGGTGTGTGGTGTTTGTTGCAAGGCAACCCATGATGGGCCGTGTAAAGACCCGGCTCATTGTGCGAACTGCGGTGGCGACCACCCCTCCTCTTCACGCAACTGCCCTGTTTGGGTTCAGGAGTCCACCATCCAAAGAGTGAAGACTGAAAAGAAAATTTCGTTTTTTGAGGCCCGCAAACAGGTTGTTGGCAGTCAGACGTCAACAGTGTCTTCTTATGCTTCCGTTATAAAGAAAGTTTCCACCCGTTCAGTCTGCTGCCAGACTGACAATTTTACTTTCACCAAGACATTGCAAGAAAGACCGTTAAGCTCTGGTGGAAGCAAGTCCACCGCCTCCCAACCCAAAGTGGGTGCCCCTGGTGGAGGCAAAAAATCCGCCACTCCTCAGACTGCCCAGCAGTCTACTCCATCTGCTGCTGGGCAGATGAAAAAGCCAACCCTCCCGCCTCGAACTTCCTCGAGCAGTGCCCGTGCGGGCAAGGGAGTTCAACCAAGTGTGGAGATGGTGGAGATGAGGAAGAAACCTCCACCATCTCCAAAATCCAGACCTTCTTCACCTGTGGGCAAGTCTGCCAGCAGGTCTGAAGACCCAAACAGTCCAGTGAAACTAAGCAATAAATTTGCTCCACTGAACGCAGACGATGACGAGGAGATGACCTGACTTCTCTCCTGTTCATCCTCTGCACCATGGATAGTAGTAAACTAATCCATTGGAATATCCGTGGCTTAAATTCAAATTTTGAGGAGCTGCAACTTCTGTGTCAAACTGTAAAACCTTCCGTCGTGGCTCTTCAGGAAACTAAAATTCAAAGCCAGAAGACCTTCACTCTTTCTGGCTTTAATATTCTTTCTAAACCTGCACAACCATCCACATTGGGACTGTCAGGCGGTGTTGCCCTTCTTTTACACAAAACTTTGCTGTTTAGTCCTGTTGCTCTGACTACCTCCCTTCAGGCTGTAGCTGCGAGAGTCACTCTCCACAAGACTGTTACAATCTACTCACTGTATCTGCCACCTTCTGTCCTGGTTTGTCGTCAGGACCTTGTCAGTCTGATCGAAGAACTTCCTCGACCTTTTTTGCTGTTGGGTGACTTTAATGGTCACAATCCTCTTTGGGGTAGTGTCAGTTCGTCATCCAGAGGTCTGCTTCTTGAGGATGTCCTTTCAGACTTTGATTTGTGTTGTCTGAACGATGGAGCTCCAACTTACCTCCACTCTTCCACAGGTTCACTTTCGTGCTTAGATTTGTCGATTTGTGACCCCTCGCTGGTCCTGGACTATGAGTGGTCTGTCCATGACGATCTGCACGGAAGTGACCATTTCCCTGTTCTTTTAAAACCCTTATTAACTGAAAACATCTCTGTCTCACAACATCTTAATTATAAGAAGGCCAACTGGAATCTTTTTGCCACCAATATTTTGAAAGAATTCCAGGACACTGATTTTCTTCAGAGTCCAGACCCAGCTGAATCTCTGACTAACACTGTGATAAAGTGTGCTAAAACCTGTATTCCAATGTCTTCCAATAAACTCCAAATGCCCAAAACACCCTGGTTTAATTTAGACTGCCAACAAATTTCAAAAGTTCGCAAACGGGCTCAGCGTCGGGTATACCAACGACCTTCAGGTTCCAACGCTCGAGCCCATCAGAAACTCCGCGCCAAATCGAGACACACTTTCAAAATCAGTAAACGTCAGTCTTGGAGAAACTTTTGCTCCGGGCTGACATCAAAAACTTCAAAGAAAAAAGTCTGGAACATCATCAGAAAAATCAAAGGGAAAAACACCAACCCCTCCATTCATCACTTGAAACTTGCCGATGCTCTGATCACTGACAAAGAAGCTGTTGCCAATCTGTTGGCCTCCACCATCCAACAGAACTCCTCATCTTCAAATAAATCTGCAGCCTTTTTAAAAAACAAACAACTCAGAGAGAAATCTTTATACAATTTCACATCAGACAACTCTGAAGCCTACAATCTCCCTTTTTCAATCAATGAACTGAAAACAGCTTTACAAACCTGCACTGATTCTGCCCCTGGTCTGGATGATATTCATTATCAGGTTTTGAAGCATTTTCCAGAAAGCTGTCTCCAGACTCTTCTTAAAGTATACAACCATATCTGGACCACAGGGTACTTTCCGCCCTCCTGGCGGAAAGCCCTGATCATTCCAATTCCAAAGCCTGCAAAGGACCTTACCAACCCTTCCAACTATCGTCCGATAGCTCTGACTAGCTGCCTCTGTAAGTTGATGGAAAAGATGGTCAACTCCCGTCTGATGTGGAAGCTGGAAACCGATGGCCTTTTGGCCAGTCAACAGTGCGGTTTCCGGAAATACCACTCGACAGTTGACCATCTAATCCGTCTGGAAACCACCATCCGCAATGCCTTTGTCAATAAACAGCATGTGGTCGCTATCTTTTTCGACCTCGAAAAAGCGTATGATACCACATGGAAATCAGGAATTCTTCTGGACCTGCACAGACTTGGTTTCCGTGGTCACCTGCCTCTGTTCATACAGAACTTTTTGGCTGATCGACAGTTCCAGGTGCGTGTTGGCACCACACTCTCTGACATCCATGGGCAGGAGTTGGGTGTCCCTCAAGGGAGCATCCTTTCTCTTGCTCTTTTCAGCATTAAAATCAACGACATTGTGAAATCGGTAAGCCAGGGCTCTGAGTCCTCTCTGTTCGTTGACGACTTTGCGCTGTACGCAGTGGGAGCTTCTTACCCCAGCGTACAGCGTCGACTCCAACTTTGTGTCAACAAGATCCAGCAGTGGGCCGAGGAAAACGGGTTTACCTTCTCACGTACCAAAACTCAGTCAATCCATTTTCACAATTTTCGTCAATTTTTTGCTGATCCTGAAATTCGTCTGGACAAGTCCACCATTCCAGCTGTAAAAGAACCAAATTCCTTGGAGTTATTTTTGATCAAAAACTCAACTTTCTCAGCCACATTAAAAATCTCAAAACCTCTTGCCAGAAAGCTCTGAATATTCTGCGGGTCGTAGCACACACTGACTGGGGCGCTGATAAGAAAACTTTGCTGCATCTCTACAGAGCCCTGGTCCGCTCCAAACTGGACTATGGTTGTGCTGTGTACGGCTCTGCAAGACCCTCTTATCTGAAACTCTTGGACCCTATCCACCATCAAGGGCTTCGTCTCTGTCTTGGAGCATTCCGCACCACCCCTGTGTACAGCCTGTACGCAGAGGCGGGTGAACCCTCACTGTCCAACCGCAGGCTGAAAATGTCTCTAAATTACTATATCAGACTGTTCTCAGAACCACAGAATCCTGCCTATGACTGTGTCTTTGACCCCCAGTTTCAAAACAAATTCGAAAACAACCCTAACTGTATTCCGCCGTTTGGTGTTCGTATGCAGCCTCACGCGCGGAATGCAGGTCTAGACCTAGGAGTTGTGTCTGATTTTTCCAAGTTTCCGGATCAGCCTCCGTGGACCTTTTTCACACCAGAGATTCGTTTTGATCTCGCAGCTTTTCGTAAAGAGTCCACCAGCTGTCAGGCATACAAGGCATTGTATGCTGACCTCTGTTCAAAATTTCCATCCTGTTAGAAAATTTTCACTGACGGTTCCAAGTCTGAGGATGGAGTGGCCTGTGCAGCCTATTGCCCTGGTGCTCCTTCTCAGATACTGTTAAAACATATACCTCCAGATGCCTCTGTCTATTCTGCTGAACTTACTGCTCTGGTTCTGGCATTGAAAATAATTTCACAATCTACCAAGAGGGACTTTCTGGTTCTGTCGGATTCGCTGTCAGCTTTGGAGGCCATAGCTGGCCGCAACCTTCAGCATCCAGAACTTTTACATTTCTTTGAGCTTTTTAGCAAGTTGAAAGCGGATGGTTACAACATTATTCTAGCTTGGGTTCCTGGTCATGTTGGCATCGGAGGGAACGAAATGGTTGATCGTTTAGCCAAGAATGCCACAAGAGAGAAATTGTCCAATATTTATATCCCTTGCTCAGATCTGAAACCCGAAATTAACGATTATGTGAGAGACCTCTGGCAGGAGGATTGGAACACACAGACGGATAACAAACTCTTTCAGATCCGTCCAAACCTTAGGGAGTTCCTCCCATCTACGTCTGGTGGTCATAAAGAAGAAACAGTTCTGTGCCGGCTGCACACCGGCCATTCGTATTTTACCCATTCGTACCTTTTAAAGAATGAAGAAGCGCCGTGGTGCATTCCATGTCATGTGCCACTCACAATGAAACATATTCTTTTAGAGTGTTGGGACTTGCACGATGTGAGACACAAACATTTTACAGCAGAGTCCATGAAAATCCTGTTCAGGGATGTTCCGCCTGACGTGATCTTTGAGTTTTTGAGAGAGATTAACATTTTTCATCTGATTTAAGATTTTACGGATGAAAGATTTTTAACGAAGTTTCTGGTGCGTTTCTAGACAATGTCATTTAAAGAGATGTGTGAAAGGTGGTTTTTTTTTTTTTTTTTTTTTTTTTTTTTTTTTTTTTAATGACTTGAGTTGATTTTAACGTGGTGACAGCCCTGATGTGGCCCCTTGCGGTCGGCTGGGCTATAAGCAACATTATCTTATCTTATCTGTTAACTTACAGCTAGGGTTGTACCAATTGAAAATGCTAAGCATATCCCACTTCTGACACCAATGAAGTGTTTTCCCTACACTCAAGATAAGTTCGTGTATATACCTAGCACTTTTGCACTCACACACATGCACTGTACCTTACCTGGTCAGTCCAGACTCTGGCTTGGTGGTTTCATCAGGATTCTTACCCAAGCCCTTCACTTGCATGAACTACCAAGTAAGGTCTAGTCTAGTCACTGTCTTTCTGTCAGTGTCCACCTCCGGGCCCAGCAGTGGTACTGTCAAAGCCATCCTAGCCGTTGTAACCATCTACGGCTGTTCTGTCGCAGTGCTAGGGCAAAACTGCCTCCAATAAACTGGAGGCCCTAGCACTGGTCTGTCACTAGTGTTACTGTCACTGTAGTACAACGTAGCTCCCTAGCTAACTACAAGTTAGCTAGTCCGCTGTCCTCAAGGCCAAGTATCGAACTCCCTAGCTAACTACAAGTTACCTAGTCCGCTGTCCTCAAGGCCGAGTGTCGAACTCCCTAGCTAACTACAAGTTAGCTAGTCCGCTGTCTTCAAGGCTCCCTAAACTAACAACAAGTTAGCCGGACCGCTCTCTTCAAGCTCCCGTGTCGGACTGCCGGAGTTCGTCTGCTTGTTTACTTGAGAGTCTGTGAACACTTCCTCATGCGAGGTGCACTGAGTTCGCCTATGTGCGCAGAAACCGTGCGTCACTACATGTATACAATGACTATGGTTGGACCAGCAGCGCAACATCATGCTGTAAGAACTAGGATGGGAACCCCTTGAATCACGGCGAAACAGGCAGAGGCTAATCTCTTGATCTTGATCTTGATCTTGATCATTAAGATGCTTGAGGCCTGGGTAGGCCAGTTCATCCTTCCAGGAGGTAAATCCAGAATGCTTAATTTGGCATGCGTGGCTAGTGGTAGCAATCTGGATCATAGACTGTAGGCAGGTTTGTCCAGTGGGCATCCAACCAGCACTTGAAAACTGACATGGTAGGTGCCGTGACAACGCTGTCCGGCAAGCTGTTCCAGGTGTTGATGACTCACTCTGAGGAGTAGGAAAGTCTGCGTACGTTGAGCCTACAGTGTGCTTTATTCAACTGAAGACTGTTTCCTCTTCACTCTCTGCTTACTGCAAGTGTGAACTGTGGCTGATCTGTCCTGTAGACACCATGAACGTATTTGTATGTGTCAATCATGTCACCACGTTTTCTTCGGTGTTCAAGACTGGGAAGCTTCAGAGTGGTGAGTCTTTCTAGGTACGGCTTCTCTTTCAATGAGCCTATTAGCTTGGTTGCATGGCGTTGCACATCCTCAATGTCTTTGCAGAGGGTCTTTGAGTGTGGGTTCCATACAGTGTGCCCATATTCCACCAGTGGTCGGACCAGTGACTTGAAGAGCTGGATAAACAGGTCCACAGTAAGAAAGTCATTTGAGCGCCGTATGATGCCAACAACCTTGTTCACCTTTGCTGTGATGCTCGCGACATGCGCCCTGTAATCAAGCTTCTTGTCGATCAGGATGCCTAGGTCCTTCTCCACATCACTTTCAGCAAGGGCCAAGTTGTAGTCTTCTCCTTGGTTGGTCTTCCCTCTCATGTAATAGACTGCCTCTGACTTCCTGTTCCCCGACTTCAATACGCTGCACTTCTCAGGATGAAATCTGAGTAACCAGTCTCTCGACCACTGATGGAGTCTGTCAAGGTCATCCTGAAGTATGTGTGTAGCTGCTTCCTGATCACTTCTCCTGAAAATCTTTGTGTCATCGGCAAACAACGGTACACTGCTCTCCACTCGGCTGGGGAGGTCATTGATGTACATCACGAACAGCAGCGGGCCCAATACGCTCCCCTGTGGGATTCCGCTTGTCACATCAGCTTGCTGTGATGATGCTCCATCCACGATCACCCTCTGTTTTCTCTCGCCCAAGAAAGCCTCAATCCACTGCAAGACGTTCCCTGATACTCCATGGGCTTTAACCTTTCTGACCAGTCGGCGGTGAGGTACGCTGTCAAATGCTTTCTGATAATCCATGTAGATCACATCGATGGAACCTCCACTGTCAAGCACTTTCGTCCACGTATCCAGAACATCCAAAAGCTGGGTAGCACATGAACACACTGGACGAAGCCTTGTTGTTCTCTGCATATCAGATCGTTGGCTTGGAGATGCTCAGTCACCTGCTCCCTCACCAGAGGTTCCATGACCTTACAGAGAATGCAAGTGAGACTCACTGGCCTGTAATTGTTTGCTAGAAGTTTGCTCCCTTTCTTGAAAATTGGTGTCACTATTGCTGTTTTCCAGTCCTGCAGTAGCTTCGATTCCTCAAGAGACTTCCTAAACAGTAGTGTCACCGGGAGCGCCAGCATCTCAGCAGCCTCGGACGACAGCAATGGGTTAAATAAATACCATCTGGTCCTGGGGCCTTGCCAGTCTTGAGGTTCTTCTGCAGTTTTTTCACTTTTTCAACAGTGATGTCAAAGTCAGCGAGTTCACTTCCATAGTCATACCGGGGGGGGGGGGGGGGGGGGGGATCAGGCAGTTCACCATCTCCTTCTGTCGTAAACATGCTTTGGAAGAAATGGTTCAACAACTCTGCTTTTTCTTTGTCTGATGATGTTTTTGATTGATCTTCTTTCTTCAGATCTGCAACGCCACTTCTTGTTTTTGTCTTGTTCTTCACGTAGGACCAAACTGCCTTTGGGTTTTTCTTTGCCTGTTGTGCCACTTGCTCTTCCAGTTTTTTCTTGGCTTTCCTGCATGCTTTCCTGGCCTGATTCCTGGCCCTCACATACTCCTCATAAGCTTTGCCATCATGCGTCTCTGTCCAACGTCTGAATAATTTGTGCTTCTTTCTGACTGAAGCAAATGTGCCCTTGTCCATCCATGACTTTCTTTTCCTTCCACCTTTTGACGTGGGTACAAATTTTTCTGTCACCTTTTCAATTTCCTCCTTGAAGATGCCCCACATAGCATCCACTGTACAGCCATGAAGTACCTCTTCCCAATCCACGGATCCCAGTTCATGCCTGATGCCATCAAAATCCGCTTTTCGAAAGTTTGGGCGGTGAACCACTGTAGGTTTTCCTCCATGGCAAGACAGACTGATCACTAGTGTGGCATGGTCGCTTTTTCCCAGTCCTGCTGTTGTAGGAATGTCCAGTACCATGCCATCCCTGTTTGTGAATACCAGATCTATTAGTGTAGGCTTCTGTCCATGTCTGTAACACATTAGTTCCATGTGGTTTTGAATAGGGAATGCATCCTGAGTACACCTGTAGAACAGTTGTGCTGGGTGATTTTCACCTGCCTTACACTTGTCATTTTTCCAGTCTATTTCTGGAAAATTAAAGTCCCCTATCACAAGCAGGTGTGATGGTTTTCTCTCTGCTGCAGATAACATCAGTTATTTAGCTGCTGCAAGTTCTCCCCACTGCTGTTTGGAGTTTTGTAGACCAAATCTATCAAGAAATCTTCCCCCTCATCGAACTGACATTCTGCAAAGATAGCTTCTTTAAAGTCACTCGCTGCAGTAATGTCACTCTGACTTGGTCCCAGACTAGATGCTATGCAGAGGCAGATGCCCCTAAGTCCTTTTTTCTCATTCAAGTTGTGAAAAAGTTCATAGCCTTCCATAGCCACTTCACATTCACTTACTTCAAAGCGCCTATTCTTAGGCACCACTTCTGTTATTCCTATAACATCCGGTTTGTGCAAATCAATTAAAGCTTGAAATTCTGCTCTTTTATCGAGAAAACTGTCTGCATTAGTATATATATATAGGTGGTGTGTTTCTGCACACCATTATCCACAATGGTTGACTGACTAGAACTTATAGAAGGTTTAAAACTATGTACAGTGGCTTTCCGCTTTCTGTTCACTTCCTCCTCTCCTCTCCCCTTTGATTGGGGTACTTCCCAATGTTGACGATGCGCCTGTTCCACCGAATCCAATGCGCTATCTCGT
The DNA here is from genome assembly GCA_033310375.1 of Conus canariensis. Classification (NCBI taxonomy): domain Eukaryota; kingdom Metazoa; phylum Mollusca; class Gastropoda; order Neogastropoda; family Conidae; genus Conus; species Conus canariensis. The sequence goes on along the minus strand of CM065730.1, from coordinate 41,831,892 downwards.
CCCCCTGGTTTTTTTTATTCCTCTTTCCTCCTTTTAAGCTCTTTGTACAACTGCCCTTCCTGTTCCCTCTCTGATGGGGTCATATCTCTCCTGACTGAGATTTTAGAGCACAGATTACCTTCCTCGCCTTCTTCCTCTTTCTCATCCTGATTTCTTTCAATCCCTTCCTGATTCAGTTCTTTGTTCGCTCTGGCAAAGGCTCTACGCACCTCATCCCGTACAGCCATGTTTTCAAATTTCACCATCACTGGTCTGACCTTCCTCTCGCCCTCATTCTGACCAGTCTGCTGTTTCTTCAGGCATCTGATAAGTGATATCCACTGGTTTGTGTGCCACTTTTACCTCCTGCAGTAGATTACTGACCATGTTTTCGTCCTCTTTCTTCCTTGTATTCCCCTCTTCAGATGTGCTTTCAGGAATACCAAATTCATCATGTTTTTCTGTCTCCTTGCTCTTGTCTTCTGCCTCAGCAAGCTGTTCTTTTGTCTTCTCCTCAACCAGGCGTTTAACATTCTGCAACTCAAGGGAGCTCGCTTCCAAATTCTCTTGTGTCTTTCTATCAACAAATTCTTTCATACTTTCTATCTCCCCAGCGTTTTCTGCATGAGTCTCGCTCTGAATATTCCATACAACATGTACAAGATCATTCATGGCACTGTGGACATACCTTCAGACAAATTCCTGAAGAAAGGATCCACCAAACACGATCACATCACCTCCTCTGACCCATACAAGTTCAGTTTCTTCCCGTCAACCATACCCGCCTGGAACTCCCTTGCCTGCGACAACAGCAGAGTCTCCCTCCTTGGTATCATTCAAGAGGGAGCCCTCCCCTCCCACACCACACACACACACACACACACACACACACACACACACACACACACACACACACACACTCACTCACTCACACACTCACACTGCATGGTGTGCACATGCACACCAACACACACAAACACGTATCCACACACATACACGCATGCACGCATGCACACCACACACACACACACACACACACACACACACACACACACACACACACACACACACACACACACACACACACAGAAACACACACAGTTAAGGATCATCTTTGACCAACACAAAGTGATTAGATTTATGTTCATGACCTCTGTTGTTCTTTCCATCAATTTCAAGGCCCAGGTTAGATTTTAATGGGGAAAAAAAAACATGTATAATATAAAACCGGGATCTGTTTGTGTGTGTATGTGTGCGTGCGTGCATGCGTGTGTGTGTGTGTGTGTGTGTGTGTGCATGCGTGCGTGCGTGCATGTGTGTATGCTGTCTATGTTGCTTCTTAGACAAATTCACAGTTTTCATCTGATCTTCTTTGAATTTGGCATTATAACTTATCAACACACTGGGCAGGTAATGAGTAGATCACCGTTATACTAGGTAGTCACATTATTTGTAATGTACGTATGGGAAAAAAAAAAGGCATGATTGAAAAGCAAAGCCAAGTGACTGTCAACGTGAGTGGAAGGGAAGGGGGAGAAGAGGAACAGCAAAGGGGCAGGTAGTAAGGAAGCTGAATTACTAGAAGAGAGGAACGGGGAACAAAGAAGACCATGGAAGGGGGACGAGAGAAGGAGAGGAGGGGAGGAACAACAGGGGAAGGGGGATTTTGTGGAAGGGGAGGAGGGAAGAACAAGGGGACTGGGAAGGGGGAAGGAAAAAGAGATGGGAGGGGGGAGGATGGAGGGGGGAAGCGGGGAGGGGGGGGGGAATGAGGACCTAGGGGGGGGGGGAGAATGGCAAAGGAGGGAGAGTGATAGGGTAGGAGGAACAGGATGAGAGGAAAAAGGACATGCATAAAAGGAGGGGTATGGGAAGGGGAGGAGAGTGAGATGGGGGGTGGAAGAAAGGGTATGAAGGAAGGGGAGGAGGACAGACAGGGGGTTGGGGATGGGGGAAGAATAGGGGAAGGGAAAGAGGGGAGCAGGAAGGAGGGGGGGAGGGGATGAGAAAGGAGGGGAGGGGGGGAAGGGGTAACAGAGGGAAGGGGAAATGGAAAGTGGAGGGGTCAGCTAGTTCTTAAATATAAATGAATGGAGGATAATGTAACAGGAAGGATTCCGCTTTTTCTATGATCTGAAAATAGTTTTCCCATGACAAGGAGAGGATGGAAAGTTTGTCTTATAATTATAATGTTAAGTAACCTTAGCAATTTGGAAGGCCTTGGACTCCTAAGGCAAGACAAGCAAAACAACAACAAAAAATTAATTTAATGAGTGGGGGAAAAAAGTTTTTAGAAAGTATTGAAACTTGTCTTTGTGGGTAGACTTACCTTTCAGATTGCCATCATGTCTGTCACCCTAGCACCGCTGCGACTGCTGCTTGCGGCCCTCATCATTCTGATAGTTTGGCCACTGGCAGCCATTGGGAGTTGTTGCTCTTCACCAGAGGACAAAAAGAAACCCTTGAAGGGTTGGAAACGGTATGTTTAATGTTATTTTTTTCCATTGCTCAATCTATATCCGTCTATATCTTGAGAAACATGCAGTTAAATGGGTAGAACATTCAGTCGTTGAGCTGACAGAGTTTGCACCATTCGTGGGGTCTGCCTAGATGAAATATTTTTCTCCTCTTCTTTCAACTCGGAGTGCTATAGAAGAACTGTCTATCAAGTAACTAAAGGGTATCTGTTTCAGTTTAGGGTAGGTTACAGTGGTGGAAGAAGAGGGTTTTTAACCATGAAATTGTGCACATCTGCTGTCTGAGTTGTGACTGCTGAGTGATATCACAAGCATTTTTCCATTTTCCATCAGTATCTCTATAATGAAGTACTATTCCATACAATAGTGTCATTTCAAGAGTAACACATCCAAGATCAGGAAACAAATCCGAGAAAAATGCTAATAAAGCATGCTGTTTTTGGTAATGTGGTATGCTGAAAGTGCAGAAATGGATTCAGTGAAATCTGTATGTCTTTGAACATCCAGTTTCTCGATCAAATATATGGACTAACGCTTAACATCAAAATGCTGAATCACATGGCGAAGTTATTTTGCAAAATCTAATGGCTTCATTGAAAAGATTGATGAATAATGAATATAATACTGTAGACAACACAGAAATCAAGACATACACAGCATGAACATTCATGCATACATGTACTCATGCATATACACACTCATGTTCACACACGTGCACACAGGCACACGCATACATGTGCATCCATGCACATATGGTAAACACATGTATACATGCATGTACACACAATGCACACTCCCCCTTTCCATCCCCTGCTCTCACGTCCATACTCTCCGATATTACATGATTTGTGCAGAAATTTTAAATCAAAATAATGCCACTGTTAGTACTATCATTATATCACACACACACACACACACACATACACACACACACACACACACACACACACACACACACACACACACACAAACACGCATGCATTCTCACACTCACATTAACACTGCTCAGTGCTCTAGTATTTGGGTTAAATTTCACGTTGAAAATAAGATTCTATGAAGCTTGAACTGTATCTATATCTCTGTGTGTATGCGTACGTGGGTGCATATGAGTGTATGTGTGTGTGTGTGTGCACCTGTGAGCATGTGTGCTTGAGTGTACACATGAATACATGCACGCACGCACGCACACACACACACACACACACACATGTATACTCACACTCACATTTACACTGCTCAGTGTTCTAGTGTTTGTGTTAAATTTCAGGTTGAAAATAAGGTTCTGTGAAGCTTTAACTGTATTTATATCTCTGTGTGTATGCGTACGTTGGTGCATGTGTGTGTGTGTGCACCTGTGAGCATGTGTGGTTGAGTGTACACATGGATACATGCATGTTTATGTTTTGTTGAATTGATTCTCAGAGGCTATGCAAGGATTCTGCGTTTTTTCCTACGTGCTGTTTTCTTCATCTTCGGCTTTTACCGGGTCAAGGTGCAAGGGAAGAAGTCCACTGCCCAAGAAGCCCCCATCGTGTGTGTGGCTCCCCACTCCAGCATGTTTGACGCGTTAGTGGGTCTGTTGGACACCCAACTGGGAAGTGGACTGTCCAGGGAAGCCAATATTAAAATCCCTGTCATTGGATGTACGTAATGTGTCTGTATCAAACTAGAATCATTTTTAGTTATCTGATTTTTTGGAAGTGTGTGTATGTGTGTTTGCGTGCGTGTGCGTGTGTGGGCACATTTTTAAATGGTAAGTGTGTGTGTGCACACATGCATGTGTGTGCACGCGCACGCACACATTTTAATGTGAAGCTCTTTGGTTGGCCGAGAGAAAAGCTGTGATAGGAGTAATCAGGGTTTTTTTAACATGTACGTACATGCACACAAATGCGCATGCACGCACGCACACGCACTGACACAGTGAACTTCCCTTTAACCCATCCCCATCTGCTCTTGCTATATGTGACCCGCCACCACGAAACCAGTCTTAACTTGCGCGGCCTACTTCACGGCTACAGCTGAAAATAGCTGGTGAGGGTCTACCTGGGGCATTTTGACTTTTTTGCAGAAATGTGTTCCTTACACCCTAAACTTTCACGTGGCATTATCCATTTGCTCCAAAACAACCAATACATTAGTTAAAATTGAGATTTAAAAGCCTAACCTCAAATCAAAATGAACTTCTTTTAACGCAAAATGACCGATTTTCACTTGCCTAAAACTTAACGCAACCCTTACAGAACCCCATCGTGTTATATACCGTTCGAAAGCGTGTGTGACGCTCTCCCGGTTTCTCTGTGTGCCATCTAAAAACAAGTATGGTAAAAAGTAAGATGCCGTTGCTAAGGAAAATATGCTGGAGATGATAGCAAAAACTTTAGAAGCCGTTTTCTCAAAATGGCCGTCGGCACAGTAACCCACTTCAAATGACCATAACTTTCTTATTTTTTTGTCCTATAGCATTCATTTTTATATCAAATTAATCAGAAAAATCTGTAGATTTTAAATATATGTATATCTCAGAACTTTCAAAAATCGAGTTAAGACTGGTTTTGTGGTGGAAGGTCACATATGATTACTTCCACACAGAGATGATCTGGGAACAATGAAATAACACTCTTATTTTTGTGTTTGACTTGTTGCATGATTGTTTGACTTAGTTATTGATTTGTATCTTCTGTTACATGACAGGTATATTCTACTTTGCCCAGCCTGTTTTGGTAAGTCGTGAGGACCCCAACTCTCGCCATACCACCATAAAAGAAATCGAGCGACGCAGCCACTCTGACGGAGAGTGGCCTCAGATCTACATTTTCCCAGAAGGCACCTGCTCCAACCGGTCATGTCTCATCAGTTTTAAAGCAGGTTTGGTGTTTTCTTTGCTGTTAGTCTTATATTGCTTTGCAGGCAGAGACATGCCAGATTTGGGGATATTTTACTCTCCTTGGCAGGATTTCCCGTAAAGGAAAGTAAAGAGGCTTCCAACTCTTAAGTGTTGAGGGAAGAGTTACGGGTTGAGGTTTATGCACAAACAACAGATGTTATGAAAACAGGTGATCTTTTGTTATAATGGACAGACCATAGCAGCTGTTAAAACTCAGAAGAACTTTTTTTATCCTCACCAGCTGATTGAATGAAGGAATCCCTCAGGATATCAACAAGCGCAGCTCAAGGTCAAACTGAAGCCCAAACACGTACGTTTTGGAGTGGGGAGGAGGGGGGGTAGAGGGTTGTTTTGTTCTGACGTCAAGTTGGTCATCTTCCACTGAAACCATTTGATGTAACCAGACACTTTGTTCTAATTAATCGTTACATTTTCTTTCTTTCATTATTTTACTCTATGTGTTGACACTCTTTCATGTTTTTCTTGTTATGTAATTAATTCGATTCAGTATTGTGTATCAAACCAGAACAAAAATTGCTAGACGTCATACAAAACAGGCAAAACAAAAGAGACTAGGAGTGGGATGGGGAAAACCAGTTACATGTATATTTTGGTGTTATGTATTCAGATTCTTTATACACTCTTTGAAATGAGAATTCAGTACTTCTTTTTTTTTTTAAACTGATGTAAAATTTCAGGGGCATTCATTCCTGGAGTACCTGTGCAACCCATGTGTATTCGCTATCCCAACAGACTGGTAAGAAAGGACGCTCAGGAATTTTACGACTAAAAGAAGTTTTACAGTATACTTACCTGTCCAAACAATCGGCATGGAACATCGCCAAACAACAGGATCCTCTAAAAAAAAAAAATTTTTTAAAGTGTGAGAACAGGGTCGTATCTCCATCTCAATTGTAAGTGATCTCCCTTTATGAGTTCACAGTATTCAGCTCTTCCTCACGTAGATCAGTTTTCACACCTTTTTCTGGCTCTGCGGGGAGATGGGAGAGTATCTTAGTGTTTGGACTGGTAAGTATGTAGTAAAGCTACTTTTAGTAATAAAATTTCCTTTTCTGTATAATTACCTATCCAATAAAAAAAATGCCTGAATATGGAAAAGGATGGTTGGCGAATCTTCACCTGTGACATGGCCTGTTTGAAATTCATAAGAGAATGTCCCTGTATGGTTCTCCAGGCTTACTCAATGTTCAAATGCAGAAAGCCATGAAAAGGCACAAACAAAGATAAAACACTTGCAGGATCAGGAAAAGGAAAAGACCCAAAAAACAAATGCCAAGGCTCTTGATCCATAACACAGTCACACAAGTCATGTCAGTGGCAATTGAAATCAAAAGCCATGACCAAAGAACAGTGCAAAAAGGCATGTTGATGGAAGCTCAGACTGAGAGCCCTGACCAAAGACATAGTAAAACAGGCATGTCAGTAGCTTCTTACACTAAGCCAAGACAAAAATGCACAGATATCAAAGGCACGTCAATGGCATCTTAAATAAAGAGCCAAGGCCAAAATATGTGGTTATGATAGGTATATTAATGGCAGCATAAACCAAGAGTAAATTCAGACCAAATGAGCATGTTAGTTGCATCTTGAATAAAGAGCCAGGCCAAAAGCACAGTGATAACAGGTATATCAATGGTAGCTTAAACCAAGTGCCAGGACAAAAATGGTCACAATAGACTTGTCATTAGCAGCTTAAAGAGCCAAGGCCAAAACATATAGTCATAATAGGTGTAATAATGGCATTTCAAACTAAGTCAGACAGCAATAAACAGACCAAATGGGCATATCAGTGGCGTCTGGAACAAAGAGCCAAGGCCATATGTATAATAAGTTACATGAATGGCAACTTAATCAAGTACCAAGACAAAAAAAATTGTCATATTATTGGTATTTTAATGGCATCGTGAACAAAGAGCCAGGATGAAAAATACACAGACCACCTGTTCAATGAACCAAGGGCAATATTGAACTGGCAGGTATGTCAGTTTGGTAAAAAAAAAAAAATCTAAATCATGCAGGATGTGTTGCTATCTGGGCAACTACAACCCACACTAGGCAATCGAGTGCCTCATGTCCTCAGACATATAAATAAAATCTGCCAAAAGTGGATTGTGCCTTCCAGCCTGCTGCCTGACTTGAAGTCAGAGACTGTGATATGTTGCCAGAGAGCGCAACTAGCAGAAAGAGCCCAGACTTGGTGCGCCTTTTCGTCCACTCTAAGGTGAAGCTGTTCCTGGTCATAGACGTAAGCCTGGCAAATCACCTGCCAGAGCCTGGAGCATGTCATCTGGGGTCATATAGCAGCACTGTCCTGGCCACACCATAGAAGGGAGCTCATGGACCCTGACTCTGCCCCCTTAAGGTACTTCTTCAGTGCTCTGACAGGACAGTTGACCTGCTCCACCTTCAATGGCCAGGGCCTGGGATTTGAAGGGGCTAGCAGAGGCAAAAGTGCCCGAGGATGGAGGGCGCAGAGCGCTGGGGGGAGACAGTGACCTGTCCCCACTGGACCCGAGACATAGGTTAAAGGTTAGAAGTAGGAAGCGTTGGTCGCTGTTCTTGCCAAAATGGGCTGACCGTCCAGACGTTCAAGACAAACGCCAAAAATTGTGCACAATGGCGAACAGGTCCAACTCTCGCTTAAGTTGAATGGAAGGAATGAAGAAAAGACGGAGCAGCTGATGCAGGTTTCATGAGGGTTGAGGTTGGAGATTACTTTCCAACCCAATGAGCATGCTCTGGATGTATGAGGAGGAGAAGAAATGCCAGCTGTCTTGGCAGGTGCCAGAGCGCTCTGCGACGACGACGACTGTAATGGGCGAAGATGAGCATAGTTTTCTGGTATTTTCTCAATCAGCTAAGACAGAGTGTTTTCGTCTTGAAAGGGGAAGGCTGACTCAAATGACCACTTCAGAGAATCCATGATGGAAACTGAACCAGAAAAGACCAGTCGAGGGCATGTTTCTTCGCCAAGGAAAGGAAGCCCAGATGAATCGAGGATGAATTCACTAAGGGAGAATACTCCTATTGGCCTAATGGTTAAAGGAAAGAGTTGGTTCCCTGCTCTGAGTTTTTGATTTTTTTATGAGAATCCTGATGTATGGTGGTTTTTCATGCCTAATGGAGATAAGGCATTTGTTTGGACAGGTAAACATGAAGAAAATGCATCACAGAGAACTATTAACCTGATAGTAGAAGGAGTCTTAAATATTAAACAGTTTTCGCTGGGAGAGGAAGGGGGGGGGGGGGGGGAGGTCTTGCTCTTGATGGGTTGTTTTTCTTCTGTTTCTTAGGATATCATGTCATGGATATTTTTTCATGTTTATTTTTAGGATACAATTACAGGGATTTTTTTTTTCAAGTAACAGTGACGTGGATTTTTTTTTCTTCTGTTTTTAGGACACAATTTTTTCCTTGTGTCTTTTTGAGAAGCAGTGACATGGATGAGCTTTTGGGGTTTTTCAAACTTTTTAGGAGACGGTTACATGGATGTTTGTCTTGTAGGATAACATGACATTGGTGGGTCTTGTTTTTTTTTGTTTTTTTTTCATTTTTAGGATGTATGATTTGGATTTTTTTTCTGTTACAAGATATAATGACGTTTTTGACCTTGTTTTTAGGATACAATTACTTGGATTTCTTTTTTGTTGTTGTTTTTTCTTGTTTTGTTTTTTAAGATAGAGTGGCTTGCTTTTTTTTGTTTGTTTAAAGGATGCATTGACAAATATTTTCAGTTTTAGGATACCATGATAAGGGTTTCTGTTATTGTAGTTTTTGTGGTTTTCCTTTTGTTGTTGTTGTTGCTGTTTATTTTGTGGATATAATGACATGGAAGTTTTTTCCTTTTGTAGATTACAATGATATGGATTTTTTTTTCTGTTATAGGCTGCAGTGATATGGACTTTTTTTTCTGTTATAGAATACAAGGACATTATTTTTTTCTGTTAGAGGATACAGTGACATCAATGTGTTTCTTTTTTTCCTTTTTTCCCCTTTTGTTTTTAGGATACAATGACATGGACTTGGGATGGGCCAGGCGCGTAAGTTACCAACGCTTACTCACATTTGTACACTTTCTTTGTGTTTGTGTGTGTTGTGTGCCTGCAAAACCAGTATTACCTGAAAAGAAAATGCGCCGTGTATATGTGTCTCAGTACATGAATTTGCAAACCCCGTTTTATGTTTACACCACACACATGCATGCACGCACACACGCTCGCACACACACACGCACGCACGCACACATGCACAGCGCACACATGCACACACGCACGCACACGCACACACCACACACACACACACACACACACACACACACACACACACACACACACACACACCGACTTGCATTAGCACATGCAGAAAGGAGCGGACAGAACAATAGGAAATTGTTGTTAAGTGTTTTGTCATAGTACTGGAGTTTGTTCTGTGCAGGTGGAAGCTGATATGGCTTACTCTGTGCCAGTTTCACAACTCTATGGAGGTGGAGGTGAGTCACAGGCCTTTTTAGATGGTACATGCATGAATGTGTTTCATTGTCATCTCAGTGTGCATGGGTGTGTGTGTATGTGTGTGTGTGTGGCAGAGAGAGAGCAAGAGAATATACATCCATATACTAGTCGGGACTTCTTTCAGTGTACCATAAAGGGTCCTCTCCACAAGGTCTAAGGTCCTGACAAGATCTTGAAGTGGAAGGGAGGTGTTGCAAAATAAAATTGGATACTTTTCATCCCAGAGATGAGTGTCGGGGATTTGTTTTACAGAAAAACGGAAACTTTCGAGATTTTGACATTGTTCTGCATAACGACGAAATTAAGTCCGTTTTATCATAAATTCCTCTTTTCTGTCCCTTCAAGCTATATCAAAGCAAGTCTGAAGTGTGTTTGTGTGTGTGTGTTCATCTTTGTTTTGTGTGTTGCTCCTTTTCATATTGTGCATATTATGCATGCATTCTTGTGTGTGTCTGTGTGTCATGTGGTGTGTTGCTTTGTGTCTGCTCTCTCACACTTGTTTACCTTTGTGTTTGTCTGTCTGTAGTATTTGCCAGTGTATTGTCCCTCCAAAGAGGAGATGAAAGACCCCAAGTTGTACGCTGATAATGTCCGTCAAGTCATGGCAGAGTGAGTCATACTACCTTTTATGAGTATTTGTGTGTGTGTGTGTGTGCATGTGTGTGTGTATGTTGTGTGTGTCTGTGCATGAGTGTGTGTGTGTGTGCAGGGGTTGCATTTTTGTAGGGTGATCAGTGAAGAAGAATGGGATGCTTTCTCAGTAACAGATGATCAATGAGGATGGTGGAAATAATGCTGCAGTGTTTATTCTGGTCTGGGCTACATGGCAGGGCTGTACTCTACGCTTCCTTTCTTATCCCAGCGTCAAACAGGCCCGAAATGCTCTTGACACCCACAGTGAAGGTAGGAGCTACACTCTTGGCAGTGCACTCATGGAATGGATGAAACTCAGCTGTGTGGCTTCAGTCTTCCCGTTTGAGCCCATAACACACATAATTCTGGGTAGGAGCCAACCAGGGCTGAAAAGTCTTGCAAAGAGATCTCTGATGGGATTGAAGTCCACAGCTTCCCAGCTCGCACCCTGCACAGCTTACCACTGTGGTTATTTTTTTATGTTCTTTTATAGTGAAACTCCAGTTGTCAAGGTAATGCATGCTTCCAACAAAGTATCGTTTTTGACCAAGCACCTGTTCTAGCCGTGGAGAATGACCCTACATTTTGTTCCAATACAGCGGTGAATAGTGGTGGTCAGTTATCAACTGGTGATGGTGAAGGGGCGATTTGGTGTAGAACATTAGTGACAAGTTTAAAACCAAAGAAATTGTGACGCACCAGTGACAAGAACCAATTGTAGAATGGCCCCATGGTTTGCTTGTGGTGTCAAAGTCACAGGTATCAGCAAATTCATGGGGACTGTCATTGGATGGGCAAAGTGGACACATTTTCAGAGGGACACCTATGCTGGCTCTGCAGGAATTGATGTTATTAGAGGCCTTTCGTGGGTGGTGTCCAGCATGAGTTGGATCACAGCAGTTATAACTGGGAAACCACTGCAATGACTTTTTAACAGTGCTGTGTCTCCCAGTGTGGGTTACCTCATGATGACTTAGTACTGATTGCTGCATGCGATCTCAGTGTGCTGAGGGTAAGGCAGGACAAACTGGATGCAGCTGTGTATTGGGCGGACAGAACAAGCATTGTGTGAGTAACACCACTGAGGCGCTATGGAAGACCAAGCAGGAAAAAAGGAAGGGCAGAATATCAGCAGTAATGTGTCAACACTGTTACACCAATGCAGTGCACAATCATTATGTGCATGCATTATGTTATGAACGGATACACATTCGTATGTGTGTGGGTTTTTTTTTTCATCAGCACAATACAAATCATTCAATGTTTTAAGAGTGCATGTAAACAGACATGCACAAAAAGTTGTACATACAATATGTTTGTACATATGTATTTATTCATACACACACATACTCACACACACACACACACACACACACACACACACACACACACACACACACACACACACACACACGCATACTCACACACACACGCACACACACACACATACACACATTCTTGCTTTAAAATTATTTTTAAATATTTATATTTCTGATGAAATACCCTTTAAAAAAAATATGTTTACTTAGCATAGATATTGTACTTGTTTTGTGTGTGCGTGTGCGTGCATATTCTGTTTTTCTTTTTCAGTCATCATAGATTATGCCACTGATTGTAAAGAATTTTCTTTCTTTCGAACTATTTTGTGTGTGTATGTGTGGGAATGTGTGTGTGTGTGTGTGTGTGTGTGTGTGTGCGTGTGTGTGTGTGTGTGTGTGTGTGTGTGTGCGTGTGTATGTATGTGTGTGTGTGTGTTTTGTTTGAAAGGTGTTTAGCATTGCCAGTAACTGACCACACGTATGACGACTGCCGTCTAATGATGAGGGCAGGAAGCCTCAGTCTGCCCCTGGAAACAGGGCTGGTGGAGTTCCAAAAACTGCACCGCAAACTAGGGTAAGACAGTTTGCATGCAGAGGTGGTGCTGCCTTAGTCATACCCAGATTTGTAAAGCAATCTAAAATATGTATATCTAGGCTTTTGCTGTTTTGTTAGGTTTGTGTCAACACAAGCAAAATCTCCAGACCTTTTTGGGGGGTTCCTTTCCATTTGATCATATTTGTTTCTTTGTTGTTCTTTTTTCTTTTAATGTCTTTATGGAGAAAGTTTCATTGTCAAAATCGAGTAGTATTCTGTGTGCTCAAGAGACACACAAGCCAAGCTGAATTAACAAGTTTGATATTGTATCGGTTTCCTTTCAGTTTTTGAAGAAAGTTGCTGTCGAAATGGCTTATGAAGTAAAAATAATTTGAAGGGAGAAATTCTGCTGATATTTTTCCAGGGCAGATCGTTTGGGTGATTAATCTGAGTTAAGGTCACGCAGCAGATGAACAGAGTTCTTGTGATCCTTGTAAGTTCTGATCAGTTTGTAATGTGATTGGACAGAGTACAAGGCCTTAGATGGGATTGTAAGTCGGGATGTTTTGAAAACTGATGATTGCACTGCATGGCAAGTGCTGCTACCAGTTGCTAATTCGGGGCACTGGAAAATTTGAGTTGTGTTGTCTGGTTATGAAAAGAGCACTGGTGGATAGTGCGACCTTTGAAGTAACTTGCCATGTAAGCGTTTGAACGGGAGTTTCATGTAAGCTTTTCACCTGCTGAATGTGGACATAGCTGCAGCTCAGGGGTCATAGGGAAAGACAGCAAATCTTGAACACAGGACGGTCAGAATAACTTTTACGCAGAATTGAATGGTGTGTTTAGTATATCCAAATCAGAACTTAAAGGGTTATAGATCAAAGAGAGACAGGCGGTCAGAGGAAAGTTGAAAGAAAATCATAGAAGTTAAAGGGAGTCCAAGGGTTAGATGTAAAGTAATGTGTAACACTGTATGCCACAGACTATGGTTTGTGTAACACTGCATACCACAGAGTGTGTGATGTATAACACTGTGTGCCACATACTGTGTGATGCTTAATAGTGTATGCCACAGACTGTGTGATATTTAACACTGTATGCCACAGACTGTATGATGCAGGTTCAGCTATGAGCAGATGCATGAACTGCTGAAGAAATTCCATTCCATTGATCGCAGCGGTACAGGAAACGTCACATTGACAGAGTTTGCTGACTATCTGCATCTGCCTGTCTCTCCTGCTTTGGAGGAGGTGTTTAATCTCTACGACAGGGTGAGTGGTGTACTCTGTCCAGGGGTGGTTTCCCTTTAAGGTTTGTGGGACTTTGGTTATAATTTATATAAAATCAGTATATGTATATTCTGGTCTGTTTTATTCCAAAGCATTTTCCCCGAAGATGGAGTGTGGCTGCCTTAATGGCGGGATAAAAAACGGTCATACACACAAAACTCCACTCCCTTTGTTGGGCAGATGGGATTAATACTTGCCTGTCTATACAGGGAGTGTCCGCAGGAGTAATCAGCCTGCGTACGCAGAAGAAGAAGAAGATTCCAACGCATTTTTTGGAGTAATATGACAGCTGTGGTCCATGTGGGAATACCAGGGGTTCTTGCAGTACAAATAGCTCCCTGCCTTTGAGAAGTTCTGGACTTGTAACTTCCTCCTTTCTATTACACTCTTTGACTCTGCACCAGTTTTTTTTTTGTTTTGTTTTCCTTTCTTTACTGTCTTCTACCATTTATCTGCCTTAGTGACCATTCTCCTGACTTTGACCAGGAATTTCTGTAACACTTTTGACCTGGTGGCAACTGGTAACTTGCTTTTTTTTTTTTTCATTGTAATCCGCTATTTCCCAAGTTGACGCTGGCTGTCCATTCTGCTGTGTCTAGTTGTCCATGAGGCCTTTTTGTATTTGTTTATGTTGGCTGTATTAAAATGTCTTGTATATCTGTATAATGTTTTGATACAGAAATGAAGGGGAAGGGCTGGTGCAGTCGGCAGCATGCCCATGTTTATCTTTGTTAACAGTTTCAGGATGACAGTAGTTTAGCTGCATTGTCACTAGGTGTTTGTGTTGTTTGTTCTTTGTTTTTATGTAACCCTTTCCAGGATATGATTTTTTTTTCACATATGAATATGTGGTTAGCTGGGGTACAACTCTGCCGTAAGTCACTCAGACACTGGACTGTAGGATTATCTGCTTTTCTTTTATATCTCATCAGCAGCAGAGTCACTCTGATGTCCATGGACAGTGGGGTGTACCTCCCTACCCCTTTTTTTTTAATGTCAGGATTAGAGAGTTGCTCCTGGACCGTTGGTCTCAGATCACAGGAACTGTTGTTTTCCAGAACCAGTCAGGGACCATCAACTTCAGAGAGTACGTCATCGGTCTGTCTCTGATCTCCAATCCCGCCAACACCGAGGACACCCTGCATCACGCATTTCAGGTGGGCCGCCTCTCTGACAGCCGTTTATTTGTGTCTGTCGGTGGTGTTATGATTTTAATCCTACTGTTGTGTGACAAAATTCGGCATTTATACTGCACCCCTCTCCACTCCTCCCCCACCCCCACCCCCCCCACCCCCACCCCACCCACCCCCCACCCGTCCTCCACCACTATGGTTATCCCTGTCGACCTTTCCATCTATGGTGAGTGTCAGTGTCAAATCTGAATGTGATTAGTGTATTGTTATCAGTTTCATTCTGCATCTATTGTGCACTCTTCTCTCAGTGTCTGTCTGTCTTTCAGTCTGTTTGTCTGTCTGTCTCTCTCCCTCCCTCTCTCTCTCTTTCTCTCTCTCTCTTTCTCTGTATGTGTGTGTGAGAATGTGTGCATCCCTTCATTCCTTTCCTTTCTAAAATTTTCTTTTTATGTTATTCCTAAGTTTAGCTGTTAAAAAGCGTGCACCTTCTTGGAAAAAAAACAAACAAACAAAAAAAACATACAGTTTCAGCTTAATTATAATCAGGTATGAAATTCTTCTTTTGCCCGATTTTAGGAGGTAAAAGCCAATCAAAAATGAAAACAATCCATGGATGAAAAAAAAGGTATTCTGGGAAAGCCTTGAAAGAGCAAAAGTTTGTCCATGAATGTTTCAGTATGAACACCATGTTCTGCTATGTTTGGAAGTTGCCCCCATCCCCACACCCCCTTGCTTTTACAAAATTTCCACTGTGTTTGGTTTGCCTCAGTCTCGTGCCTGATTATGTAACTTTCAGGAATGGGAGAGGGGGAAAAAGCAGGCAAGCTAGGAAGCTTAAAACTATATTTGTTACTGTGAAGTATGTACTCAGGAGACAACAAAGGTTATGTAAGTGAGTGAAAGAGAATCATTATGACAGCTGTTCAACAAAGATAACAAAGTTTACATAGTTCAGAATGCATTTCTTTAGAATACTATTATAACAACTGTTTGACAAAGACAACAAAGGTTACATTGTTCAAGACAAGTTTTACTGTGTTCTCATGACAGTTATTCGACAAAGACAACAAAGGTTACATCACGCAAGAGGAGCTGGAGATGATCATGTGCAGTGCTTTCACCATGGAGGCAGAGGAGGCAGCAGCCTTGTTTCACTATGCTGACACCAACAGGGATGGAAAGATTACCTATGGTAAGACTAAATGTCAGGCACTGTTAGAGTACAACACTGTGGACGGATGTCAGTGAGCACTCATGTTTGCTTCCATGCATACTGTACCCATGAATGAAGAGCTGACTGAGCTCCATTGTTGCATGCCCACACCTGCACGCATGCATTCTCACAATGCACATTTACACTCCTCAGTCCACCCTGGGTGAAGTTTAATTAGTCCTGACAGGAACAATGCTATCAGAGCCTCAGTGGAAATTTTGGAATTTCCAAGTTGTTTCCCCTAATCCAGTCTGCTAGCTCAGCTTCTAGTCCTGGTTGTCTTGCTTTGCATGAATGGAAACTTTCCTCGTTTTCTAACACCACCCAGTTCAAGTCATCTGTTTCCTCCATTTGTGGATTATAGACTCTTTGATTCCCACTTTGAAGGCAGCCCTGTGATTTCCTTTTCTTCAGCAATTACAATAGCTTTCAGCTGGAATTTAGCATTGTGTGCTGTTCACATTGTCTTTTGCATCATGTATGGTTTGACAAGACATACTCGCTATGACTGTCATTTGAGATAGGGTCTGAAAGTCCGACCATAACTAGCATGGTAGTGAAAGTGCAATGCGAGCTGCTGTTAATTATTGTCTGTTGTGTGACACAGATATGGTGCTAATAACCAGTAAGACATAGTGCTCAGAGTTCAATGAAAAAAAAAAGTTGCACCTTGTAGGTTGGAAATTACAGTAACTCCTGTCAAATGTGGATGGATGAGTCTTTCAAAGTGTTCTCTTTACATTATTACACAAAGAAACTTTGTGAATCCTAAACACTGTCATAATTGCTTTAATGCCGCTATAAATCAGTTATACCATACAATTCCCTAAAATTGTACAGATAAATGTGCTATTTGATATGTTCAAGCATACTGCCAGAACAGTTTTGCATTCTATACCATGTCAAACTGCTGCAAGCTATGGCCAGTTTACTATGGTAAGGATACTTGGCCAAACAGGGAACATGGTATAAGCTCCTCATTTTTCATAGTTGTATATACTGCAACACCAAATTATCAGTTTGTTGCAGACATTGTGAGAGACAAGAAAGAATGCTTCTGGGCCTGAGCTGAAATAGCTGAGATTTTATGGATAATCTGATTAGAATTCTTTTAACTATAACCATCTTAGACTTAAGCCAAAAAGTTAAGAGTTTTTTTTTTCAGTATAAGGATGTGCATTCTGTAATGTTACTCATTATGTTATCTAAACATAGCAGAGAATGCAGATTGAAAACTCCTAACAGAAGATGCCCTTACTAAGATTGACCTGTTCAACTTTCAAGTATTGACAAATCTTTCATCCTGTTCACTGCAGAGGATTTCAAGGCCTACGCCGAAGAGAAACCAGAGTATGCCCCACTCTTTGTCACCTACCATGAAATTGCATCGGAGACCCCATCCTTGAAACAGAATGTGATTAACGTCAGCCCTGCAAAGATGATCAACCGGAGGGGGCTTGCTGACGACAGCAGGGAAAGCAGTGAGGCGGGAGATGCCTGCACAGAGGATGGCAAGTTGAAGAGTCAGTAGTCCCTGTGCGGGTGGTGTTGTTTGCAAGTGTTCACCTGTTGCCTTGAGCAGGACACGTGCACTGTGTGGTGATGATGGTGGTGGTGGTGATGTTGCACAGTGCAGATCTGATACTGGGCAGGATGGCTGCGGGGCCACAGCCCCCTGCAACAGATCTGCTCTTGTCAGGATGTGTCCCTTGCCTTTTTTTTTTTCTCTAGGTTTCCTTTTGTGTTCATCTGTTTATTGATGTATTTATTGGTGTGTTTCTTTCCAGTATGTTATCTGACTCTTGTATGGTCCTGCTAATTCTTGGATTAACCTTTCATTTACTTCTGTGCGTGGGTGTGTATGTGTTTTTTCCTTGTGCCTCTCTTTATTGCCTGTTAACTGTGCACGTGAAACTGAAATGAGTGCAGCAGCACAAGATTACTTCTTTACCTACACTGACTATGAGATTAGATATCAATGTTGTTCTGGTGGATCAGAGAATGGCTCCTCTGATTCCAGTTCAATTATCAATGCAGTTGCTGACATGCAACAATGTCATATGATATTGGTGAAGTGTATGTAGTTCCCCTATGGAAACATTGAACTCTTTGTGGATCTGACTACACTTAAAGATATGAGATTGTTATGTGGTTACACTCTCTGCCTTTTTGTGTGTGGAAGTTTGGGTGGACGGGGCTCACAAGAATGTTTTTAAGAAGTCGTGAAGAGGATCATAGATCAGAGAAGGAAGGAAGATAAGGGTAAAACTAGATAGAGTGGACTAAGGGCAGGCAGTGATGAAGCTAATACCACACTGAGTAATGTGTTATGTGGTCGTTTTGAGAAAAGAGATCATTGGTACATGCCATGCACAAAAATAGCTGTTTAGGGAGTGTCAGAAGTGACTCCTGTCTGTAAGTCTTCATACACTGACCATTCATACCATTGTTGATGATACTGAGTGAGGACAAAGTAATGGCAACAGGTTGTTTGCATGTAATGGTTTAGGGGGTAGGGGAGAGCTGGGGAGGTATGAGTGAAATAAATGGCGAACGTAGTAATAGGTATCTGTGCCACCTGTGTTATCGTGCTGTCATTCTGGGATGTTGGCACAGTGTTAGGGTCAATACACCTATGTTCTTCAGATGGTTATCCCTGTCTGACCTGACACCTGGTGCAGGTGTGAACCTTAAACTAATCTAACTTATTCTTGGCTTGATTTTAGGTGGAGCACTTTTGGGGTTACACATGGAAAAGCAGAGATGTGTTGTGTTTCATGCCTCTAGCATGAGTGAAAAAAGGCCAGTTACATATGTTGTGGAAGCCATTCTCCACAGGTGTGATGAAGTACATGGACTGATCTGCCATGTAACTAAAGAGAGTAATGATATGATAATCCATTGTGTCTATATGTTTTGTCTGGTTTATTCTGCTGTAATACTGTGTTCACAGAATGTTTTCCAGTTCCTTCATAATCTACGTCTGGTTTCTTTTGATGATGTGGCCGTTCAGCACACACGTTTCTGCTGTTTCACTCCGTTTTTATTGGCTTTTGCTTTCAAAGTAACATAGTGGTTGTTGAAACCTTGTAGAGCTGAGCTTTCTTGTTGCAGAGAGATGGTTTCATTTCTTTTCACCACCAGCTGTTTTTCTTTGTACATGAAGGATATACAATTTTTAATTCTTTCTCTATTTAGTTTTAAGTTATCAAACAACTGTTTCTGCTGTGATATTTGTTGCTTCATGTTATGTCATAGAAATGTCCCATTAGTTGCTGCTGCTCTGAGGATGTGTAGATAAGCTCTGTGTTTTTACCAGGTGTGTGTAGCATTCATGTTCAAGGGATGATCATTAATATATCCTGTTCATGAACAGTCTTTTATCATACATGTTCAGAGGTGAGGGATGGTGTGGGGACACGCTGTTGTATTCTCTTTATATAATAGTGTATCATGTATGGTTTGTGGAGATAAATGTGAACTATGTGCAGGAAGAAAATGAGGGTATGACCGAAGCAATAATTACCGGAAATGGCAGGCATGCAGGAAAAAAAAAAGTGGGTGGGAGAAAGAGTTACTAATAAGCGAAAAATAAATCAATCAATCAGTAAAGGCAGGCAGAGACCCAAGATCAGGTCATTGTTGCCATAGTCTTCTGTCTCTGAGAGCGTCTGTGAACAGCATTGCTGCATAGGAGAAAGGGAATAATGGTGTCCGTTTTGTCGTATCAAAACTGCATGGTCCATTTCTAATGATGCGATATATACACTGCATGTATACTGTTATTGTCCGTGTTACATATCTTGCATTGCTGTTGAAGAAGATCATTATTATCGCTGTTGTTTGGATTGATTTTGTATCAGTACTGTTGTCAAGGTGTTACATGGATTCTGCTTGATTACCAGTTGGCCCATATAATGAAAGGAAACAGACACAGACAGCGGGGCATCTTAGTACTGCCATAAGTCACTGAAACTGGCCACACAGAGCTACCCCACTAGCCATGTAGCTTTCAAGAGTTCGACATGGTCAGTATATCAAGCCAGACAGGGAGCCTAACAACTATGCATACTGTTTCTGTTGCTTTTGTTGTTGTAAGTGTATCTTTATTCAGATGAAACATGGGATGTTACCATCACAGTTCCTTGCCAGCGTGAAGATGGGACTTTAAAACAAATATGGGTTCAAGAATGCTTTCTTTCGTTATATGTTAGCTAGGTGTTCATTTTCAAGTTAAACAAAGGAAAAAAACAATCATGCATGTGCATGTTACGTGTCATCCAGGTACTAGCCTGCTTCTATAGTCTCTGAGTCGGCTCCCTTCTGTTTTAAGTCTGCTGCCTCTTCAATACAAACCAGATAAATGTTGACAGCTTAAGAGTTAAAGAGGAAAGAAGTTGAATCAAAGACTAGGTTCCTGACACTTTTGTCTTTGCCAAGTTCAGGTAATATACAAAATATTGCGCAGTACTGTGTAAGAACACACATTATGCAGAATAGATGTATATCATCTAATTGTACACAAGAACACTTGCCTTCACTCTTGTCATGCACTAAATCATTTATAGGTATGTATTCTGGAAGTTTGATTAGACAGATAACATATTGTGTGTTATGTAAAAAAAAATTCTAGCTCTACAGCGTTGAAGGCAGACAATGCACCATCGGGATGGGCTACAGAATGAAACTGGTCATCCCATTCCCTTGCTGGCATGGCAACCAAGGGGTTGCAGCAGTACTTTGAGTCCAGTGCAGGGGAAGGGTCTCCGTAGCTGCTGTATGAAGAGCCCATACACACAGTGGAGGTGGTCTGCATGGGTTCATGGTGTGGTCATCTTCATACATCTCTACACTTATTTACGTTCACGCACAAAAACACGCAAGGGCGCACACAAGTAAGTACACACACACACATACGCACATACCTCCCCCTCCCCCATCCACACACACACACACACTCTCTCTCTGTCCTTTACCCAATATAAAATGTTTGGGCTATAAAGCGCATTGGTATGTAAACCACATCAGCCCTTTTTTTTTTTCAATCAGGAAAAAAACCTTAGATATGACTGGTTGATTAGCGCAAGAAATTAGTGGTGAAAACTGATACATCAAGAGAGTGGTGCAACACAGTAAGAACAAAGTCTGTGTTCTATGAGCAATGAGAAGCTTAGGTTGTGTGCATCTCTTTTACTTTAGCTGTCTGTGCCAGTGGACATTCAGGATTCAGCCACATATTCATATGAAATTACCTGGATTATGAGTGAAAATGAATTTGACTGGGAAAACAAAGCAGTGTTTACAAAAGGTGGATGCCAAAGTTTTGTCAAGCAGTCAGTGCAACAAAATCACCAAATATAATAGTAGCAGATTTTTTTTTTTTTTTTTTTTTTTGCAATTATAAGTAGTCACAAAATCATAGAAGCCATTTTATCGTAATTTTGCATAGAAACGAAATTTGTCTCTGAAAAAGAAAAATTTTGGGAGATGCATACAGCAAAGCCGACTTGGTTGAGGTAAAAATCTTTCTGACTGACAGTTGCAGACTTTCAAAGTCAGTGACGAAAATGCATCAGTTTGAATGTGAAATGACAGAGTGATGAAGAATAGTAATTACATTTTAACCATTGATTATAAATCACAGAATGTTTGAAATGTGAAATGGTAGAGAGATGAAGAATAGTAATTGCATTTTAACCATTGATTATAAATCGTAGAATATCCATATTCATGCGTAGTAGCAGCAAGGGTGAAAGTTGAAGACAAAAGTTTTAGATTATAGCCAGGATATTACGGTATACACATGCTTGAATAGACTTATATGAACATCATAATTTACACACTCACAAACCTGCACGTACACATAAACACAGTGCATTTTTACATCATGCTGTGTGAAGAACTTTGTTCAGTTACCAACAAATGTGTGGTAGGCGACTTTAACTGCTTGAAGAAAATAGAAACTAGCAACTCCATTCTGTCCCATTGGAAATTGGTGAGGTTGTAACACGGCAGCCTTTAGTAGCGAGAGTCAGCTGGCTTCAGACTAGAAGATGTAGTCCTTAGGAAAGGATGATCCCAGTTCTGCCACTGTCCGACAGTTTGTTTTTGTCCATTATGCTTCCCATTTTCCTCCCAAGGGCTTTCTAAAACATTGGTGACTGATGGACATTTTGTTAATCGGTTCTTGACACTTGATCCATTTTTGACGATATTTATTTTGTTCATATACGCTCAGAAAAATGTTGATGGTGGATGTTCAGAACATTATGATTGCTTTTTTTTTTTCTGCAAAGACTTCAGTTTTTAAACCACACAATTTTCCAGAACACAAAATTCAGGAAAACATCTGTTCCGAGTGTCATTATCATGTAGGAAGAAACATGCAACTCAGCATACTGATATCTTTTTTTTTAACAGAATGTCATTTTAGCAAGATTTGCATTGGTCACTAATGATATCCCTTTAACAGAATTTCACCTTTGTAGGTTTTGCATTGGTCACCCACTCTATCGCCCTTTTAATGTCACTTTTTTCAGTCAAGGTTTGCACTAGTTACCAACCATTAGTTTGAGTTGACCGCCAATGATCTCCCTTTAATTGAACATCATTTTGTTAACCACAAGGCATTCCACCATGCAGATGGTTTGCCACAGGGCGAGTCAGGGAAGGAGAACAATCCTTGTGCTGTGTATTTTTATGAGCGTTAGGTCTTTGACTGTGGGAGAGTTGCTGCTTTTTTGAACTCTTGTTTACAATAAAAATCAAATCAGTCTGCGCATTGTGTAGACCGCACTGAGATGACAACCAGTGTATTTTACCCTCCTCATGGCCACTGAGTCAATGAAATACTTGATCCATGCACCAAGTGTGGAATGACTATATATCGACCGCTGCCTTCTCATGCTGGATCAAGATAAACATCCTCTGACCATGTTTGTTAACTTCAGGAGACTTGACCAAAATGGGTAGAGCCGCCCGCTTTATGTGTGTGAGCGTTCCGAGAGCTGTGATCAGACAGCTTCTGGTTCATACCCAATGTTTAACCATTACTGACAAAGGGGGTAGAGGATTCAACCACCAACACGCTGTAGCTGGGTCTTATTTGACATGTATGATTGATGGAAATGGATCGGCTAGCTGACTGAAGTGTGCTGCAACGTTCCTGTCTAGAAATTACAAGGTAAGAGAAAGATGCTGAGGCGTATGATGATACTGAAATGGTTACATACCAGATATGTACTGATTTGGTCAGTGGGTTAACGAGTAAATCATCCCTCGCTGTACAGGAGATGACTATTTTCATTTGCACTGGACTGTATCTGATGTTTCCCTGGGTGTTGTGACACAGGGTGATGTGGTTCCTTTTCTCTCCAGTCTGTGATGAGGTTTTTCTCCCTGGTGTTTTCTTGTTTGGTATTGTTGTTGTTGTTGATGTTGTATAACAGATGATGTCCAAAAAATGTTTTCATGCAATGCCATTGATTTGCATTTTCAAAATTATCCACTGAGTTTCCAAAAGATTTCTGTACGTTGCTTTTGCTTTTTAACAAACATCAGATTTCCTACAGGGTTAACTTTAGTTTGTGCTTTGCCTGTTCATGTTGATTTGTAGACAGTGTTTCTTTGTCAAAACTTAAATACGTCAAAAATGTATCATTTATTTTCAGATCTAGTTGCAAAGTGAGGCAACTGCAGGTGGAAATCTAAACAAATTTCAAAAATTATTTATAAGGTTCATCCGAAAAACAAAGACAAACGAATCACAAGACAAAACATGATCTGTTTCGACCTCTTTAGTCTTCTTCTCCTTAAATCAACGCCCATCTTGCGCCGAATTGGATGAAGATAAGTGATTGCTTGTTCATTTTCGTTGTCCTGAGTGCTGTATATCTTGCCTGAAGAAGTCCTAAGAGGTTGAAATGCGTCGTGTTTTGTCTTGGATTTGTTTGTCTACGTTTTTCGGCCGAACGTTAGATATCATTTTTGAAATTAATTTATTTTCAGATTTAATCAGAGTACATTATTTTGCATTGCTTATAAGTTGTTTATAGGGAAGACAGTTTCAAATTCCCAATGCAAGAAGACATGATCTTATCCCCAAAATTGGCGAATAAGTTTTTGTATGTTTCAGAGTGTGATGAGGAAAGCATGTGTAATTATTGGTGTGAACATAATATGATGACATGGATATTTCTATTTTTTTTTATTAAAGTAAATGCACAATATTCTACACACACACACACACATTTTTTTTATTTTCTTGAAGTATATGTATTCAGGTTTCATGTTTATTTCGTCATGTCTGAATGCTTCTTCAAACAAGTGGTTTGTACAAACTGGCAAAATAGCTCTCTGACCAGGCCTGTTTTGTATTTCACGTGTTAGATTTATTTGATTATTTGTGTAATTTGCCAGCAGGAAATGTTTCATTAAAATTAGACTTCTGTGTTTTACACAAGATGACCCCCTTCTGTTTGTTTGTTAGGTATTCCTTGATGCACAGGGTCTAATTCCCTAGCTTTTATAGCAAACAAATAAGTAACAAATGCATGATTTAGAACAAAAACATTAAAGGAAAACGGCAAGTTTTAAAATAAAAATCTTACTTTCAAATGAGTCATTCTATTTTAGTGGAAAAACTATCAGACCATAAAACTGATAATTTTTTTTTTCTTTTGATGGACAACGAATGCTTACTCGAGAAGTTTAAAGAATAATTGTGCTGTCCAGATTATCTCCAGATCGTGTCGTAAGGCAGAGCTTTTAACTGGATGAAGTTGGCAGATGGCTTTACTGAACCGCTGGGGGATTCATCCCTGTTAGAACTTAAAGAGAGAGTGGTACCTGTTCTCAGACAAAGCCGGAGGCCTTGGATGGGGTCTTGTTGACTGGGAATTCACATGTTTTCCACTGCTCCCCAGTACTGTTGGTTCAGCATGGGCACACAGCCTGCACTCAGAATGTTGGTGCTGGGATACGTATCTCCACATTTGATGCTCACTCCGAGGCAGGATCTGATACCAATCACTCACTCTCTCTGTGTTGAGGAATGGCAAAGAGATTGTCAGATTGAAGTACTTGAACTGTTAGAAAATGCCTTAAGCTGAATGAGCTCATCATTGTTTCATGTTTGGAAAGGACGATTTGTGCTTTTTTTTTTTTTTTACCAGGTACTGGCTAGAGATTCCAGGTACATTTTGTAAATTATTCAGCATCCTTTGCATTTGTGAAGGAAAAAAAAAAAGAATCCGGTCGATCAAACCATGACAATCTGGTAATGAGTGTAAAATTAAGCTCAGTCATAGTGGAAATATGCAATGGTCCAGAATGTGATCAACCAGAGATCTGCTGTTTTTCAGAACAATCACCGATTACATAGCGTGTATGATTTGGCACTCTCTCTCTCTCTCTCTCTCTCTCTTATTGTGATGCAGCTGTACATGCAATAATTCTGTTTTCTGTTTTCCCCTTTCCTTGAATCAGCCATATGAGGTAACATTTTATCACAGTATTTTGATAAAAAGAATCTTGTTCACACTCTTCAGATAATTTCCTTCCTTCCTTTTATTTTTCTTTTTTTTTTCCAACGTTTTGTTTTATTTTAAGATTTGTTTTCGTTCTGCATGACTTAAAAATGTATGTCTTGTGAATCTGTTTCTAACACAAAGTGGTTTTACTTGTTTGCTTTCAGGATGAAATAGGCCTTACATGCACACAAGGTTTGTTGTGCAGAATTTGGGGGGACAAAACAAAAGTGACAGGTAGGCACTGGGGCTGCTTGTATTGTACAGTCCTGCACAGCTACGAATGGGAAGTACACCACGAAAGAAGAGGCCACCTGCACTGTGCTGTGACTGAACGAATGGCATTGGGAACAAATGAATGGAGTGATGGTAGCAGTTTCATTCAGTTCTTTTCTGAATCTCGTTTCGTTCTTGTCTCTTGTTCAGGCATCCAATGCCATTATGTTGGTTCAGTAGTTCAGAAATGAGAAGGGAGGTGAGGGGATGGGGAATCATGTGGAAAATTGAGTGATTATTTGATCTGATTACTCAAAGGATTTGAGTATAT
Source organism: Conus canariensis (assembly GCA_033310375.1). Lineage (NCBI taxonomy): Eukaryota > Metazoa > Mollusca > Gastropoda > Neogastropoda > Conidae > Conus > Conus canariensis. Next base: position 41,805,818 of record CM065730.1, on the reverse strand, counting down.
TTTATCTTTTTTTTTTTAACCAAACTATGATGAGTGAGATATGTCTTTTATGTACATTTTTTTATGTTTTGTGTTTTAATTTTGTTTTTGTTTTGCTGTATCCCATCTTGTCCTGCACAGGCATTCGAAAAGGAGTGTTCAATGTTAAGTCCTGTTGAGGCAAGCGACTACAGGAGACGCTGCATTGTTGTAGCAACTCAGGTGGTGGTCACTGGTGTTTGTTCTGTTGCAACATATGTAGGACACCACCTAGTAAGCCCACCATTCACTACAATAATTGCTTTGTTGCGGAGCCAGAGTGAGTGAACGTTCCCCCACTGGAAGGGGCCTCTACGTCCATCCAGTAACAGTCCACATGATATAGCTGATACCATTGCCTTTGACATGAACTCTCCGAGGGCATAGACATGGAGAGAAAGTTGAATTCAAGGTCACCGTATGAGCAGGTCATGGAGGACCACAGAATTTGAGCTTTCTCTCTTTTTTTTCTCCAAATTTTTTTGTTTGCTTACCAGTGAGGATGAAGATGATGTTGATGGTGTGGGGTTCCATTCTAGTCAGATACAGCATGACAGGGCTGTACTCTGGGGTCTACTTTCAGAGGACATCCTGGCACTGACCAGACTGAACACACCTTCAGTGGTGGTCATGAAATTTGAACCATACTTTCAGAGACATATCCATTAAATGGGTGAAACTCTACTGAGTGGTCCCTTCTTCCTATTTGAGACCATAGCAAACTCAGTTCTGGGTACGGTAGAAGCCACTTGGGGCTGAAAAATCTCACGAATAATTGGCACTGATGGGAGTTGAACTCGTGACTTTCCGGTCCACAATACATGGTGTTAACCACTGTGGTACAGCAGCTGGTTTGATGACCTGTATTGTGCTGGAATGACGTTGACATGTGTGTCCAAAAACCACTTTATCATCTCTGTGAACCCAGTTGATTGACCGGTTTCTTTGAGAATGAATGACAACTTGCGCTAAATCATGTTTAAACATTGCTATTGTTGTCTGCCTGTTTGCATTCAGTCAGTCGCATGCCCTGCTGAAGCAGCATCAGTTCAGCTGGTGTGATGGACTTGTCAGTATTGGCCAGTATTCAGTGCTGTATTGCACTGGACGGGAAGAGGAGCAAGTGAGCATGAATTCCTCAAATCGTGCTGTGGGCCTGGTGTTTGACAGTACACATAGTTGTGGATTATTGTTGTCAAAATGTAGAGGGGCTGTGGGGTCTGAATACAAAAGCAATCATGTCTGTCTGTTTGTCTCATAAAGTCAGTGAAAGAGATGTATTTTTGTGGTCAACCATTATTTCAGTATTGTACAAAATCCAAATAAATGTATTTTATACATTTGTTCTGTTCCTGCCATCTCATGTTTTGCTACTTGCGTAGTTCGTTTCCCAAACTTGCTTTGCTTTTTATATTTTTACACAGGGTTGCATAATTCTGGTGCACATTTTTTGGTATCTGCCTTTATGAATGTGAATGTGTGTTTGTGTTTCATTAGATGTAAACAGAGAAAATGATGTTTCATAAGAAGACATATCAAGGTATTAGATTCTCATTGGCGTGAGATTTGACTGAATTTCATGATTGATATTGCTTCTTTCAATAGTAATATCTTTTGTGAAAGGAGGGTATAGTCATTATCTTGGTGATTCATGCTTTCATGCTGTTTTCTGCTACTTTGTATTTTCAGTTTAGAAGTTAAGTGCACGAACTTGTGTGTGTGTTTTAATCAATCAATATAATTTACTATTGTATCAACCATCAAACATGTTCTTAGATACACAACTGGAGGGGGTTAGGGGATCAGTGTTCTTTTGCCTGTCAGTTGTACTCCTGTTATTCTGTCACAGCCCCGTTTGAATGGCCAGCACTGCAGAATGAAGTTCAGATCTGATTTTGCACTAATCACATTGGTATGCACAAGTTGCACTGTTGACCTCCATGGGGATGCCGGGAGCTCTTTTGATAGTCATGGTTCCTGAAATTTTGAACAGCTAATTTTCTCTTTCTGTCCCTCACTGCGACTCTGCCGTGTTGTTGTTGTTTTTGGTTTTTGATCTGTGATTTACCTTTGTGGCCCAATGAATGTAATTTACCTTTGTGGCCAGTTATCCTGTATGTATTCCGAAAAATCTTTAACATTTTTTTTCCCCTGATCATGATTTTTAACACCATAGCTTTTTTGTTCAAATCCAGAGTGTGTAGTGGCTGTACATTCTGCAGTATCTGTTTCAAATCCCATATGAGCTTTCTTGTGCATTGTAATTACATTTAAATGTTTTTCATTAGGTGAGAAGTAAAGAAGAATTGGCGACAATTTTGATACAGCTTCGTTTTGTCTCCCTTAACTATGTCAGTAGTTTAACTACCATATTATTTATTGCTGTATAAATTCCTTTATGTTTTTATCTTGGTTTCTTTTTTAGGATGGGATCTTTGTTTTTCCCTTTGGCATTGACAGCTTTGAAAAGGCAAAGTTTTAATTGAAAAAAAAAGGAAAACTAAGTACTGGTGACATCTTTCACAATATTCAGTTCTTTGACCATTAAACTTACAGAAAGAATAGCATTGCAGCAGTTAAGGAACACATTTTCATCATGAATATTTTCAAATACCTTGAATGTTATAAACGTTGTGCAGTCCTGAGGACACCAGTGTGTTCAACTGGTTGCTCCAGTGCCTCCTGCTGTTCCTTGTAGCTTGTGGCTATTCTTTGGACACAACTTATTCAGGAAAATCCAGCTCTGTCTGACACAGTTTATTTTCTCTTGTAATGCGAAGGTTTGCTGTATGTTGTGTTGGTCTTGCTTGGGTACGCTGGGTTCTGACTAAATGCTTAGCAAATGCAGCTCCTCTTTATCAAAACAAATACCAGCCATGATAGTTACTGGGGGCTGTTTTGACATTCATGAATTCACTGTGCTATTCATAGAATTTGCAGGAAAGAGTTTTTACAAATGAGGATTTCAAAATTGGAGCCAGTGTCCTCTGTATGAACACATACACGAATTGACAAACATCCCAGTCATAGTTTGTGATGTTTTCCAGTCCCCCACCCTCCACCCCACCTCTTCATCCCTCTGAACACACAGTCCTAAGGATGTTGAGTATTTTTTTCAGTTTGTTGAAGGGCACCCAAGTCAAAAGACAAATTGGCCTAGGAAATTCTTTGTAAGTTTACAAAATACATTATACGAAAGAAAATCTTTTAAAGCAAATTAACATTATTTTGTTAATTTTCATCTGTATGGGCTTCCCGTATCTGCACCTAACAGTTCACTGTCGAGGTTAGCGAGCTGCCACAGTTCAAATTTTCCTTACTTTTGGTTGGTGTAGAGAGATTTTGTTCCTATGAAATTCCCAATAGCTGTAAATTGTAACGTCAGGTTTGACGTTGCCGAAGTCCCAAGTTGAGTTTTTTGGTCAGTGTGTTGCGAGTACATGAAATTATCGATGAAAGCTGAGCCTCATATTGACACAGCTCTGTCGGTACTGAATTTACGATGTCACATCACACTACGGCCTCCATTAACATTCATTTTGTGCCTTTTAACTAATTTTTCACAAGGTTGAACACATATTTGTATGGCATGCATACTTGCAGGCAGTGTTGCTCAAATGTTTGTAGAGGTTTTGCTTTCCTTGAATACCTTTAGCATATACATTTGGTGATTCTTAAATGGTGTAACCCAGCTGCCATTAACAGGTCTGAGACGAGAAACTCTTGAAACCAACTTCAACAATAAATTTGGCTCTTCTTTTTTTTTAAATCTTTGTGCCTTGCCTTACATATATAAATTTCATTTCTTTGAGAGCCAGAGGGACTGCTTCCTTGCACACAGCTTTAGTGTACCTCGTATGGGCAAAAATCCACTCAGTTCAGGTATGCGGTTAAGAGTTTCAAACTTTTAACTTTGTGTACTTCTTCATTGAAATTACTTTGGTAATTGCAAATGTTAATTTTCATTTCTGTGTTCAGAGACCAGGTTGCCTTTTGACTTGGGTCCCCTAGGGCATAACAACATGTGTAAGTCTTTGGGATATTTTGTTAAATTTGTGAAATTTTCCATTGTGCAAGAATGTCATTTTGTTGGAATCATGTTACGACTATTTGGCTTCTGTTGGTCAGTTTGTTCAGTTGAAACAGATTCTCATGCCTGGTTTATACTGTGATCCAATTATAATCTTCAGTGCAGCAACAGATTTTCTCAGCGTTCACATGCGAGAGTGTAACGTTGGTGTTTTATTCCCCTCCCCTTTCCTTCAAAACTTTACTGCTTTACTGTGACTAGAGTTAGATGAGTTCCATCTCAACAAAAAAAAAAGAAAAAGGAATAAATATGTCAGTAATGTTATGTAAAATTTCAGGAAACTGATTGTTCATCATGAAATTCCCAGTCTCAACAGATCATGCCAGAGTCCAGGAAACTAACTGCTCACTAGAAAATTTCCAATCCTGTCAGATCATGCTAGATCCAAAGAAGATGATTGTTCATGGTTGTTCATGGTAAAATACTAAAAATCCCCATCCCTTCAGATTTTTCTAAATCCCAGGAAATTGATTGCTCTCTATGAAATAAAACTCTTAGGATTGTCCAAGATCCCAGAAAACCGATCACACTCTTAATCTTATTGCTGGATCCCAGGAAATCCTATCAGATTATGCAAGGTCCTCAGGGAACAAAACACACCAGAACAGACAGACTCGATCAGAAATAAAACCAGTACATACATACACAAATCTTTTGTATTCAACAAGCTTTTAATGAGCATGTCTTTTTCACATGTTACAAGTAACTATAATAACTTGTGCTTTAGTTTGAAAAACGACTTCCCTCAGTTGCAATAGTTGATTTAAGTTATGTCAATACTCTCAATACTGGAAAGGAAAAGCTCGTATATAGCTCTATAATTAAATAAAACCAAATGAAGCAACTTGCTGTACCTAAGTACAGAATGTAGGCAGGTGGTTGGCAAAGAATAGTCATACCTTACTCCTAGACCCATAAAGTTATGATTGCACACTGGTACATGACTAATTTCAAATCAGATATTTACATCATTCATTCATGTTCAATGAGCATTCAATGCTGCTACTATCTGTAGTGAAGATGGTGAAATTGTAGTTCAGAAAGAAAGAACATATAACTCTTTTTTTTTCATTTGTATTACAAGTCTTGTTGTATACAATGACCCTGTGACTTGATCAGGAGAAAAAATCTGCAACACTGTAACTGTGCCAGCAAGCCTAAACTCCAGAAGTTACATCCATCACAAAAACTCTTTACATTGCGGGGACATGTTGGTTCATAACTTTAAGAACAGAAAGACGATTATTCTTCTAGTGTACATCCTGTTTTGGCAAGTAATTTCTTTGGTTAACAAGAAGTTACAAGACTGGCAAGCTTACTGTGCGGTGCTAAAACCGGAGGGAAACTTGTGACTTTTAACACTGCCTTAGTCAGTGCAGAACTTTTGACTTATTAAGATCGTCATTCACCATCTTATTACACATGCACAACTCTTGACTAATTCATAGATTGTCATTCACCATCTTATTATATTTCATATCTGCCATGACAAGTTTGACTGATCAAACACACCTTCCCACAATCTTTCATGCAGAAGAATGGCACACATAGATGAGGCTTTCCTGTTACTTGTACACAGATGAAGTAGTGATATTGGTGAAGTGCAACAGATTATGTTTCACTCTTTATAGTTTCTGCTGACCTTGAAGGACAACAAAGATTGATCCTATCACAACAAATATACCATGACAAAGGAGATGCCTCGCAACTTTTCAGTGACCTTGCTATCCAGCATCAAGTCCTTCCAACAGAATATGTATACATGTTCCAAGTTGGAAAAGGACGGGGGAAGCTGACGGCATTATAAACAAAGAAACTGGCTGGGGTTATTATCCACAAGGTAGTGGTGACCATACTTAAATTCTTCATCAAAAACTGTAAGAATCTTTCATCATTTGTCCATCCTTTAAAATAACACCTCACTCTACTTCAGTTGCAACACAAATACACATACATGCACACACCCGTTTGCTCTCAAATAAAACAACAAAAATATGGAGGGGGATTAGGAGTAATACTGCTCAGTACAGGTCTCTTTCTCAAAATAGACTGATTGAAAAAAGATTCTTTACAGAACACATGAGATCAACATCTACCATTGATGTATGTCCTAGACTTGTCTCATGATGTACAAACCTATCTGGGCTGAACTACCAGGTGAAATGAGAGCTACAGCTTCAGCTGCACAACCTTCTCTGAACAATTACTGTGGAATCTCCCCAGGTGCACAGTGAATTTGATTTATGGAAAGTCCTTTATTTTGATGTACACTGATATGTGTCATCAACCTGTCATATTTTGTTATTTTTGCAGTGTTTTCCATATGAAACTGACAACCAGAAATACATGTTAGAAAGCAGAAATAAAGATTTCATTCGCGAAGTACTTAACATTTTTGCATGAAGTCCAAAAGCCTGCTTGCAAGTAAACTTGAGGCGGGATGAAAAAAAAAACAAACAGTCATACACACAAAACTCCACTCCCTTTGCTGGGTAGATGGGATTAATCCTTGCCTGTCAAAACAGGGAGTGTCCGCAGGAGTATCAGCCTGCGTACGCAGAAGAAGAAGAAGTAAACTTGACAGCATTAAGACATATTTCATAAAGGTATGCTGGCAACCATAAAGACCGACTTAGTGCATCAGACATATTTAACATGCTGGAGAACAAGTTGGAGAGCATAAACATTTACTGAACTTGTCATAGACCATTTTTATGACCACAGCGGAGAACATTTTTTTCAACTGCAGAAATGGGCTGCAAGGCATATGAACCATAGATTTGCTCTTTTCTTTTTCCCCATTTGCCTTGCATCTAAAAGGCAACAGTTTTTGGCCCCTCTGTCTCAATTACACTTCACTTTCATGACTTGGCTGATGTTGGTCCATCAACATATATGATCTGACAGCCAGATTTAGAGCTCTTGGCCAAAAGAAATCGTCTATGTCCACCACATGTGAAATCGGCTATGTCCACTACATGCAACATTAGCACATAACAAAACTAATCTTATGATGGCCATTACTGCTGTTGATGTGTACCATTATATTTTGAGAACTCCCAAACGTGTTGTCCCTTACCTATTTCAAAATCATATCTTGGCATGCTGGGGTATCATGGCGTTTACAATGGCAGCATAAGACTGTGATTTGACAGACACTGGGGTCTTACTTTCACATAGCAAAAAGCATGCACAAGAAAGAACTGTTTGACAGCGTTATTTCAAAGGGGGCATTGATGTGCAAATTATCAAGATATATCAGCAGGTGCTTGTGGCTGTCAAGAACTTCAGTGTTCTTCGTACTTTGAGTCTCTCCCAGAATTCACTGCCATTGCACCTTCTTTAAAAACAAATCTAGCTTCCTATATATATGCTACATGAGTAGTTCAACATTTCAAAGCGGCACAATTTTATGTCGGCATGTTTTGATAGAAAGACTGTGGTGGCTTGCTTGCTTGTCTTTTGAGGAGATTCCACAGTAACTGCACATCACCACCTTTTGATGACAGACACGGCAGAGAAACTCTGGAATGCATGTTGAGTCTTACTATCGAATGCATGTTGAGTCTGTGCGTTTTCTCTTCTTCAGGTAAACTAATGGCCATACCTATCTGTAAAAAAAAATTATGATAACCAACATATTTTCATAAAAGAAAGCAACAAAACAAACCAAACAGCAAACGAATCAAAATCAGCATACACATCCACATCATCCGTTCACGCGGTAAAACCATTCCTTGAAAGACCACCAAAACCAGTTGCAAGTCTTAAAGCAACATTACCCTCATGTGCTGAAAAATGCCCATCCTCTCTCCCATCACTGGTATCATTTTGCTGCGTTTCCGAAAAGATTTCACCGCTTCCTACAGCAGAATATGAAGCAAAAAACGTAATCAATCCCACGAACCATATCACAGCATCTGAAGCAACAATCTCACACTCCCACACACAAAAACAAGTGGATCTGACCAAGTACGACAGAGCTAAGTCAGGAGTAGGGCACGCAATGATGGTGCTCGGTGAGATCTGAGGGTCAAAACGGTTGAACAGACATTTTGTTATGATGTAAACCAGGCCTAAAAAGGTTGCAGGCTAACAACCTAAAAGGAAAAAAAGAACATTTCCATTTCATCATATGCACAAAAATGCATGATGCCTTGTCAGGTTTAACCACTAAGGTTTGAACAGTTCTATCTCACCTGGATTCATGGAAGACTTGCCCCAAAGAAAACTTGTTGACCTGTGTATTCCAAATGAGTCATGATCTGTTAGTTACAGTCCACACACTAGAGAAATATGGCATGGGCTGTCCTCAAACGCCCCATGTTTTTCCATGATCACACAAAAGAAAAAGAAAACACACATCAGAAACGGACCAAAAACAAGCAAAAAAATCCTCAAACTTTAGTAATGCTTACAAACTCTGCAAAACTGCCAGATGGCATCACACTCAACTGTAATGTAGAGTAAAACAACATAAATATTGTACATAGCCTGCATTATATACCCTTTATATACAACTCGCAATACAAACTGATCACAGCAAACTGAAATCTATGTACAACAATGTAGCTGCATCAGTGTTCTCTGAACATGACAACACACTCAAGATTATGCACTTTCAAAACCTGACCTGGTTACTGGAATTCGGGTGAAGAAAAGGGGGGGGGAAAAAAGGAGAGACGGCAGGGTGGAGGTAGGCTGTGAGCGGATTCTGTATGCACTTTGGCAATTTTTTTTTTTTTTTTTTTTTTTTTTGCTATGAACAGGATGGGATTTCTGTTTGCTGCAATTTGGATCTGGCTGCAGAACACGGCCACAAAGCAAACTGTAAATCTCGTTGCATGCGATGACCAGGTTCATGGTCAGGAAGCAATCTTGAACATTTGAATTGTACTACTAGGTATGAGGGACACTACTCTTCAACAAAATGCTGAGGACTGAGAAGAGAACTGAAAATGGTGAATGGCACAGAAAATGTTCTCCACTAACCAAGTCGAGATTCTATGCACTGTCCAAAGTATACCCCCACCCCCACTTCACACCTACTTAATTCATAGACTGTACAGCTTCCACTCCCAATTCCAACAACTAACATTCCCAATAACCACTGCGAAAAACCTGAACTACTATTGTACAAGTGAATGATCCTCTTCCAACAACTAATATATTCATTTCCAATGACCACTGCACTGCGAAAGATCTGAACTACTATTATACAAGTAAACGATCCACAACATGAATCTAGAACTCCAACGTGGAAAGGGACATGCACACATATTCAGCACACTGCATTATTCATCATAAAATATGATAAAAAGTTGACATTCTAGATAAACTGCTTTGATCTGCCCTGCTTCATAAAAAATATCAAGAACATTATTCCATTTCATAAAAGTGGTCATAAAAATAATGAAAAGAACACATCACAGAAATAATGAGCTTTTACAGCTTGTTTATAACCCTCTTCTATATGCTGCCATTTGTTAACCATCATCATGTTCAGCAATGCAGTGTGCATGTGTGCGAAAACAAAGAAACAAAATCAACACTCATTTTTTAACCACTTAATTCAATCTTAAACCTGATCAGGAACTTTAATCTTCCTTATATGTGGCTACTCACTGACAACCAAGAAAACATGAAGACGCACTTGACAAGTCACCAGATGCTTGTTTCTGTATAAACCCATATTCGATCTACTAATGAAGATGGACTTTACAAAAGGTCACAAGGTGGTTTCTATGTGAACCCATGTTCTATCCACTAACAGAACAGCGGACCCAATGCATGGATAGGAACCGCGAGCCACACTACGTGTCTCAACATGTGGGCTAAAGTTCAGCAGTTGGTGGCTGGAGCTTCAGCAGTCCCTGGTGACGAAGGATGTTAGCTGCCCTACCTGGGGAATCAACACTAGTCGTACTGTTGAGGACAGGGTTCAGACAAAGGGTCTGACAACTTGAGGTCATGACGGTGGGCAGCAAAGCAACTATAGTTGAAACAAGTTTTGTTTCACAGCGCTACAGCGCTATTTTTACAATACACTTGGGTCAACAAACAACAATGAAAGTTTTTCTTTCTGTTTACCCCTCCCCCAACTCTGAATTCATTTTTCCTCAGAAAGGTACCAAAGAAGTAATTTTGTACAAGGTATTCACATTGGTTGAAAAAAGAAAATGGAATTGTTGGATGCTACACTTATGATTTGGATTGAAATTAGCTACTGAATCATAGGGCAAGACATGAACTTACATCAGGTGAGAGAAACATTTCAATTCGGAACTCCCTGCTTCTAACACCTAGATCTACATCACATCATCACAGCAACACAGCAAGAAGAGTGCCTTTCCAACAGGTTTTGTAGACTTAATACTCCAAATTTTGCTACATTTTCAAACAAGAATACGTTACTACCCGATTAGTTTTTAAGGTAATGCGCACAGAAAACATGACCATTGCTGGGATTAGCGCACGAGTAGGATTTCACCCGCAACCACCTTTGACACGCTGATCATTGTTTATGTTCTGAAAGAAAGGTGTGACAATCAAAGTTCCTGTGCATTTGTTCTTGGTGGATTCCCGTGAATCATGTGCTCAAAATGCACCCCTCTGTATTTCTGCATAGATCAAGTCCCATAAAAGAAGCCTTACTGCCACTCAGTACAAAGCTCTCCACACTCAAAAGCAAGGTTGAAGCTGTAGAGAAGCGGATTGACACGACATGCGAGGTGAACTGCCTGGTTTTATTCTGGCGGTAAGTAGGCGCTGGGAGCCACCTGCAAAGCCATCTGAATGAAAGTCACCAGGGGATCTGCACACAACACAGTGAAATCAGCATATCGTTAATGTTTCTTGTCCACATGCCTCACATCCATCACAACACTGTCACTCTTTCTCTATCTATGTCTATCTGTCTATATCACGTTTCCCTATTTGTAACCTAATTGGTATAAAGAACTACGGAGCAGGGTGTTGTTAGAGGTTCTCTATGTTTCACTGTATGTCTATCCGCAAGCTACAAGCTATTTTACACCGTTTGATGCTGTCTTGGAGCTTTCCAGTCTGACCAGTTGAGCAGCAAACCAAGAACAGCTCAAGGTGAAGGTCTAAAATGACGCACACATATGAACCTTACAGTCCAACTTCAGCTGATGCTTGTGAAAGTTCTCCTGCATCATCAATACGTGGAATGTCTGTTGCATGCTGGCATCTTCACAGTGTGAGGATACCCCAGAACTCTGAGCCCTGATATAGCATGGTTAGAATAACCATCAACAAGTGTGACAATCTCCAGCCTCCACCCGCCATTCCATGCAAATCTTCATCATTTCCTGCACTGAAGATCAGTTTTCTGACTGTCACGGTCGCTAAGCCGGACGGCCCTACCACCCTTACCCACGCCTATCACACACTAGGTCAGACAACACAGCACACTAATACAGTTTTACAATCACGCACGCTTCTTTATTTCACACACACTCATGGCGCCACCACTCACGCACATCCACAACTGCACACAAGTATCCCGATTCCCGCTGACTCACCCTACTCTACTGTAATGACCTGGAAGACCCTAACCTAACCTGAAACACCAGTTGCGGTATATCACTGTGACCTGGGGACACAGCGACAGCCCGCACACGTGGTGACTAACTACTAGGGACAAGGATTCACAAAGGGACTCTAATCTCTTAACGACCGCTACCACCCACACCTCTCCCCAGGACTCACCCTTCCCTTTTAACCCGGGACCACTACCAAACTGATCGCTGCGTCCCTAAGGGAGGCAACGACAAATACCCTACACCTGCCGGCCACTACGTCCTAAAAGGAGGCAGTAGCTAACACCCCTAACCCTACTACCTAACGCTACACCCCTTCTATCACAAACATGGGACAACCCATCCCGGCCCGGAAAGCTCCAGTCCTCGGCGCTGTACGTGGCCCCTCACAGGCTGACACCTCCCCGGAAGACTCTGCACCCCGGCGCTGTCCGTGGCTCCTCCGCGGGCCGACACCCTCCCCGAAGACTCTGCACCCCGGCGCTGACCGTGGCCTCCCGCAGTCTGACTCCTCCCCGCGATGGGCACGACACCCAACGCACACACACCAGACGCCCTCTCGACGGGTCCGGGGCTCGTAGGACGCCTCCTCCTCTGAAGGCCCCGTCGGACACTGAGGGTGAAAAAAGGCCTGGTGCAGCGCCCTCTCACAGGACGCCTGAACAGGGAAGAGGAACCAGTGCCGGAGAACTCCCGGAAGAGCACCGGTAGCTGGAGGAGAGCTGCCCCACAGAAGGCAGACGGCCTGGGTGGTCTCCCTCTCCCGGGAAAACAACAGGTACTGGAAAGCGCCGCTCACCTGCCGGCACGCGGCAGTAGACTGAGGTGGTCTGGGCCCAGCCTCAGGACGGAACAGGATACCTGCTGACACAACTGTAGGCCCCTACTGTAATGTTGCTACTACCCGAGTCATCAAGGCACATAGGCTACTTGGTAAAGCTTTAACTCTCCATCTCCCTTGCCTACTTCCCACTCGGGCATGAGAGTGACCCCTTGAATTTCGAACACATCCCCCAACCCATTACTCACTTTGGGGTTATCAGACCCATTTCCTGCCAACCCTTACAACAGCGGTAAAGCAATACTCTCCCTGAGCCAATCCACGCTATTACATATGAAATTATGAATCACACCCAATTCTCGGAGAAATAAACCAATCTAAGCGATCCACCACGGACTCTATGGGCCCCCTTAGGACATACTAAATAATCTAGGAAATGGCCAATTTCACAAGGAAATGTCTCCACACAATAACCAGTAGTAATACACATCTCTCAGAGGAAAAAAAAAAACAAAACAAAAAAACTTAATTTTTAGCGGTTCACAGTTCCAGCATGTTCACACAAGAGAATCGGCTCGCAGCCACAATCCTTCACATTCTTACCCCTCTTTGCACTGTCAATTTCAACCATATATCAAAAACAACATGCTTTGTTCGCCAAAATTTCCATCCAGCACCTCACTCTCAGGTCATCTCTTGTCAGATAACCCAGTGGTTAATCTTTGTTATGCCAACACAACCACACTTCATACAATATTACATGCTGCACATCATCCGTTTTTATCCTATCAACTGCTAAGCTACTCGCCTTAAACTTTACCTTTCCCTTCTTTTTGCTTACTAAAATTCATAACTGGGTTGCCTCCCCACAACCTAAGATATCTTTCTCCAACCCCGTTCTGTCACAAATACATACATCCCTGCACGTGTGACGACTGTCACTTTCTTACAAAACTTCTAACCATATGGACTCACTGTCCTGTACCAAATGCGAACGTCACAGATACAGTCCGCACGCGCACGACACCCGCGTCGAGAACCCTGACTCGTAACGAAAGTGAAAAGACACCAATATAAGTTGAATGGCTACGACCGTACTCCAGTGTAAACCACTCGACCACAAATTGGCCTTAGCCCTACTACACAGTTAACCGATTCCAATGCTGTGCAGGTCAACTCCGGAATCGTTAATCAATTTCAACGAACTCCTATTTACAATTGAGATTGAGCACAATCATCAAACCCCTCTATGATTCACGCAGACACATCTGCACCTGACTCATATTATGATTCTCAACCAAACGCAACCTCGTACTACCTTCTTATTGAACCCACTGACATTAACACGAACTAACCACAAACAATATCTACATCACTGTCCATCAACGGTCATTATATTGAACCCACATTGTCTAGCCAAACTGTCCTGAGAAAATCGAACTCAGGAACCACTATGTACATTACTTACAAAAATATACAGGAAAAAGGTGACAACTCAAACCGGCTGACAAATTTCAATCACGGAACCAAGACGACATCATACCAGACAACCAGTATACGCAACGAACACCATACAACTAATCCCAACATGAGACAACTACAGTACAACTCGCCATAATACAAGACAACACGACGAACTACAACACAACGAACCTAACAGATCACCAACCTGGACATACAGACGATCAACCACACCAGTTCTGCAACTGGCTGACAGTGGCTGCAACAAGGACGACACCGACTCAGCACAGGCCAAGGGCACCCAACCCCGACGAGGACCTGGCACTAACTATGACTCGAAGTCACTCTTCAAAACTACCGGCGCTGCCGCCGCACCTACAAGGAGTACGTCCACTCCGACGAACACCAGGGACCGAAGTGAAGCTACCCCAACACATTCCGCCCTGGTCGGAATCAAGCGAACTCTACTCACCACACAAAACAACGATTGGTCAGAGCAGTGTATCCCTCCGCAGAGCTGACACGCCTGACCAACGGACTAGTTATTGCTCGTGCAACAACACGACAATTTACCACAACAACTCACAGACTTAACAACACAACAACAGCCGATATCCTGCCCCGCCTTCTCTGGCATAGAACCAAAGTAACAAAAGGGTAACAATCGGGAACGAAACCAACCTCCCGCTTCCATTCCATTCCTTCAACAAGTGAAGACTGGAATGAAAGAATATTGTATGTCCTATTTCCCCAGGCTTCTACCTAGCCTAATCTTTCTACCTAACCCTGAGGAACTTAACCTAACTGTAGCTAACTAAACCCCAACCTCACATACGCGCGAGCGCGCACACACACACACACACACACACACACACGCATACGCGCACACGCTCTCTATCTTGAACCACCACTACTCTTAAACACGTGGACGTACTAGTTTAGTACCCGCCGATCGGTGACACACCCCCCTGCCTAAGTTTTAACTACAGGTTAAAACCAACAACTTTTCACTCGATCGGCGTTTTGGCCACACCCTACCTATAACAATCCAATTCTCTATCATTTATTCCGTCCTACTGTTACTTTTGATGCAGACCAAAACTTCCATCCCAACAACATCAACTTTTAAATACATCAACAACCACAGGTTACATTAATCAACCTGGACTAACTCTGCCTCGCACGACCTTAACGCAGGCACTTATGGGCAGCCGTTACACTACGCACTACATATAAATTCCATAACTGAGGGGCTCTGATTACGCACAACTGCTGTGTAACACGTGCTACAAACACCACACCCTCAGTAACACTTTGCTATGCCATTCTCTACCAAAGATAACAACACATGCATAGCTTCGACAATGTCAACCTCTCACGACACAGGTTAATGGAACCCTCAGGTTTTCTCTCTCTCTCTCTCTCTCTCTCTCTCTCTCTCTCTCTCTCTCTCTCTCTCTCTCTTCCTTTCTCTACGGCAAGCGACTCAAGAAGTCTGCCGCCACATTGTCCTTTCCAGACACTGCCTGCACCGTAAACTGAAACGGCTGCAGCTGCAGTGCCCACCTTGTGATCCTCCCACTAACAGACTTCATCTTTTCTAAGTATTGGAGTGGGGAATGATCTGTCTGGACAATAAAGGGGGTTCCATACAAATACGCTTGAAACTTTTGTATTCCCCACACCACTGCCAGACACTCCTTCTCTATTATCGGGTAGTTTCGCTCTGCAGGGCTTAACTTCCTGCTGGCGCATGCTACAGGGCGCATCTCTTCAGGGTACTGCTGACAGAGCATAGCTCCCACTCCCACTTCTGACGCATCAGTCTGGAGCACAAATGTCAAACCTGGTACCGGCAAATTACAGACGGGAGGTTGGCAGAAGTGCTGCTTCAGAGCTTGGAACGCACGTTCGCACTCGTCGTCCCACTCCACCTGCCTGGTTGTTCCCTTAGTGAGATCAGTAAGGGGCTTGGCAATGTCAGCAAACCGGGGCACAAATTTCCTGTAGTACCCCACTAATCCCAGGAATCCCCGCACCTGCCGTTTGGTCTCAGGCCTAGGCGCATCCATAATGCGGGTCATTTTATCCTGCTCAGGCCATATTTTCCCTGCACCTATCCTGTGCCCTAAGTAGGTGATTTCCCTTCCTCCCAGCTCACACTTTGAAGGCCGGGCTGACAAAGAACATTCCTTGAGTCTCTGGAACACACGCCTGAGAACCTCTATATGGCTGTCCTGATCAACTGTGGCCACCAGGATATCATCAATGAAATTATCGACATCCGGGCTCTCAAGTGGCTGCAATAGTTTCCTCATCATGCGCGTGAACACTGCCCCTGAAGTACACAGTCCAAATGGCATAACCTTCCACTGGAATTGTCCTTCCGGTGTAGCAAAAGCAGTCTTCGCGCGGTCCTCTCTGCTCATCGGGATCTGCCAATACCCCTTAGCGAGGTCGATTTTGCTGAACACCTTCTTCTCTCCAAGCTTGGCGAACAGGTATTCGATCTCCGGCATGGGTTCAGCATCGAACTGTACGATGCGATTCAACCTCCTGAAATCCACACAAAACCTGATCTTCCCATCCTTCTTCTTAACTAGTACGATGGGTGAGCAGTATGGCGACGTCGATGGCTCAATCGCACCCATCCTGATCATGGCTTTGACCTCCTCCCTAACCGTCTCTCGTTGCGCAAAAGGCACTGGGTATGGCTTCGACCTGATAGGGATGTCTGACGTCAACTTGATGCTGCACGTTTCTAGGTTTGTGCATGAGGGCACATCAGTCAGTACTTCCTTGAATTCGGCCACTAACTCGTGCAACTTCCTAGTAAAGTGCTGGTCTTCAGCAAGTACTACCACATCTTTAGGGCCTTCTGTGGCCTCCAAGGGAATGGTAGGAATGTCCTTGCTCATCAAGGGAGTTACTGTTTCCTCTTCAGGCTCCTCCGGCACAACAACCGCAGCTACCGAGGCTGTTGGATCTGCAGCGCGCTCGATGAATGACTTTAGTAGGTTTGCGTGGAAAATCTTCGTCTTTCCCCCTACTACTATGCGGTAATCTGCTTCACCCACTCTTTCTAGTACTGTATAGGGACCCCTCCATGCCAGTTCCAATTTGTTCTGCTTGGTCGGCCGAAGTACTAGTACTCTGGACCCCACAGCTATCTTCCTGGGTTTCGCCCTCAAGTCAAAATGTCGCTTGTACCTATACGCTGCCCTTGCCAAGTTCTCCCTTGCTAGCTCGCATGACTCAGCTATCTTGTTCCTCAAGTTGACGACGTATTCTGCCGCTGTACGGAGCTCTTGCCTTTCCGGTTGTAACCACAGATCTCTCAATATCTGCATCGGCCCGCGCACCTGGCGTCCATATAGCAGCTCAAAAGGCGAAAAACCGGTACTCTCTTGTGGGACCTCTCGGTACGCAAACAGCAGTGCTGGTATCCACCGATCCCAATCACCTGGTTTCTCCTGACATAGTCTGCGCAGCATCCGCTTCAGAGTACCGTTGAAGCGTTCCACCAATCCATTGCACTGCGCATGGTATGGTGTGGTAGTCAGACCTCGAATGGCTAATAGTCGGTAGACCTCCTGCATGATCTGACCAGTAAACTGGGTTCCTCTGTCAGTCAGTACCGACCCAGGGACTCCCGTTCGTGTCCACATGTTGAACGCTGCCTCTGCCACCGACTCACTCGTGATCTGGCGAAGAGGGACTGCTTCCGGATATCTTGTCGCAAAGTCGACCGTCACCAACACGTATCTGTACCCATTCTGGGATGCTGGAACGATGGGACCAATGATGTCCATCCCAACCCGCTCGAACGGCTCACGCATCAGTGGCATCTTCACGAGGGGAACTCTTGAAACTCTTCCCTTGTCCACAGTACGCTGACACTGGAAGCATGACTGGCAGTACCGACGAATGTCAGCATGCATGCCTGGCCAATAAAAATGGCGACCAACTCGCTCCTTGGTTCGGGTGGTACCTAAGTGACCAGACATGGGTACGTCGTGGGCTAGCTTCATCACCGTGGTCCGTAGTTCAGCTGGGACGCAGATCTGACTCGCTACGTCCTTGGGACCCTCAAACCGTCTGACCAGTACACCAGACTTCCGTGCGTACTCGACTCGTCCAAACTTGGTGTGGAAGTGCGTCCCTGCTTCACCCGCACTCCGAGCCTTCCTCAGGGTTTCATCCTGGTCCTGCATCTGAATTAACTGCTGGGTAGAGGTGTTCAGAATGCATTCCTCGACGGGCAGTGGTACGGGTTCTTGCTGCTCCCTGGCTCTCTGCGCGCGTGTCTGCACTGCCCCTACCAACGCCGGGTCTGCGTATACAGGCACACGTGTCCAACCAGGATCTCCTACTCTCTTTGCGAAGTTTCCGATCAGGACTTCCTGCACAGGGCTATTCATGACCAAAACCTCCAACTTCCCTGCGATGAATGGTGACTTCAACTCTATTACCGCCACAGGTAACACGGACCTACATCTGGACTCGGCCAACACTACTGGGACTGTCTCTCCTGTGTACGCATCTGCCGGTACTAACCACTTGGCCACTACGGTGTGTCCGGCACCCGTGTCCCGTAATCCATTGGCCGGAGACCCGTTAACTTCTACAATGCACGCAGGCTCGTACCGCTGCTCAGCGCATGGGCGACACAACGTAGGGACTACTCGAGCTTGGGGCTGGTCACAACAATGAACAGCTCCAACAGAATGGGGCTCAGGGCATTTCCTAGCGATGTGGCCTGGCTTCTTGCAGTTGAAACAAACTATGGTCGATCTAGGCCCTTCTGATCTCCTGTTCAGCTGCTGTAGTGCACCATCACTCTGTTGGGATCTCTGTGTGGGCTGGCTCCCTACTGTTTCGCGCCTATTACCCAGGTTGGGCTGGTTAACTGTTCGGTCTTGCCTCGCCTTCCTCCCCAGTCTTTTGGCCTCTGCCAAAACAGTAGCTTCCGTTGCAAGTTGTTCAACAGTTTTCGGGCATGTCTTCCGGACCTCGATCGTGAACTCTGGAGACAATAGCTGATAAAACTGTTCTTGGAACAGCAGATCCTTTACGTCCTCTGCCACACTCTCATCCTTGCCCGCTGCCGCACACCAGAGGGAAAACCACCGCTTCATCCTTCCCAGCATCTGGCCAAAAGTCTCAGCAGCGTCCTTCTTGATGCTCCTGAACTTTTCTCGGTAGGCCTCGGCATCTAGCCTAAAGTGGCTTAACAGGGCGCCCTTTATCTGATCATAGTCGCCTAACTCATCCGCACTTAACCGCATCACCGCTTCTCTAGCCTTCCCTCTCAGCAGAGACATCAGACGTGTGGGCCATGAGGTCTTGCTCCACTTGCACATCTGGGCTACACGCTCAAATTGGGCGATGAAAGCGTCCACGTCGTCGTTCTCTCCTAACGGCTCAAGGTGGACATGCTTCGTTTCCTCCACCTCAATCAAACGTTTCCTATGCGCTGCTTCATCTAAGGCCTGCCTCTCCTGTATCAGTATCTCTCGCTCCCTTGCCTCTAACTTGGCTTGCCGTGTCCGAGCTTCTATTTCCCTTATCGCCGTTTCTTCCTCCATCTTCTTCCTCTGCAGTTCCAATTCCATCTGTCTCGCTGTTTTCTCATCTTCGATCTTCTTCTGCTTCATCTCTAGCTCCCTCTGTCTATCAGCTTTCTCCTCTTCTATCTTCCTCTGCTGCATCTCTAGCTCCCTCTGCCTAGCAGCTTTCTCCTCTTCATCCTTCTGCTTTAACCTTTCCTTCTCCTCTTCGATCTTCTTCTGCTTCATTTCTAGCTCCCTCTGCCTAGCAGCTTTCTCCTCTTCTATCTTCCTCTGCTGCATCTCTAGCTCCCTCTGCCTAGCAGCTTTCTCCTCTTCATCCTTCTGCTTTAACCTTTCCTTCTCCTCTTCGATCTTCTTCTGCTTCATTTCTAGCTCCCTCTGCCTAGCAGCTTTCTCCTCTTCATCCCTCATCTTCTGCCTCACTTTCTCCTCCATCCGGAGCTCCAATTCTGCTTCTCTCGCCGTCTTCTCATCCTCATTACGTACTGAGTCCGTGACGAACTTGGCGAGGTCTCCCCCAGCTAAACCCATCGCCGCTCCCAACTTGGCAAACTTTGCATAAGCCCCCGTCCCCTGTTCTTGATCCACCCCCGCTCCCTGGTCACTAACCTTAGGTTTGGTATCCGCCGTAGGGGCCTGTGGATCCATGACACTATCGGGGTCGTACTGCGGATGGGCTCGGGTGTGTTTAGACATAGGGTACCCCTACCACCACAGAACTAGCAACGGACAGTATGCGATCTGAGCGCAACTGGAGGTTCCTGACTACGCACTAGCCCCTGAAGCAACTCAGCACAAGTACACAATACTCTCAATGTGTCACGCACACAGCATAACTCCACCCACACTTGTGTACCTCATACATATACCCACATGGGCTCCAACCCATACAATACTACCAATGCACTGTCTGGTCACGGACTGAACCACGTGACACCGTGTGTCCACTGTCCACTGTGCATGCGCACCAGTTACCCACAGTCACAGGCCTCACTGTCTGGTAGGCCGCACCCACACGATCACCGTGCACTTGCACCCCTCAAGTCCAGGTGCACTCACAGCATACCCTATGCCACAACACTGCGCACCCTCGTGCTTCCCACACACAGTCACCTGGGCTTACACTGCCCTTAATCCCCACAGGATATCCGAGCACACAGTGTGCACAGTCACGGGCCGGGTACCACTCTACCTACCCACTGGGGTATACCCTATGTAAGGGACACAAAAGACACCTGGTACCCTCCGGCACCTCACCTACACTGTACGGTGTAATCACTCACACTTCCAACAACCACTCAATGTTTATTGACCATTCATACCTCACCCACACGGTAGCGCCAACCCATTCACACCAACACAAGTGCCCTGCCCAATGCCAATGGAAACCTGCCTGAAGTGAGCAGGGACACTACGTACCACCTCCCAGGGTACTGGTACGCTCCCACCAACCACCCACTTACATTTCACACAACGTACACACCGGACACAACACCCCCTACCTCCCTTCTAGCTACCTATCACCTACCCAGAACCACCTAAGTACCCCGCATCTCCACCAAAGTGTCACGGTCGCTAAGCCGGACGGCCCTACCACCCTTACCCACGCCTATCACACACTAGGTCAGACAACACAGCACACTAATACAGTTTTACAATCACGCACGCTTCTTTATTTCACACACACTCATGGCGCCACCACTCACGCACATCCACAACTGCACACAAGTATCCCGATTCCCGCTGACTCACCCTACTCTACTGTAATGACCTGGAAGACCCTAACCTAACCTGAAACACCAGTTGCGGTATATCACTGTGACCTGGGGACACAGCGACAGCCCGCACACGTGGTGACTAACTACTAGGGACAAGGATTCACAAAGGGACTCTAATCTCTTAACGACCGCTACCACCCACACCTCTCCCCAGGACTCACCCTTCCCTTTTAACCCGGGACCACTACCAAACTGATCGCTGCGTCCCTAAGGGAGGCAACGACAAATACCCTACACCTGCCGGCCACTACGTCCTAAAAGGAGGCAGTAGCTAACACCCCTAACCCTACTACCTAACGCTACACCCCTTCTATCACAAACATGGGACAACCCATCCCGGCCCGGAAAGCTCCAGTCCTCGGCGCTGTACGTGGCCCCTCACAGGCTGACACCTCCCCGGAAGACTCTGCACCCCGGCGCTGTCCGTGGCTCCTCCGCGGGCCGACACCCTCCCCGAAGACTCTGCACCCCGGCGCTGACCGTGGCCTCCCGCAGTCTGACTCCTCCCCGCGATGGGCACGACACCCAACGCACACACACCAGACGCCCTCTCGACGGGTCCGGGGCTCGTAGGACGCCTCCTCCTCTGAAGGCCCCGTCGGACACTGAGGGTGAAAAAAGGCCTGGTGCAGCGCCCTCTCACAGGACGCCTGAACAGGGAAGAGGAACCAGTGCCGGAGAACTCCCGGAAGAGCACCGGTAGCTGGAGGAGAGCTGCCCCACAGAAGGCAGACGGCCTGGGTGGTCTCCCTCTCCCGGGAAAACAACAGGTACTGGAAAGCGCCGCTCACCTGCCGGCACGCGGCAGTAGACTGAGGTGGTCTGGGCCCAGCCTCAGGACGGAACAGGATACCTGCTGACACAACTGTAGGCCCCTACTGTAATGTTGCTACTACCCGAGTCATCAAGGCACATAGGCTACTTGGTAAAGCTTTAACTCTCCATCTCCCTTGCCTACTTCCCACTCGGGCATGAGAGTGACCCCTTGAATTTCGAACACATCCCCCAACCCATTACTCACTTTGGGGTTATCAGACCCATTTCCTGCCAACCCTTACAACAGCGGTAAAGCAATACTCTCCCTGAGCCAATCCACGCTATTACATATGAAATTATGAATCACACCCAATTCTCGGAGAAATAAACCAATCTAAGCGATCCACCACGGACTCTATGGGCCCCCTTAGGACATACTAAATAATCTAGGAAATGGCCAATTTCACAAGGAAATGTCTCCACACAATAACCAGTAGTAATACACATCTCTCAGAGGAAAAAAAAAACAAAACAAAAAAACTTAATTTTTAGCGGTTCACAGTTCCAGCATGTTCACACAAGAGAATCGGCTCGCAGCCACAATCCTTCACATTCTTACCCCTCTTTGCACTGTCAATTTCAACCATATATCAAAAACAACATGCTTTGTTCGCCAAAATTTCCATCCAGCACCTCACTCTCAGGTCATCTCTTGTCAGATAACCCAGTGGTTAATCTTTGTTATGCCAACACAACCACACTTCATACAATATTACATGCTGCACATCATCCGTTTTTATCCTATCAACTGCTAAGCTACTCGCCTTAAACTTTACCTTTCCCTTCTTTTTGCTTACTAAAATTCATAACTGGGTTGCCTCCCCACAACCTAAGATATCTTTCTCCAACCCCGTTCTGTCACAAATACATACATCCCTGCACGTGTGACGACTGTCACTTTCTTACAAAACTTCTAACCATATGGACTCACTGTCCTGTACCAAATGCGAACGTCACAGATACAGTCCGCACGCGCACGACACCCGCGTCGAGAACCCTGACTCGTAACGAAAGTGAAAAGACACCAATATAAGTTGAATGGCTACGACCGTACTCCAGTGTAAACCACTCGACCACAAATTGGCCTTAGCCCTACTACACAGTTAACCGATTCCAATGCTGTGCAGGTCAACTCCGGAATCGTTAATCAATTTCAACGAACTCCTATTTACAATTGAGATTGAGCACAATCATCAAACCCCTCTATGATTCACGCAGACACATCTGCACCTGACTCATATTATGATTCTCAACCAAACGCAACCTCGTACTACCTTCTTATTGAACCCAC
Source organism: Conus canariensis (assembly GCA_033310375.1). NCBI lineage: Eukaryota > Metazoa > Mollusca > Gastropoda > Neogastropoda > Conidae > Conus > Conus canariensis. Next base: position 41,782,445 of record CM065730.1, on the reverse strand, counting down.
TGACATTAACACGAACTAACCACAAACAATATCTACATCACTGTCCATCAACGGTCATTATATTGAACCCACATTGTCTAGCCAAACTGTCCTGAGAAAATCGAACTCAGGAACCACTATGTACATTACTTACAAAAATATACAGGAAAAAGGTGACAACTCAAACCGGCTGACAAATTTCAATCACGGAACCAAGACGACATCATACCAGACAACCAGTATACGCAACGAACACCATACAACTAATCCCAACATGAGACAACTACAGTACAACTCGCCATAATACAAGACAACACGACGAACTACAACACAACGAACCTAACAGATCACCAACCTGGACATACAGACGATCAACCACACCAGTTCTGCAACTGGCTGACAGTGGCTGCAACAAGGACGACACCGACTCAGCACAGGCCAAGGGCACCCAACCCCGACGAGGACCTGGCACTAACTATGACTCGAAGTCACTCTTCAAAACTACCGGCGCTGCCGCCGCACCTACAAGGAGTACGTCCACTCCGACGAACACCAGGGACCGAAGTGAAGCTACCCCAACACATTCCGCCCTGGTCGGAATCAAGCGAACTCTACTCACCACACAAAACAACGATTGGTCAGAGCAGTGTATCCCTCCGCAGAGCTGACACGCCTGACCAACGGACTAGTTATTGCTCGTGCAACAACACGACAATTTACCACAACAACTCACAGACTTAACAACACAACAACAGCCGATATCCTGCCCCGCCTTCTCTGGCATAGAACCAAAGTAACAAAAGGGTAACAATCGGGAACGAAACCAACCTCCCGCTTCCATTCCATTCCTTCAACAAGTGAAGACTGGAATGAAAGAATATTGTATGTCCTATTTCCCCAGGCTTCTACCTAGCCTAATCTTTCTACCTAACCCTGAGGAACTTAACCTAACTGTAGCTAACTAAACCCCAACCTCACATACGCGCGAGCGCGCACACACACACACACACACACACACACACGCATACGCGCACACGCTCTCTATCTTGAACCACCACTACTCTTAAACACGTGGACGTACTAGTTTAGTACCCGCCGATCGGTGACACTGACCATGCTGTGTTCTGAAATCCATACAACTAATCCTACAACACGCATGGTAGCCCTTCGTATTTGAACTCTCTAAGCACAGATACTGTTTCCAGTATAGTCCTTTTTGAATATTTGTTTTACTGGTGGTTTACTTTTTAACATGCAAATCATTTTTCACACCATAATAGATTTTGTTTCTACATGAAAATGCTATACTGTGAGCGACTCTTGGCCTTTCACTTGCAACAGATTTGTTTTCAATGCAACAAAAAATATAACTGGTTGATCTCAACAGCAGACTATTTCTGCTTGGTTGTACACTGCAGTGCAACCATTTCTAGAAAGTATGCATGCATCGCTTTTGAAGATGTTATGTTCACGACCAGCTATCATGCCCAAGATAACAGAATGTGCTGCTAAAATTAAGCACCCTCACAAAAAAAAAGGAAGAAAGAATGAATAGAAAAATCATGGCATTCATTTAAAAACTGTCCTTATTTTCTTGCAGGCAAGCCCAAAGCACTGGCACTGGAGTAATAGATTATGTCCATATTGTAAGAGTTGGCAGGTCTGGCTGTAGCATGATCAGCCTTAAATCGGCTTGTATGCAAATGAGTAAAAACAGCATGATCATACTGAGTCGATGTTTTATAATAGCCAAAAGTGGAAATACAGATGGACAGATTCATGTTCATAGGATTTGCCATCAGCGTCTATGCATGATGATTTTGACATCTCAAGGTGCAGTTCTGATGAAATGCCGTGAGAGAGAAAACGAACATTTCATACACAGATCTTGCCTTCTTTGGCCATGCCAGTGTTTATTTTTAAGCCAATTTTTGTTTTCTATCTTTGTTCCTCAGCACAAGGTGTCAAAACTTACAACTTGAGAGACAGAAGTTAAAGTTACACACAGTGACTGTGTTTATTGTTGGTGGTCACCTACATGTTCTCATGACTCCTGCAGCTACTGACCCTAAATTTGCAGAAACAGTATTTCCTGACATATATCAGAGCATTTTCCAAACTTCTGGTGTAGTTTCAACACTTTCTGATTCCAGCAGGGGTTTTTTGTTTGTTTTATTTTTACTGAAAGCTAAAGGTTTTCCATCAGACCTTTAAAATGATCAGCTAGCAGCAATTCATAAACTTTCAGTGGCAAAGTTTTCTTGTAAATGCCATCATATAGCAACCCAGATTAGACTAGTCTAACAACATCTTTTAGAAAAAAAAAGGAAGAACAAAAAATTACAGCATTCATATTGATAGTGGATACACTTCACAATGTTTTTACTGAGTGCATTTTTTTGTAGTGTGGAATATGAAATATGTATATTCACAGAGCCATGTACAAAGTATGCCTGGACTGAAATGACGTCTTCAATTGGCACATTCACAGCACTCAGTGACAAAAGGAAGGCAGAAGCAGACGACGGAGGATACAACTATAGTTCTTACTTAGAAAAGTAAGTTGCAGTTTGTAGGCGATGAAGGGTACGTAGAATATCATGCCACTGAGCACAAAGAGTGCCGCGTAGAAAAACTCGATGCGGGGGTTGGTGATGATGGGCGCCACCACCAAGTATGCAGAGAAAAACAACATCACGATGGGGATCACTGTGGGCACCTGGGTGACACAACATGAGTTCTGGTTAGTAAAGGTGCATTAGGTCCGATGCCTTTGTATCCTCACAAAATCACACTTCACTGTCATCTTTGTCACACTCTCTCAGCACAACCATGTTCTTTTTAACACTTTTCTAAGACAATGGTTACATATCCTACAAACAAATCATTTCAATCTATTTGTGCGACGCCTTAATTTCTGGGAATGACATTTACAATATATGAATTAACCGATAGTCCTCAGCTGTCAATATTCCAGAATGAAGCCTTCAACCCAGACCGCTTATACATACCCTGTATGGTCGTGGTTCTTTGGGTCGGGTCCGCCGGAAGACAAGAACACAGGCCATGGTGGCGCCATAGAAGATCCAGGCAGTGAAGCTGAAGAAATCGATAAGGCTGAAGATGTTGCCAGGGATGATGAGAAGGATGGCCATCAATGTCTGTCCAACACACACGTACACACACACTGGCTTCATGCCTTGCAAAGATTTCCGCTTTGTCAAATCAAATGAGTTTATTAACTCGCGTGTGAAATGAAGTGAGCCTAAATAATAACAATGTTTGAGTTTATGCGCATGTTTGTTTGAGCATGAATGCATCTGTACATTGTAAATGAATGTTAGTATTGCCTCTACAACTGCAAGCGCTAGAATAACCAAACTTGGCAGAATGTCAAATGTTGCAAGTCTTTTCAGCCATCCCCTTGAGAAGCTATCAGCAAAGTAGTAGATGTTTTCAGCAGCATTCTTCAATACCACAAAGTTGATCCTTCCTCAGAGACTGCAATCAGTTACAGTTATTGCAAATCAGACTGATAAAACGTATGTAAAAAATACTGCAACAACTATTAAACATCATCTGACCAAGATCAGAACAAAGTAATTAACACAATTTTAACCCAACAGAACAGATGGGTATAAACATATCTTGTGAACTTAAAGCTAAGTCTGACTATATGGGTTCATCATTCATGTTCTATGGCACATGAAAGCTATGTTCAGGCACATGAAAGCTGCAAATAAAACTGTCAGACTTGTTATAACAATAAACAACATACCTCTGAACAGGGTTTCCCCATATCCTTTTTTTTTTTTTTTTCGCAAAACCACACTTTATGATGAATTCATAGTAAAATTTGTAAAGACCTACCAAAACTGAAATAAAACAACAAATCACCTGTATGAAAATGAACATCTGTGTGCCCTTGAGATGATAAACAATTGGATCAAGTCTGCATAACAATGCATACCTGTCAGTTCAGCAGCTTTCAGGCCACTCTTGCTGATGATGTAAAGCGACAGGTGAAAAAAGAGGTCATTGGCAACTTACCTGCCCTTTTCATCCCAACCAAGTCATCGCCAGTTGAGAGTATGCTGTGAATGACAGTCCCTTCCTCCAAACAAAATTCTGTGCATCATCCTAACCTACTGCAACACTATGCCCTAACTCCAAATGCATCATAGTTTTGTCTCTGTTATGTAATATGCATGCCTGCCTCCCTGTTTACTAGGTAAATCAATGAAGGGTATGAACAAAAATAATACAGACATGTATAAAAATGAAATGCAGAAAAAGTGCACCTAAAGAAATCAAATCAGTAGATGTTACTTCAAAGTCAAGGCCAAATATATCGATACAAAAAAAAAAAAACCCAAAAAACACAACACCTGTGACATGTTAACTAACACTATAAGATGTGTCCTGGATTCATGATAAGCGAGGTGGTGTTCCACTTACAGAGAAAATGACGCTGGGCAGTGGTGTGTAGTTCTTGATGTGAACATAGGACAGCACCTCTGGCAGGTGGTGCTCACGGGCTGCTACATATGCCAGTCTGAACAACACAGAGGAAACACACACACAGAATAGTACTGAAAGAAATGGAAGAAACGTTTCAAATTCTAAAAATACAACGTTGATTCGCTGGTCTGACACTTCTTAAACTAACATTCATAGAAGCCGTGTTGATTTTCCTGCTTTTACCAACAGCTGGGCAATGAAGGGCAGGGAAGAATACAATCTACAACTGTGGCTTCATCACTGAAAAGACAGGGTCAGTTTGAGTCAGGTCTCTTCAACTCACCACTGGAGTTATCTTAACAGCTGTTGTTCATTACCACTGGGTCATAAGCAAACCAACAGTCTAAAATTCGCATTCAAAGGCTTTGTCCTCCCATCTTTAACAATCAAGCTTATAAAAGTTATACATATTCATCAAATACGAACTCAGTGCTTCTACAGTAGAAGCTGATTCAGTTCAACAAATAAATAAATGGATATATCAGAAAATAAATCGGTCATTAGACAGGCAGCTGAAAGTACTGATAACTAAACTGAAACTGAGGTGCAACTTGATGACCACACTTTCAATTTTTACCCTTGTCAATATACTTAGCAGCACTGAGGCAGAACTCAACACATGCACACGTACACATTTTCACTCCACAAGTTGCACACACACGTATGGGTAAATGTGCATAGAAGTTCCTATAAACTGTCTACTTGTGTGTTTATTTCATCCATTTGTCAACTAACTCTGAGAGGTGAGGGGGGTACAGACCTGCAGCCAGAGAAGCAGGAGCCATTAGCTGCACCAAAGGTGGACAGCGCCACCACCAGGGGGATGATGAATGAGAACGACCCCAGCACTTGTCCTCCCCATGTCTGGTCACATCACCCCACACACAACCATTGGAGTCAATGATGCACAACCATGCAGCATGTAATTTCATCTTATAAACAAAACTCTGCAGTATCTTAATTTGAATCCCATGGGTTTAAATGCATGACCTTTGATTAAAATTGTTCCAACCTCCAACGTCCATTCCATCAGAAACTGATTGTGTGGTTCTATAATTTTGTTGTTGTTGATATGTGTTTAATCCAGCTGACTGCAAAAGCTGTGTAAGGGTCAAGAAAAATAGGACTAAAGTAGTTAGTACCTGAAATTTCAAAAGCATTGATGTTCATGTGTTAACTGCCCGCACAGAAGAACTCTTACTTCTACTTTCATTTCAGATGCAAATTATGCTTTCATGCATTATAAAACACAGTTCATAATCTACAGCTGAACAATTTTCTTTATACAGAAACATCTAGAAATGCATGAAAAAAAAAGAAGAATGTTAAAGAATGATCATACACTTCATTGTTCAGACCTGCCATGGCCCAATACTCACAGCAGCCACAGCGGGAGACTGAAGCAGTGTTTCCTTCGACATGACAGTCAGGTAGGAGATGTTGGTCAGCAGGTAACACACTGTCACCAGAGGTATGCCGATGATGATGGCACGAGGCAGATTCCTGTCCCATAGTCCAAAACATCCAACATCAACAGAATGAAACACGATTGACTACAGATCACATTGTAAAAAGCAGTGTGAAAGTGGTGTTGACACACAGAACACTGGTACAGGATTAAGCCTATCTCTGGCAACACTGGCAATAGAGCAGACAGAAAAAGACAAGCAGTGATCAGATCTTTCATTTCCACATAAAGTAAACTAAATGCTACCATCTTACAAGTTTAGTTTCTATTCCTAAAAATAGAATTTGAAGCAAACGAACCGGAACCACATCTCATGCTTTAATTCATTTACAGTGCATTGACATGAAATGTTGTTGTCTTTTGAAATTAAAAGTAATCCCTGGCAAACACACACACACATTTACTTACATACATATATATATATATATATATATATATAATATATATTCAATTATAAACAAAGCTTGCTCTTATGTCTTAGATTGATTTGTTTATAATTGAATATTTCTTGCAGTCATTGCAACACCAAGCTGCTCTATAAGTTGCTGGAATGGTGCGGTACTTATCCTTGGAATTTATTAGTTTATTGTTATATTATATATATATATAAAGCTTGTGCAGGATCAATGTTTGGCACCAAAACAAATCCCGAAAGGAAAGTTGAAACAGACAACCAATACACACAGAGAAAAATACAGTGCCCAAGTTCAAGGCACCAGCTCCTTCTATTCTCCACTTTTAGAATACAGCTGTGTCAAGCACAGGATAAAATCAATTTTTTTTTATTTCTAAGCTGTAAGTCGATACCATACTTTCCAAACTATAAGCCACTATTCATTTTTTTCCAAAATTCTAACCCCCTGAAGCTATATATTGATTTTTCTTATTTCAGTTCTTAGTGTGCCATGGTCATCTTCTCCCTGTCTACAGTTGATTTTCTGAACTGAAAAGCAATGTTTGCAGAAATCAAACTTTGACCACTTTTCAAAAAAAGCAATAATTCATGCATGAGTAGTGACATGCAAAATGAATGTTAACTATGACTTAAAAGTCGCAAAAATCACCTCTTTCACTTTGTCACTAGTTGTACTTCCAAATTAATTTGCTGTATCTGTGATGTGTGTGCCGATATTGTTACCGACCACTGCTCATCAAAACAACCTAGTGCACAACTTGTAAAGATAAGTTTGAGTTCCCTGTTAAAATAAACAATAAAAATTCATTTTGATTCCAACTCTGCGCAACTTCATACCAAAATACTTCTGCATCATCCACTGGTTTGAGAGACATAGATGGCAAAAGCATATATCCACAAATCTTGTTTATCAATCCTCAGAATATTCTTCAGCACCACTTTCTTAATCTATCAGTTTTCATAGCTGTTTTCTTGTGACCTATCACTTGGTTGCTGTTTTTATGTGTTGTTGTTGTTTTTTAAAGAAAAAGACTTGGCGAGTGTGGCTTACATACCAGTACCCTTATTAGCCGGGAAATTACAGTAAATTGTTGAACAGGGTAGATTAACAAGGGCACTGACAGGCAATTATGTTACCATGTATTAAGAGTGACAATCTGGTCAGGAGAAATTGTACTTTTGTGTGTGTGTGTGTGTGTGTGTGTGTGGTGTGTGTGTGTGTGTGTGTGTGTGTGTGTGTTTTGTGTGTGTGTGTGTCTGTGTGTGTTGTAAATGAGGTGACAGACAGACAGCAAAATTCTGTTTTCTTCTTCTTCTTAATTCAGTGTAAAGAAAGAAAGAATGAGCAACATCAGCTTGCCAATGTACTTACACAAAAGGATTCTGCAGCTCTTCTGTTGCATAGTTCAAATTATTCCTGCAAAAGAAGAGACATATGTTTATTTGTTTGAACTTCAGAGTTTGAAATCAGTCTCAAAGCGAAGAATGTTCACACCCTTTTCTAGAAAACTGTTGTGTAATTAAGCCTCCAGCTAGAGCTTTTGAGCTAGAGCTAAAGATTGAACTGAAATGAGTGTGTCGCTGGCTGCACCATCATGGGCACTTTCAGACTAGTCACACTTTTCAAGTTGGAGGCTTTCAAAGGGAGAACACTCACAGTACTGGACAATCATTAAAGGAGTCGAGGCAAAACTGCTGTCATCGAGCTAGAATTTCTATGCCTTCATTTTTCATTCACTGTTTTGTGGCTCATGGCATTTTATGAAGAAAAAAAAAAGAAAAAAGAAAAAGAAAAATCAAGTCTAACAAGTGTGATGGAGTTGAAAATGTGTTCAAATTGCATACCTCCACTACCAATTGATTATCAGTATATGATGAAACCTCCGAGAAACAACCTTCCAATTATGATTTTTCCCTGTGATTTTTAGCCCCTCAAAAGACCACTATACCCTCATTTATACCTGTACTAAAAACACTAGAACTTTGATCTCTTGTTCCCTGCATAACCAATATCTTGAATGGATTCTACTAATCTGAGGGTATCAGAATCAATCATTCTACTGGGCAGAGTCTGGAAGTGTTAAGCAGCAGAAGAAAAGGGAATGGGTGGAGGATAGGGGGCTGTGTTCTGTTCTTGAAGCAGCGAAGCTCAAATATATCTTCTATCCCAAATGAAACTCTTCAACCTCAAATAAGAAACAGTAAAATTACAAAACTAAAAACAACAAATGAATAAAGACCAACAAAGTATACGCTCACTTTACACATGCTCATAGATGTCATCTTCTCAAAGCAGGACCATTTTCTTGAATATGAATAAATTCACAAAGCACGGCCATTCACTTGAATATGAATAAATAAGGCACCTAACGTAGAGATGGGCCGAAATGAACTGGGCAGACATCACCACACATCTACATGAGTAAGTAAAAGCTCGATAAAACTAAGATAAAGTGGTTGGAATTGGAAAGTGGCAGGCAGAGGGTGGGGGTAAGATAAGATAGAGACAAGATCTTGACTATGTTGACAGACAGTGAGTTGCTTTAAACCTACCAGCCATCGTAGGCCCACAAGCCATCATAAAAGGCCAGAGCAATGGTGGACAGGTCATGTGAGGTATCCTCAAACCCCTCGCTCAAGTATTCTGAGCCACCATCTGCACATGTAGACAGCAGTAGCAAACACCTTTAAACATGCAGAATTCAGACCCATAGAAAACACATAAAACAATATTGTATTGGTCCAGAGTTTTGCATGATTCAAGTCAAAAGCTATTCTTCAACATGGCTCATACATGATGGCACAGGGTATAGAATTTTATCTGGTGGGGAAAAAACGACAAAAAGGAGTATGACCACAGAGTGCTAAATCAAAAAGAAACACTCCTTTAGACTTCATCCTTCTTGGCACGCTTAATGCAGTTTGCCAGCTTAAATACTGGTCCAACTGTTCAGTGTTCGCAGGTCCTGATTCACACACATTCTGAAGTTTTCAATGTTCACAGGACCTGCTTCACACACGTCAAACTTTTCAAGGTTCAGAGGTCCTATTTCACACTCTCACACACATTCCCAAGTTTTAAAGGCACACAGGCCCTGCTTCACACATTCACAAACATTCCCAAGTTTTCAAGATTCTTTCAAAAACTGGCCAGACTGGGGCTATTTGGGAAAGGAAAAGGAGAAGTGGGAGGGGACTATGAAAAAAAAAAAAGGGGGGGGGGGGGGGGGAGTGGTGTATGGGGATGCATAAACAAAAAAAATCTTTCTATGAAAAGAGAACAAAACACCACTGTAACTTGCGGTCACTTTCATTCATCCAGCCAACCACCAAGACATCTCTCTACTCCAATCTTGTCTCCCTTCCCTTTCCTACCTTGAGACAGTTTGACCATTCCCCCGATGACGATGAGACAAATGGCCATCAGTTTGGCCACGGTGAAGACGATCTGCACCTTGTTGGCCAGCTTCACACTGTAGCAGTTCACAAACGCCACAATCACTGCAACACACAAACCAGGTGCTGGAAAAGGCCACTCTAAATTCACTAGTGTTGTACCAACTTTCCTAGTTTGCTGCCTTCACATATGCTGCAGAGTTTGTTGCAATAAACATTTCTCAGCATTTCAATGGGAGACCACCTTGTCAATGTGAGACCGTCTTGTCAATCTTTCTGAGGATTAATGTGAGACAACAATTTTGAGAAAGAGTCTGTGTAAACAAAGAAAGATCTCCGAACTACTGCCATGTTCAGGCAAGTTTAAAAAATTCAATACTTTCTCTTCCTCTTTTCATAGCAAGTACTCAAGAATTTTGAAAATCAATCTACATAGTTATCTATCATTATTCCCCAATTGATTGATGACTGCATTATGAACTTTACCCTGTTTTTCAAGGTCTCTGGAAGGATATGCAACTTACAGTATGCACACACAGTCGCACATTTTCACAAACAAGTATATCCAAACAAACAGAATCACACAATCTCACACTCCTGCACACACTCATATACATACATGACAGTATACATTTCTATACAGCCCCATCTTCGCAACCATCCAAGAGCCAACAAGACAACACTGCGTTCTGAGAGACTATGTCAGAGCTTCAGCTGACCTGACAAACGAACAGCTCATACAGTTCAATGTGCACAGGAAAACCATCATTTATCATGTTGTTACAATCAACATAAATACATTAACCAAATTATTAGACAAAGAACAAAACAAACACATCATGCTCATAATGTTATACAAATATAATCACTCGGTTTTGACCATTATGTTGACTTAACATTCAGAACAAGAACCACTACATTTATGCCATGTATTCTGATAAATTTATCTGTAAACAACTGATTTTAATTAGTACAAAAGGAAAAAAAATATTTAGAAAAGAGAAACCCCCTCTCAACAACAAGAACAAAAAAAAAGAAAAAAAAAAACTCTAAAAAAAAAAAAAAGAGAAAAGGACAAAGAAATTTTTTTTTCAAATCAGAGAGACTTTTGCACTCACGCATGCACAAGATGGCCACCAGTTTGACGAGGATGTCAGGCACCTCACAGTCCCCAAAAAAGGGCTCCACGGCATAGACCCCAAAGCTGAGGGCAATGACGCCGAACAAGGCCGGCTTGAGGATGAAGATGGACACCCAGGCAAACAGGAAGGCAGGCACAGGCGCCAGCTGGTTGGGCAGACTCTTCCCTGCCTCCATCAGGTAGGCATACTCTGCCCCTGACTTGGTGATGATGGTGCCCAGCTCAGCATACACTAAGGCCCCTGTGCAAAGGGAGACAACAAGACACAGGTCACTCACACTGCCGACACACCAAGTGCTGGCCACAGTGCTTAGCACTTGGACAATACTGACTCTGACATGGCAAAAAACTCATGGATGGAAAGTGTTACAACCTGCAATTTTGCTTCTTTTTTTTCTCCCCCTCACTGCTTCTTCAGATATCCACTTTCAGAGAGTACAGTCAAAAGTCTCCCTCTAATGACGGGGAAAGTTTAAAGCTAGGGTAAACGGTAACATCTTAATACTTACCAAGAGTAGTCAACAGCTCAACTAAAACAACAGTTAAACTATTGGACAGAGAGCAGCAAGAACTGTCCATTCTTTTCCATTTTCCTATGCCTCATTTTGTACCTTCCATTTTGAGGTGGATACAACTAATTTGAGATAACTTTACACCACGTCTGAATTGTTGTTACTATTCACTCTTCCTTCTTCCTGCTGAACACCCGATGTATTCACATGCGTTCTGCATTTATCTGCTATATTATCTTCCTATCTAACCATTTTCTTGGTTAAACATCTTTTACTAAGATAATGTCCAACCTGGTTCTTTTGTTCTCTATGACGTGGCATGTTTAACGCTGTAAATGTTTCGCATCATTTTAGGAAGGATACCGTAGTATCTTACAACTGACTGAAGTAATCTTTTATTCTTCTGCTTTCAAACATTACACTGCAGATATAACTACAAAGCATATAGCCACGTATATGAATTAATGCAGCAACACTCTTAGAGCTTCTCCCCTTCCTCGTTTGCAAGTTGTGTGCATGTTCTTTTCCACTACAATACATACGTGGGTCAGTATAAATGTTTCCTCTACCCATCTAGATAAGTTTCTTCAGAAAAAATGCATACAGTTTAAAAAAACAATGCATGAATTTGTGTAAAAGGAAGAGAAAGAGAAACTGTGTGAGTGTAAACACATGTATGTCTGCCCATGTGTGATTATGTCAGAAAATAGGGGTATTTGGGGGGGCGCGGTGTGTCAAGTGCAGAGAGTAAGTAAATTATGAATTCAACCAACAGCAGAGAAAGACAACAAAGCAATAAATTTCTTTCTAGAATCTTGTAATCCAACACAAGATCTAAACAAAAATACATGACAACATAAAAAATCTTATACACAAACACCAACTGGGCTGATTTGAAGGCAGTGTCAAACATTCTGAAATACAATAGTCAAGCCTTTTTGATTTAGTTTTTGCTGAAAGAAAAAAACATACATGTTATGCATGACATAATAATGAATACATCAACAATGCACACCTGGCAAATGATATCACTAAGATTTATCGAATGAAAACCAACAACAGTCAAGCTTAAGGATGAGGCAGTGTCATACATCTGATGGTGTGGGTGGCACATGAGAAAGCAGCACACACAATGATTCATGTTGGTAGTTTCCTAAAATACTCACTGTTAAATTTTTCTCTACGCCCTTCTCATTCATTTTTTCATACCAGTTTTCTTTTCATTCATCTTGGTTTTAGACCTATCTTCCAAAGTATGATTTATATAAGCTGATGTAGAAAAGCCGAATAAATGACACATAAAGAGTTTTCATCACATATAAAACTCTGACATATATTATCATGCTTTTGAGGACACACTCTAAAAAACAAAATAAAAAACGGGCAGAATAGAAAATGGCTCATTGTATTTCATTTAATCTGAGATGTATTGAAGGCTGAAAGTCAGTACCTACAGAATTGCATCTGATCTAGTTATTACTGAGGTACATTTGACTACTAGGTGGGGAATGGAATGCCTTGTTCTTTTCATGATCTGCTTTCTGCTACCTCCTTTCTCTCCAAGCGAAAAAGGAGTTTTCTTTTTCTGTCTCTCTTCTTTTTAATTTTTTTTTGTTTACCTTCAAGGTTCTTCAAAGAAGCTAAAGAAATGTTCTGATCAACTGAAATTCACGCTTTTTTTTTGTTACCCAAGAAAAAGGGAAAACTGACAATTCTAGGTCTTATGTTCACCATGACGGTGGACGTTAGGAAGATTCCCTCCACATTCTATAGCCATCAACTCTCAACAAGTCACACATGTACCACCATAAAGCATTACTTTTTGTGAATAATGAAGACATACTCAGATGACAGGGTATAGAGGATGAGAAGAAGCAAAGGAGCTGGCAAGGAAGAGAGGAAATGATGGAAGTATCGACATACAAAAGTGATATTTACTGGAATTTGTAAATCCTTTCCCCAAACATTTAGCAAAATGTCCAATGTGTATCCACATCTATGGCAGGAAAGCAACTTTCTTAATTTCAAATGACATTCACATCAACTGATCCCTCCTTGAACTGGCTCCTGGAGAGCAGTTAGAGCTGTATGCATGATCTCAAGTGAAGCAACTGCAATGACAACCCCTTCCCCAACACCTAATCCGAACCTTGGGTTATCAGTTCCAGGTTCAAAAAATTTACACAGAATCGGAAGAGGAGAGTGAAGGCGATGTTAGCAGAGGAAGGGAAAGAATGACAATGTTTAATATGTTTATTTAAAACACGCTTGGTGGTTCTTTGAAGAGGCTTATGTGGAGAGAACCTTGACTACCAACATCACACAAACACAATGATCCAAGATACACAGCCAGATAAACACAGCCGACGTCCGCCCTTACATGTCCCTCAAACCTTTTCGTCCACCTTCATGAGTCAAGTTAGTCACGATCTTTGTCTGTCTGTGTCATTCTCAACATACATAGATCACTTGGATCAAGCCAGCTTTCACAGAATACAACATAATCAAAAACTGGGATCAGCGGGAGAGAAAAACGGGACACAAAATTACTGCACTTTTTTTCCTAAGTCATTATATCAGTTGTTTTGAGTCTGACGGTAATTGCAATTTTCTAAGTAGCACGGTGCTATGGGTTTTATGGGAAAAAGACTACAAATTAGATGCAAGTCCACTTCTATTTGGATGTAGATGGTAGAGACTGACGCACCGTAGAAAATACCATAGAAAATAGGGATTGGCGCATCATTAATTCACATAGAAACCTTTCCAACATCATGAAAGGGAAGTGATGCTGATCAATGTTTATTTTCGTTAAGGAAAATGTTCAGACTTTAAGGTTTCAGACAACATGGTGAAAATGTTTCAGGCACTCAGCAAATACTTACACCGCATACTGGTTTCATCAATAACCATCAGAAATTTGGTATCCATGATATATAACACAAAATATTACACGGTAACGAAGTTGAAATGTCCATCACCACTCAATGCTTGTTATTCTCCAATGTTTTTTGAAAGTTGCTGTGTGTGTGTGTGTGTGTGTGTGTGTGTGTGTGTGTGTGTGTGTGTGTATGTATGTTTAAGTGTGTGTGTCTCTTGTGTCTGCACAGGTGGATGTGTGCAGATGAACGATTGTTGCAGTGCGAGTAAGCAAGTATGTTTTAGGGTGCTTGTGTACATACAAATACGCATTTCCTGCCAAGAGACCTTTCATTTTAGAAGCAAGTCCCCTTATTTCCTCCTTTTCCTCTACCTGAACCACCCCACTGTTAATGTTGTTAGTTCTCTACTGGCTCACTGGACGTCAAGGCTGTGTTTACCTGGACATATTGTGTGAATCAACACACAGTTATATCCTCTGTAACTTAGCACTCACGGCCAGAAGCCCGTCAATCAACTCCCACAGCTAACACCACCCTTGGCTGGCCGCCGAAGTTGGAAGGCAGGACTTAGCAAAGGGTTTCTTTCTATCTTTCTTTGGCCGATTTTGCGGACAAGCCAACCACCGGCAGTCGTAAAGTCCTCGGTGGTGGCGGAGGAAGGTATAAGGGCAGTAGAAGAAGTTGAATCAAATCTGCTGACTACTGGGGGTCATGTTTTGACGACATAGCATTGTGATGAACACCCCGGGACTGGGCGTGTACTTACATAGCTACACCTTCGCCTGACAGCGAAGGTTTGGTCGGGGTGGAGGATCGATGATCACCCATCTCTCCCCAAACACCAACCAGGGCCTGGACCCAGCGTCTCTCACACTGACAAGTCAGTCAACTGAGAGGTGAAGGAAACATTCGCCTGGGAGCCAAGCTCAGCATCTTGGAGGTGGCAACAGTCGACTGGAGGATCTGTAGAAGCTAGAAGTGTCTGACGAACACTATAGGCCACAGGGCAAGAGGGGGCTGTAGGGAGGACCTGTTTGCCAAAGAAAGGGAAACATTTGGATTAAAGGGACAGAGCCCAGAGGGGGCCCCGTCCCAACATACACATGGCATACATACATCCACTGCATGCAAACCATATACAGGAAAATAGAGCTTTGGAACTGCTCACACCCCTTCCTTTGTAGGGTCTGTTTATGAGAACCCTTGTTCATTAGCAATGAAAACTTTTTTTCATCTTTAAAGCCAACCAATAAAATGCATTGACTTATATCAGTCTCATAGTGTTGCATTTAGGTGGTGTGAACAGTCCCAATATAAGCAATTCAAGGCACAGAAAATTCCAAACAACATGCCGGCAAACTGGCACTTTTCTGCAAAGAAAACAAATCTCACAATTAATGTTTTCAACAAAGACACACCAAC
Organism: Conus canariensis; assembly: GCA_033310375.1. Classification (NCBI taxonomy): domain Eukaryota; kingdom Metazoa; phylum Mollusca; class Gastropoda; order Neogastropoda; family Conidae; genus Conus; species Conus canariensis. Next base: position 41,766,709 of record CM065730.1, on the reverse strand, counting down.
AAGAAAAATCAAGCTGAAAGAGACAGACAGACAGAAAGCAGCCCCCCCCCCCACCCCCCCCCCCGCAAAAAAATGTCATACATAGTGCATACATCAGTATCTTTGGCTATAATTAATACCACTGTTAAAAAGCACTTGAATAAATATAAAATATTTCTTTAACTCATCATCTTCATTTAAAGCTTTTAAAGTTTACACACTTTGTTTTACAAAGAAATATAGTTGCAAGCATTTTTTAATACAGTAAATGTTTACATATGGCAAAAGAAAAAAAAAGAAAAAGAAAGAGTTACAGAAAAGAAACAAGCTTAAAAAGATAGTTTGTTGTAATTAGTAATAGTATAAAAAGAAATTACAAACAGTAACAACGAGACACAGTCTCCTGATTCCCGCGAATGACAGGAGCAAAGAACTCATGTCCAGTCGCAGAGTAATGCAGTTGTCTCCCTTACCAAAGAGGGAGATAATTCCACATCCGACCCAGATGATGAGACTGAGGCCAATGGAGCCTGACCCGGCCAGCACGCCCTTGGGGGAAATGAAAATCCCTGACCCTGAGAATAAAATGCCAGTCAATGCTTGTTAGTTTGAGGAGTAGGCACCTTCAACATCTGTTCAATAAATCAATGTCTTTACGCAGACACAAACACCAACACTCAGTCAGAAACACAGGTAACACTAGTTGTTTTTTTTTGTCTAACCCTCTTACACTCATCTTCGGAGTAACTTAGAACTGCTTCCCATGTTGCTAAATTTGATAGCAGTAGTAGGCAAGAGCACTCAGACCATGTGCTATTGCTAAGGGAGGCTTGGAAATCAAAGGAACTTATAACAGCAGCTTATGAATGAACCTGACTGAATTTCACAATGACTACTTTATCATCTGCTACTGAGATCAATGAAATGATCAACTACATGCATGAAAAACTACAAGACTGAAACTATGGAAAAGGAGTTTGAAGATTAGTAAGGTGTTGATCTAGGTTATCAAAAAGACGAAGAAACAGAGGAAAGTAATTCCCATTAGATGTGCTGCTTGCCACACTGCAAACCACAAGGCAATGCGACCTGCAGCAGAGCTAGTCAACATGGCTGACTTTCTGTTGCAAACCAGTTTAACAATCTCACTGCTTGACAATACTCCACACCTGGATTTCTTTTTCCTTTCTGTTTGTTTGTTTGTTCCTGCTACATTTTTTTTCAAACTCACTGATGACACCAACAGGTACACTCAACAGAAACAAGCAATGAACCTTTTGGTTTACATATGTTCAGTGGTGACAATGGTGCCTGTGACCTTTGTGCAGGGTTAAGATGCATGTTTACTTCTCATGATGTCACTGTCACCACAATTTTGCAACAAATCTGGTCACATTAGGTAGCTGTCACAAAAACCCCTCACTCTTGAACAGACAAATGTAACACAGGTTACAGCACATGGTTGTATGAACTTACATATCAACTTTCATTATCATTAAGGTTCATATACCTCTGTGGTACATTATGGAACAGGCACACCAATTTCTATAAGTATAAAAAAAAAAAAGAATATGCAATCCTGAGGAAATTTCACTTCAAAGAATCTGAATGCAAGACGATTAAGTCAGTATTCGGACAAGTATCAACTAATAAACTTTGGAAGACCAATGCCTTTACCAACAAAGAGAGATCAGCAACAGTGCTACAAATCAACACTGACAAATTCTGACATGCAAAAAAAAGCAAAAGACAAAAACTTACTTCCACTGCTCTTTTAACTTGCATACAAAAAAGAGCACAGCAGTGTAGAATTAATGTACAATATTTCTAACACCTGTGAGAAAATCACAGGTAGACCTAATCAATTACATTTGTGGCTGTTTGTGAGTTTATTTGCTAGCTTCTGCAAATTTTTGTTCACCAAAGATGTTGGATGGGAACATTGACCTATATTTCTTGACTAGTTTATTTTGATTGGATAAAAAAAAAGCATTGACCATTCCCCAAGAACTGATTAGCCAATAACTGGCAAGCTTTCTTGCCTGGTGACTGATAAAAGTCCAATCACAAGCTGCAACTGACAGACACAAAGCTAAAATCAGTTCATAACCTGGCATCTGTTAAATATGAAATGCGGTTACAAGGATCAGCAGTTGGATTCTCCTCTGAATGGTTTATTTTTGTGCAGAAAACAGTATTTCAAGGTATAAGTGGGCAATGATCTGAGACACAGTCCAAACGGAAGACAAGCAAGTATAGGATAAGACACAGGAAACAGGGGGAAAAAAAAGCGAATTTGTGTTTGAAATGGCACACATGTCAATATATTGCATGGTGACTTTAAAAGCAGTAATAATAATAGAAATGATAATGATGATAATAATATTATTAATACATGTATCATTTATGTCAGTGTAATGGATTTTCTTCACATGATGTCATCTCCTATTTGTATGTCAGTAAAATGACGTTCTTTGCATGATGTCATCTCCTATTCATAGGTTTACCGAAATAAACATTGAAACAGAACATCTTGTAAAGATAAGATGGCTGGGAGACCTGTATGTTTCCATGCGGTTCTAGCTAATACTAGACTACTGGTGGCCACATATGGCTGAATACAAGTTAAAAATCATGCACAGCTGGACCATGAAACATGATTTGATGGGATCAGAAGGATTAAATACTCGGTCAATATCTCCATGCATACAATAAATCTGTGCCAAGGAATTACCTGTTCACAGTCCCTGAACAAACAGTAAAGTAGGCACAGCCACTGCTGCCCAAGATGAATGATCAATTGAGCAATCATTCTGAACCAACTTCATCAGACATTTATCACAAGAGTCATGTCCTGTGTCTCTCCATCTCCTTATCCAAGCCAGTCATATACACAAGACTATTCTATGCACCTGTTTCTTGTAAATGTCTTTTTAAAAATATAATTAAAATCATAACAACAGTTAATTTGCAGTGTACAGTATGCCTCAAAGAAAACAGCAAGCTTGATTCATTTTTTCAGACGTATGATCAACACAATATTAGCCTATACACAGACTTGTGTGTGTGTGTGTGTGTGTGTGTGTGTGTGTGTGGTGTGTGTGTGTGTGTGTGTGTGTGTGTGTGTGTGCACGCATGCACACAAATTCATGAGTGTGTATACATCTGTATGTATGCCTGTACAAATGTGTGAAGCTTACTACACTTTATTTTCCTTTATTTGAGTTCATTAGGATTCAATGTTCTTCTGAGTTCCCAATATGATCATGTGTCATGCTGGTATGAGACACAGAGATGGAAAATATGTACACACACACACACACACACACACACACACACACACACACACACACACACACACACACATACATACAGATAAAGACACACAGGACTGTCAATCTTCTGAGCCTTTTCTATGACGTAAGGGAAAAACGTGATGGCACGTCTGTCAGAAAAAGCTATGATAACTGATAAAATATTGGCCACTTTTTAATACCACTAAGAAATGGAAAGAAATCTGCCCTGTGCAGCAATTTTCATAGAACAGTTTTTATAGTGCACATGTATGCTGCAATACTCCTAAGTAAGTTGCACCGTCTCTCTCTACACATCACTGCAACCTTATGTATGATCCATGAAATAAACCTGCAATGTCTAAGATGCATGTAAACCAATAACCCACATAACTGTTTCATTGACTGAATTAACATTATCTTGTTGATTAAATATACACTTTACGAACCATCCACACTGCCATTAACCTGTTTCCAATGATTTGTTTAAAAAAATAATAAAATCACAAGCAAAATTTCTATGCTTCCAATATTTTTCTACCATAATCCCTTCTACCAACATTTACAAACAAAAAAATACTGACACACATTTGCCTACACATGCAAGAACACATTCAAACTAAAGCCTCACACCTAATGCACATACACGACGAAAAGAAATGTCAAATACACAAAGAAAGGGGAAAAAAAAAGGCTGATGAGAAGACAGATGGTGTGTCTCCATTACCAATCATGGTGCCTACAATGAGGGCAATGCCCCCGGTGAGACCCAGTCGCTTCTTGAGATGAACCGGCTCAATGGAGGTCGTAGGGGAGTTGGGAATGGTCTCATCACTGCTGTTCAACCTCTTGAATCCACTGACATCCAGATGTTTCTGGACCTCTTGACCATTGGGCACATGGAGCGGATTGTTTCTGCCCTTAGCGTCAGGGCTGTCGGGCACTGCAATCACAGGTCATATGGGAATGAGGGTCTCCTGGTTAGGAGGATCATTAAAGGAATGTGGATGTGAATGAAAGCTTGAAGATTAAATGAGTACCTGCATGCGCATGCACATGTGAACACATGTACAAGCATGCATGCCTCTGTATGTATGTGTTTGTGCGAGTGTGCACATGTACATGTCAAGGAAAAAAAGACAGAGCGGCAGAGAGAACACAGAAAGCATGTTAAGAACACATGTGCAAAACATACATGCACTTGTGTGTATGCATACATGCTCTCTCTCTCTCTCTGTCTCTCTGTCTCTCTCTCTCTCTCTCCACACACACACACACACACACACACACACACACACACACACACACACACACACTTCTAAGTGTACCTGAGACTTGAAAATGTGTGAAATTCTCAAATGAATAGAAAAGTACACAAAACTGAAAGGTAAATATGCCTGTTGTGTCAACAGTGAAAGACAGTGATAGCTGGACAGATTTTACACACAGTTCTGCCATCAGTGCTGAGAAGACAACTAATGTACCACAAAAAAACTTCTTGAAAACTGTGAAAATGTAATGTAGCTGCTCTGTCTTTCACGGCGTCACTTTCAGAAAGCCAGAATTTTCATGAAGTTTACACACACACACACACACACACACACACAACACACACACACACAGGGACAAGAGGAGAGAGAGGAGAGAGAGAGAGAGAGAGAGAGAGAGAGAGAGAGAGAAAATCATGGAGGGACAAACTGCAACATCTGCATAAACATCACTCATCCACTGAAGGAACAGGTGGGTAGGGAAGGTGGGGGAAGCTGGGGGGGAGGGGGAGGGTGCTGAAAGAAAGACGAAGACCATTCTGTAAGAACTCATCCTGTAAAAATCCAACTAATGATCCATGCTGGCAGTCTGATTTCCTTCAGTACATTCTGAAACTGTATTTTACGGCTGTGGCTGGCTGTTGCGCTTACTGATAGATGACACCTCAAAAGTGAAATTTTACATGTCTACCTTCAGAAAATCGCAATTTCAACCACAAAGAAATCAAGCACATACTGACAATATTTCTTACACACACAAATATGGGCACTTACATCAACAAATTCAATCCCAAATAATCAAATAATTTGAAGATGCATCTGTAGCAGTGAGTATACGTGTGTGTGCACATGCATGGTGTACATTATCCCAATATTATCCAGTTACAGACAAAAACTGAGTCAGAACACCTCAAAGAAAAGAGAAAGAAAAAGAAAGGATGGAAAAATATTAAAGTTCCATTTGTGTGTATGTGTGCATATGCATACACTTGTAGACAAGAGCACGCGTGAGTGAGTGTGTGTGTGTGTGTGTGTGTGTGTGTGTGTGTGTGTGTGTGTGTGTGTGTGTGTGTGTGTGTATGTGCATGCATGTGTGTGTGGGCACGCGTTCGAGTGTGTGTATGTGTGTGCGCGTGCACGCGTTTGAGTGTATGTATGTGTGTGCGCGTGCACATCTGTATGTGTGTTGCATATGAATATAAACACACAGAAGCAAATACCTGAAATATACAGGAAAGAAATAAGCTGTTTACTGGAAAATAAAGTATATGTTGAGATATTATAAACAAATCTGATGCAGGGAGAAAAATGCAGTAAAGTAGAGAGAGAGACAGACAGTCAGAGACAAAGAGAAAGAGACAGAAATACAGACAGACAACTGAAAGACAAAGGAGGAGCTGTTACAGAGGAGAGGGGGAAGGGGTGTGGGAGGCAAGAAACTGATTTAGCAACTTTTTCTAAAAGCAAATAAAAGCCTGTAAAGCTGACTGGTACAAAGAGACACTGAGCTGGGATAGATTGCGACTTCAGTAGGATAGAGAAGAGCAGACAAAAATCAATCAATAATGACTCACCAACCGTATATCTGTGCTGGCTCATGATAAACTGATTGGTCAATTTCTCTTAACTGACACTCTGAACAAGAAGAAAACAAAAAAGGGGAGAAAGAGAGTACAGATCTTCTCCTCCTGTGAAGCTGTATTATCTGCGCTCAAAACGCTGCACAAGTTCAAGTCCAGCAGATTTCCTTTGCACAGTCTTGTCCCTTCACTACATCCCTTGGTTCTGCCCTTTCTCCTTCACTGCTAATCGCTAGCAACAAGTGCAGCCAATGACAGTCTACACAACCTCTGAACAGTTTCAGCTACAGGGACAGGTAAGGTAGCAAAGGCCTCAGGGGAGATACGAGGGCCAATGTCACACAGGACAGAGGGGAAAATGTCACAACTTGCAAACCTCTCCGGCCTGGAGAGAGCTCTGTAATAGTGGGATGCCCAGCAAAAAAAAAGTCTGACTGCTGACCGCCTGACCCTAGCTACCTATATAGGGGCTGTGATGGGAAGGGTGTGAACGGGTGAAAGCAGAACAAGGGTGGCAAGAGGACAGGGGCTTGGCCAGTAAGCGGGTATGGACAGCCGGCACAGTTTGCAGGGGGTCGTTGGCTTTAATATCTTAAGCTGGTCAATGATTATAGAGTGGTGAATGACGTGTGAAACATCTGGCACTTTTCCTGCGTCTAGTTCCAAAGTCCCAGCCATGTTCTTCCTCTGTCCTTTTGTGTGCATTTACAGGTGAAATTACTTCAGTCTGATATCACTAAACAATAAAAAATAACTAAATGAATAAATTCAAAAACAACAACAACAAAAACATCCACTTAAAACTGAGTGCCTACATTATAAAGTGATACCCATCCCACTCCATCCATGAATTCTATTATCCAGCGTTCTATTTTATGTTTACAATTAAAGTTATGAAAACTGATGTTCAAATGAAATCATAACAACACTGACCAAAATCTTTGCCAAAATCTTTGCTAAGTAAGCCATAGCCAACGCCATGTGTACACATGTTAAACGTCACAAATCTGTTAAATGTGTTTATCTGTTAAATGTGTAAATCTGTTCAAGAAGGCAACTTCAAATGAAAATATTAATTTGGCTCAAGGCCACACATCAGTTGATAAATTTTGCAGTTTACTTCATCACAAATTAACAATCAACACGTGTCATATCCTCTAACTTATCGTTCTCACTGTGACATCAAAAGTTGGTAGTATTCACATCGGTAAGTGCAAATGTCATGTTGTCTTTATCAGTATGCGCACATGTGCATATGCGGGCACATGTGCATGCATGTGTATATGTGTGTCTGTGTGAATGTGTGTGTGTGCATGTTGTGTGTGTATTTGTGTGTATATGTGTGTGTGTGTGTCTGTGTCTGTGTGTGTTGATGTGTGTACAAAATCATTAAAATCAGCAAAATGTGTGTGTGTGTGTGTGTGTGTGTGTGTGTGTGTGGTGTGTGTGTGTGTGTGTGTGTGTGTGTGTGTGTGTGTGTGTGTGTGTGTGTGTGTGTGTGTGTGTGTTGTGTGTTGTGCAAATGCGCATGGATATTTGTGTAGGCTGGGTGCATAGACACCTGTGATGTATAACCAAGAAATGTAACCCTAAGTCAAATCAGTTCAGTCTTACAATATGATGAAACCTAATTTAAAATCAACATCTCTCTCCAAATCATCATGTCTATAATTTTTGTCTTTCAAAAATGCTGTTAGCATGCAAAGCCTTGTAGTCGTGTCCATATGATATTCAACTTGTACTTTTTCATAAGAATGCAGATAATTACAAGTAACACCATTAGATTCTTCTGTGATATTTACAAAAAGCTTCTTCCATGCACGTAACATAATCATCAGGGAAAGCTCAATTAATTTTTTTTTTTTTTTCAAAAGCATAAATATCTATTTGTAAAAAAAAAAAAGAAGAAAAAAAAAAGGAATCAGCATGCAATAAATACCAGTTTATCACAACCGTTCCCTTTTGTTATGCCCCCCCCCCTCCCCTCCCCCCTTTCCAACCCATCCCCCATTCCCAAACCACTCCTTTTCTGATCCCCAATAAATCAAACCACAAGACAGCAGTACTGATGAGATTACATTAATCCCCTGGCATGGAACACAGCTGTGTTGTCAGCATTTCTTAGCTTACCTGAACCTTCTTAGAAAAGCTGTTTCTAAAACAGACTGATCACCTGACATGGCCAAACGGTTAACGTAATTCCGGTCATCCATAATAATATAGCAAATCAGTGGCCTGTAAACAGACTAGCATTCATGCATGCACATCCCTGTCTCTCTCATACTATTGGAAAAAAAAAAAAAAAAAGAACAATGATGTGCACGCACGCACACATACACAACATTCAAACACACATAAGATCCACACAGGTTTCAATCATGTCATAAACACATACACACACAAATCTTTGTGTGTGTGTGTGTGTGTGTGTGTGTGTGTGTGTGTGTGTGTGTGTGTGTACACTGTGTGTGTGTGTGTGTGTGTGTGTGTGTGTGTGTGTGTGTGTGT
>CM065730.1:41713081-41753081 GCA_033310375.1 Conus canariensis | reverse complement strand
ATAGCTAGAAAGGCTTGAAGAAGGAACTATATTGTCAAAAAAGAATTTGTCTAGCGCCTGCTTCTCTGCTCCTCTCTCTGCAAACAAGTGCTAGATATGCACAAAACTTCACACAGATCTATGAGCCCCACCTCAGAGTTGACTATCACAGAAGTGAGTGGCAATAAATTTTCATGAATTTAGCCAGCGACAGTGTTTCATAGCACAACCTTATGGTGAGCAGAGAAAGACGCTGGCAAGAGATTGCTACAGTGTCTCTAGCATATCAGAAACAAAAGACAGCTGTAACGCCTTCCCATCAGAGGAAAAAAAGAAGCACTTTTCATCCTCTGATCAAGGCATGAAACTATCAAAAGGCAAGCCCACCAACAAATAGAACAGCTTGATGAAGCACTCAAGCAGCCATACAGTTAAACAAGATTTGTCTGGTGTCTTTTCTTTGCCCAGGACTCTCATCTCTTGCTGCGAGCAAACGTTAGCCAATGGCGAATTCTTGTGTCTGTGAAACCCGCCACAGATAACCCCAGTTCCTTTCTGACAGACAGGAAAGGTTGTGACATTGCTCCTTCCTTGTCTCCTCCACCCGTCTTCCCTTATGTTTCCATTTCTTTCTCTCGTTCTCCTCTATGCACGCTCTCCCCCCCCCCCCTCTTCCACTCTTCCCGAGGTAAAGAAAAGGGCTAGCTGCCTCCCGTTTTCTTCTGTAGCATCCATCCTGACAGCTATATTGATTTTCTGGCGGTGACCCAGATTTCCAGCCTTTCCATTTTAGCTGGATCCGTGGGGATTCCAACAGGTTCACCCTTCAGCTGAGCCGTATTTATCCATAAGGAAATAGTTTGCTTACAATGAACTAAAACACTGTTTTAAATTTCATTTAATTATTTTCTCATTAAAGGTGAACAACATGCAGTCAATTTTACTGGGGACTTATCTTGATTTCAGTGACTGTAAAATCAGAAACAGAATGTCAGTCATATATTGTGGGGTTATATTATATGATATCATTAACAGCAACTATTGTCATTTTAGCAGCAGCTTGTACATATTGTGGTCATATTATCTTTTTTTCCCCTTGTCTCCTCTTCCGTGCCCTCTCATGACATTCCTCTCATATCACTCATTCCACCTTTGCATACATGACCACATTCACTCATTTATTGCAGTCCACACATGCTGGTCACCATGAAATATCTCACCAGACAAGACACTGCACTGTTGCCAACTACCTTTGGTGGAATTTGAGCATGCCCATCATCTACTTTGCCCCGACTGACAAACATAGCCGTGTGAATGGACATTTCCCTCCGAAGGATACAAATCCTTCCAGCAACATGAACTTAACACTGAAGGCTTTTACACAAATTCACCAGGCACATGGTGTGAAGGAGGAATTAAAATTGAGGTCTCCACAAAAAAATTGGAATTTTGGGCCACAGAATTTGAGACTTTGTGGTGATCGAAGACTCATCCAGGAAACACCTTTGCTCAGAACACCATTTTAGCTGCATTTTTCAGCCTTGTACCACATTGTTTTTAGAAAAAAAATGACCCAAAGGCCGTCTGGTTTCCATTTTTGTCTTTTTAACAAATCCAGATTTTCACTTCAAATTTGTGATTTCAGCAGCGACTGTTAAATCAGGAATATTCCTGAAAATTAGGGAAGGCTGGCAGCTATTTCCATGCTTCAGATACAAATAATCTGTGAACGTTCTTGAAGCAAACTTTGCAAAAATACAAAACTACTTCAGACTTTTCTTTTTTCTTTTTGGCTGAGCAACACAGGTTGGTTTCATATGCTGCAATCTAAAATTTACTGCTATCAACACTGTGCATGTATGCATGCCTGCAATGTCTCTCTCAGCAAGTACAAAGGTTCTGAATAATTTATGAAAACTGGGTCCCAGCCACTTCAGCTTAAATGGGATGTTTATCCACTTAATCGCTACATCTCTTGAAAACAATGACACATGCGATTGCATCTACATTTTGGTTGGCAATGGGACATATTATGAATGGAGTTATGTAGTTTCATACCTGAGAATGAAATTCCATAGCAGTCAGCCTTATTTTCGTTACCCTCACCAATCTATGATCATGTGAAGTTTCAAATTCAGCATCCCTTCATGCCAATCACTACTGGTCACATCAGTTATGATTTCTTTCTATGTCCATACTAATAATACATTTGTGTCAAAATCTCCCAAAGTTGGCAAGTTCATGACAACTTCCATTGTACTGGAGTGGCAGAGTTTCCTTCCATAGATGGGGGGTCATTCTGACTGCCTCAGGATGAAAGTGGTAGCAGTCTCATTCACTGAGCACCCATGTCTGGAGGAATTACCAATTCCATCCAATGGCAGTCTTCATGAACTTGCCAGCAGTGAAGATTTGACATATCTCTGCAGCCAAGCAATTACTGTCATCAGTGAGGGCCTTAGCAAGCAGCGTCCTGCATCTGCTGGATCAGAACAGGTATCACTGAACGATCAACAGAGTGACTCAGCAACAATGCAGAGTTTCCTCTGGGAGGTTAGAACTTGGAAGATACAACAGCAAACAACATACTGAAATTAAATTAAAACAAAATGACATGCTTTAAATCAACACAATCTCAATCTGATGCAAGTCTGATTTACGTAAAGAAAGATAAAGATTGTAGTAGGGTGTTCTGGTTATGAAGTTAGGAAACAACAACAACAAAAAAAAACCTTCAGAGGGTGCTCAGCTTTTTTCTTTAAGTAACCCCATGAGAGAGGTACTGTTAGTATAGGCACCAAACCAAATAATGATCATTCAAGCATAGTGGGAGGAGTTATTCAGACCAGTTACAGTTGGCTGCCAGATGCAGAGAAACAAAACAAAATGAAACAAAGCATACCATGCATAAACAAGGTATCCAAACAAACCAGGGAGCCAGCTTTGATACATTGCCAAAAACAGGAGACGTGAAAGAGATCTGTAGAAAAATCAAGTAAACTGCAATGTTTACACTCAGGCCATTTTAAACGTGCTGATGAGTGATGATAATTTTGACTCAAAAATGACGACTGGATAAGTCACTTTTTCAAAAAGTGAAAAAAGGAGAAAAACAATGGATTAAGGAAAGTGATGTAGTCATATTTCCTCTGTTGAGAGCATCACCTTTTTGCTAATTACTTTGATAAGAACATGTCACAATTTTAATTTTTCACCTCTAGTTAAAACTAGTCTAATACCTTATCATCATATGTCATTCATAAGGGAGCATAACGTGATCCGGCCACATAAATGTCGAGAGCCAAACAGGTTTTACCTCGCCGCCCCCCCCCCCCCCCCCCCCCCCCCTGCTCCCATTGTCTTTCTCCCTATTCCTCTACATAGCATCCTGGACAAAGAAAAAAACAAGTTAAGGCTTTGGCCACACTACAAGCTGTGCTGTGAGCTGTGCTGTGGACGAGTGGAAAGTGAGTTCTGAGCTGAGTGATGAGTGACCTCAACAAAAGCAGCGACAGCTAGAGTAAGCTAGCTGCACTGCTGGCGGCAAGTTCAGTGACAACTGAGATGGGCACATTGAAAGCTGCTGTAGCTAGGAGGTTGCTAACATGCCACCAGCTGCCCTTCACACTATTGATCACTTTCACTTTCATGGCATCATGAACAGCCTATAGTATGTTCAGACCAACACACACACACACACACACACACACACAACTGCCCATCTTGCACCGAATTTGATAAAGATATGTGAATGCTCGTTCTTCATTTTCATTGCCCTGAGTGTTGTTTCTCTTGCCTGAAGAAAACCTAAGAGGTCAAAACGCATCATGTTTGTCTTATGATTCATTTGTCTCTGTTGTTTGGCAGAGTTAGTTTAAACACTTTTCAAGACTTGTTCAGATTTCCTCCTGCATTACCTCACTTTGCAACTAACTATATACTATAAAGTTTATTGACACTTTAAAAGCATTACACAGTTATATATTCTAACTAAATTTATTAATACAATTTCTAGTGTTCTGAAACTAACACACCACACACACACACACACACACACACACACATATATGGATATTCACACACACTTGCGCTTAAGGAAACACACACAAATACCCACACAACACTCCCCTCCATTTTTAACCTCTCATCTCCCACACCCCTATTAATCTCTCTCTTTCACTTCCTTACACACACACACACACACACACACACAATCACCCACATCCTCCCTCCACATCCTTCGCATACACACCGTATCCTACCCACCCACAGACAGAGATTTTTTACCCCTTAACAGACACTCGCACATGCATGCATACACATACAAGCACAGAACACATGCATAAGTGTGCATACTACCACACACTGATGTTGTAAACACATGCATTCCTGCTTGTACAGACACACAAACATATGAATGCATGTATATGAAGGGAGACACAAGCAAGCATGCGTGCACACACACACACACACACACACACACACACACACACACACACACACACCCCTCCAACAACAACAACAACACACACACACACACACACACACACACACACACACACACACACACTTACTCACAAATAACACAATAAAGGCTATTGAATGCACCTTATTAATGACACAGGGGGGGTGGGGGGGGAAGCATTCTTCTCAGAAGTATAATTTTGTTACACTTTCATGCATGTTTTGTTTATTGAAACATCTCTTGAAAGTGACGTTAGAAGAAAAAGAACAAACGCTCAAGCTGACAGCAACAAGAGATATGGGAAACATTATAATTTATTGTCAGCTGATGATAGCACCACCCACATAGCTATTGCTCATGGTGTGGCTGTCTCTACAGTAACTGATGCAATCCTCATCTCACAACTACAGCACTAATCACACTCACAGTGTAACCTCATTCTACTCTACAAATCGACAAATATGCTGACGATGTATAACTGCTTACAGGTCAATGAGAGGTAACCCAGATGATATCAACAAGAGACTTTTGTGCATCTAAAAATAAATGAATGTAAAGCAGCAACTGGGATTATTCTCTCTAGTATCAACTTGGTGTGTAGCAGATCAGAACAACCAGATCATCCCTTTTCAGACTAAAATGAAAGAGTTAACATTTCAGAAAGTTTCAGAAAAATGACTTGTGCAGAAAGCAAATTTTTTAGGTCAAATGATGGGCTATAAAGTTTTTAAATCCACTGACACATCTGTATTTCCACGCGCCTAGGGTAACTGGGCAACTGAATCTGTCCAGCTCTGCACTATTTTCTCTCTCTCACCCACACACACACTCGTACACATACACACACAACATTATGCTAGGGAAATAAAAGAGAAACTTGTGAAAAAGAGAAAAGATACTGTATAAGAAACAGAGAAATAGGCACAAAGAGAGACAGACATCATAAACTCTAAGACAAGTTTAAATAATATACCTAAAATGTCTTATGATGCAAAATTGTGACTTTTTGCAGCAATTTACAAATTGCAACACATCCCACCCTCATCCTCACCTTTTCATTATGACAGAAAACAATATAAATATGTACTCAAAAAACAAAAGTTTATTCCACAAAAAAATTCTTAAATTAAACATTTGATCACATCTTCTATAACTAAAGTTTTTCTCTTGTGATCAATAGCATTAGTATGAAAATATACCAACTCAATTTCACTGATCGACAAGGAAATTAAAGATTATTTTTTTCATACTACATTTTGGTACTTGACAAAGATTTAAACTGAAAAAAGGACACATTAAGAAAAAACAACAAGGTGTTGTCTGAAGTAAACTGCCAGCTGCAAACAAGAGGAGAAGGTGAAAAGCAGAGGGGGAGTGGAGAGGGTTTGGAGTGGGGTGGAGGGAGGGGGAGGAAATGGAGGAATTCTTATAAAATTATTAATTCACTATCAGCAATGGTTTTGTATCTTAAATTATCAACCGCTGATTCTAATAACCAAGTGTGAATTTGATCATGATATACTTTAAGTGTCTATCTATTTCTAAAGTTAAATAAAGTTTCAAATCATGAAAACTGCGAACATTGCTATAGAAATCAAACATTTCACAATGCTACACATGTTTTGACCATCTTTGCCAAGCACAGTCAACAAAACAACATATAAACTGCCTGACATGGTGGGCACCTTGACTGAACAATGCAAAACCATGCACAAAAAAAACCTATTCGAAGAGATAATTACGTACCGTACTTACCAAACTGTTTTTTGCTCTAGCATCAATAACAAGCTAGGAGCTTTGTACAGTAATCTGTGCACCTCCATCTGAACTAAATTTAGTCACCGCAGATTAAAGTAACAGGATTAAAGTAACAGGATGAAGTGGACTCCAGGGGAGGGGAGGGAAAGCCAGGATGGACTGGACAAGGATGAATGGGAGGAGCAGGTGGTATAACACTTTGACAAGTTAGGGAAATGAATAGGGATAGCATGACTAGATCTGACCACTGTCAACATTTGCTCAGACAATCTTTACAACAATCAGGTTTTAAAAACTTTTGTGAGAGAAAAAAACAGAGAGAGAGTGAGAGTGAGTGTGTGTGTGTGTGTGTGTGTGTGTGTGTGTGTGTGTGTGTGTGTGTGTGTGTGTGTGTGTGTAAGTGTGTGTGTGTGTAGTGTGTGTGTGTAAGTGTGTGTGTACATGTGTTCTTAAGACACACACACACACACACACACACACACACTCCCTCAAAATACTCTTCCCTCACTCTTTCATCCCCTCTTTTCTACTCTCTCTCTCTCTCTCTCTCTCTCTCTCTCTCTCTCTTTCTTTCTCTCTCTCTCTCTCTCTCTTGCACAACACCCCACAGGTAAGAACAGCATGGTGGCAAGGAGATCTTGTGGCAAACATCCAACCAAATATCAGCTGCAGGCACCTACTAGCAGCACACCCAATCCTGGTGCTCCTCCAAAACTTGGCAGCAGTGGCAGCAAAATGCCTTGTTTTCCATTAATCATTTTATTTTTAGCCCCCTTTCCTTTCTCAGTTCCCTGCAGCAGGTAAATGGGATGGATGGGGCTGACAGCCCTTTACCCCGAATTCTTTGAGGAAACACTGAACCCATGGACATAATTCTGTAAGTTATTTTTGGATACTCTGAGGTTGGAACCATGGGAGACACATTCAGATCGAGACAACAAGACTGGAGTTATGCTGATACAGAAAGAACAGAGAAAGAAAGAGATGAAGTCAGACTGACAGAGGGACAGACTGACTCAGAAAGCGGTGGAGATTGGGGTCAGTTCATGTCGTTTATACCCCAGCTGACCTTGGGTGGGGAGGTGGTAGCGCAGAAAGAGTAAGCTTAGAGATCTAGATTAATCAATGGATGGAGAGACAGACATGAAAAGAAGACTATTTCTCTCTCTCATACACACATACACCATTGTATTTTTGCATGCAGCTATGACATGCAGACATTAATGTGGATACAAGCACAATGTTACTGGATTATTTCCCTTTAAGGCAACACAATTTGCACATCACTGTAATCAACCCATCTTCGTTTATGCAGCTTTCCTGTGGTTGAAATGAAGGAAAAATGATAAATGTTCAACCACTTAGAAACGTGCAGAAGAACAACAGTCTCTATGAACTTGTCAAATACAGGCGACTTCAATACAAACCCAAGGCAAAGACATGGAGTGTAAATTGAAACTGAGATCACCATGAGAGCACAGCATAAAGGGCCATAGACTTTATAAATAAATTTTTGTATGTTGATCAATGAAGGTGAGGATGGAAAAGATAATGTTATGGAGTTCCATTTGGATCTGAGAATGCATCAAAGGGCAGAACTCTCCATTTCCTATACATTTCAGCTTCAACCAAGCCTGAGAGATGCAGACAACTGCACTGTTGGTCAGGAAAATTTAGCAACACTCTCAGATATGCATCCATTGAATGGTTGAAACTCTAATGCGCGGCTCCAATCTTCCCATTTGAGCTCACAGCAAACTCAATTCTGAGCAGGAGCCTTTCAAGGGCAGAACAATTTAACAAATATGAATGGTTCTGTTGGGAATCAAACCCACAACCTTCTAAGTAAGAATCTGCGACAATAACCACTGTGCCACGGTGGCCGGTCGTTGTGTGATCTAACTGAAGAGTAGAAACATTCTGCCCTTTAGTTGATCCCTTTCTAATCTTTGCTGTTCCATACAGGGTGGTGGTGTTGTTTTTAAAGACAAAACATTTCAGCTTATCTCAATTCTAAAACACTTACCTTCTTTGAGGTTTTCCAAATTTCTGCTTGGTCTTTTTCAAACGCTGCCCAGTTTATTTTTCCTTGGCTGATTTTCACTGGACTGTGTGCTGACTCACTCCACCAAAGTTGTAAAGTTTACATTCAATAGATATGTCCATCAGACTGGAAGACTAGAAAAGTGCAGTCAATGTTCAATGTAAAAATGTGTGAAGATCTTTGGCTTCTAGTGACACTCAAATATGAAACATAATACTTTAACGTTAATCAAGTGTTCTTTTTTCAGACACTGAAGGCTATAACTATGTTGTTCAGGTACTGACGAAGAATATCGGACATACTCCACAGAAGATAGTATGTTTTATGCGAGTACTTCATTGTCACTCCAGCAGACGTGGAAACTTCAAGAGAAGCTAAGACAGCTGTGGATCTGAAACAGAAAGGAAAAAAAAATATTCAGTACAAAGAAAAGCAAACTATATAATCCAAAACACAGATTTTTTTTTTTTTTTTTTTTTTTTGGCAAACTTTAACATCAAATAATAAAAGATGAAAAAATTGGTTACAACAGATTACCTTGCTTACACTATCCAGACACATTACTTTATCCCCACTTCATTCTTGAAGCTGTCAAGATTTGAAAAACTGTTCTTGGTTTATTTGATCTTATGATCATGAATACTGTACATCTGCTCTTACCTCTGACCTCTAATGTTCTTCCAAATGTGCGCTTTTCAGCGTGTACATTATATTAAGTAATTCAGTACACTTCAGAATGCTTTCTCTTTCGTCATCCCAATCCTGTTCAGCCCCTTGGCAGTAAATAGCATATCCTCTTAATGAACCATCTTCTCTGCTTCCCCACACCCCTCTAACCCCTCTGTTATTACTTATTAGTGACTATTTTTGTGTGCCAGTGCGTTTGTGTGCGTGTGTGAGATGGGGGTGGGGGTGAGGTGGGGTGTGTGTGTGTGTGTGTGTGTGTGTGTGTGTGTGTGTGTAATGCTTGTGAGAGACAGAGACAGAGAGAGAGGATGAATGTATGGGTGTATTTTTTTAAGATACAGCACTGTTGAACCAGATCAAATATTTACTATTAAAATGCACAGTACTCATGTACTGGAAGAGAGTGAGATACTTAATCTCTCAAGCAAATCCAAACAAGTTAAGAAAGACTATTCTCAGCGTAAAGCATGATGATCAACAGGGAAACAAACACAGTGAAGACTAAAAATACCAGCTTTCCAATCACATGAAATGAAAGTGTTTTGAAACATCCAAGTAATATTTGGTGAGGAGGGGGCAGGAGGTCATACCCCTCCACACCCAGTTACAATTTTTTTTTTTTTTTGGGGGGGGGGGGGGTGCAGGAGGAGTCATACATACACACAGAAAAGCACAAAATTTGGCAACATTTTAAAATCAATATATTTATTTTGCTTCTGACAAATTTGATGCAGCAAAAAGGTATTCACTTAATTGTCTGAATCAGTGAATGAATGACTTTTCAAGCTTTCTAAAAAGACAAAAAAAAACATAGGCAGTTCACTGTCTCTACACCCTCTGTCTCTGATCTAAATTTAATCCAAAGTAAAATCCATCTGAGGCCTACTTGATACAAGCCAGTTGGAAACGCACTTTAATTAGTTTAAAGCAAAGAAAAGCCTCACTTACTCCCCCAAAACCCACCAACCTATTTTAACAGCTTGGGACAAGACCATTCAAAAGCAAGTGAGCCAGAATCCCTACCAAGGAGTCCAAAATCTTCCAAGGTGGGCCCAATCACATCACTGGCTTTCTAAAAGGGCTGGATCCACCTTGGACTTCCTCCACTGAAATTCTCAGAACAGGAAAATACCGCCGCAGCGCCTATGTTGCACTCAACAGATCTCTCCTCAGGTATGGTGCAGTGGTGGTGATTCCCTATGCCAAGCAGAACTTTAATCAACTGGAGCATATCCAAGGACAAGCAGCTTGCTGCATCACCAGCAACTACTCGTCTGACATCCAAGCTGTGACCACTAGAAACACTTCAAAGTCATCACACTGTACAAGACATTGATGACCAAATTCCTGTCATTCCTCCCATTACCTTCCTAACTCCAGCTCTCCAAGCCATGAGACAGTGATCAAACTAGTGATCTTTAAAACCAGTACTGCAAGCTTGGCAAAGAAAATGAGTCGAACAAAATCAATAGGCTGGTCACAGCCATCTGTAAATGTCACATGCTACAAACACAATGGTTCATTTTCCAACTTCCAACATCTGGTCAAACAAAAATTTCATCAATTGAACCTACCAGTAACCAATATTGTTGGTATTTCATCATCTGAATCAGTAAAATAGCACTTACTACAGGTAAATGCGAAACCTGAGAGACCAGTCATGCTAACTTTCTCCCTAATACATGTGACCCAGAATCCTCACCACAGACATTTAACATCAGCAGAGGGTTCGCTGTTCCACCAGTAAGAATTGAACAGTGAAGTGTTCTGCCTAAGAACATTCATGAACACTATGAAGTGAAACTGCAGTATGAAATCGAACCGCCTGTCTGGCAACATCATTCTGCTGCAGAATGCCAGTGAATTCTTTTTCATGTAACCAGACTTGGGACAATCGCCTCCAATAACTGACCTCTCCCATCCCCATCTTGATCCTCCCCTCCCTACCCCCAGCCCCTTACCCATTCCAATTTGTCTTTATCCAAACTATCAACCATCATTTTATTACATCACTCAGTCTATGCCTTATATACTTAATAATTAAGTTGTGTCTAGAGCCATTACGCCACAACTGGCCACCAAACACAAACCTTTTATCAGATTAAGAATTTGAAGTGGTCCTATCCAGTTTCATCTGTTACTGGATTTGCCAGTCTAGCATAATCATGTTATCTCTTCTTAGTATCAGTAACACTTCTCATAGGTTCATAATGCTGAATCTATGAAACACTGGACCTGAGCTGGTTGTTAAGTGAAAGCAAGAGCCAAATAGCTTTAAATCTATTCCTACAAAATATGTCAGGCATAAAACACAGGAAATACAGAGCTGTATGCTACATCAGCATCTAAAAAAAATGTTTTACTTCTTCCGTGTGACATAATAATTCTGTTCTTCCATTTGACCATCACTTTGTCTACCTTTGACTGAAATTCAGTGATATGTCTCTCACTACAAATTCAGTATGTTTTCTTTTTTGCTACACATGTTCACAAATTTTCATGCTTTACCTGACTGTGATTTCCAGTTTATGTCTTTGGAAGGGGCCAGGCCAGTGGTCAAATGAGTTGAGTTTTTGCCTGCTGAGCTGAAGATTGTGAGTTTGAATCACTAGTGGGATGAGGGTGGGGGGTGGGGTGGGGTGGGGGTTGTTTTTGTTTTGTTTTGTTTACTCAAAAACCATCTCTGTCCACCCAGCAGTATATGGGTACCTGAATCAGTCCAGGAAAGGTTAACAGTGGTGGAAGAGGATGGATGGGCCCTATCTTCCATCATGCTGTGCACCAGACATGGTAAACCTCTGAAACCTCAGTGACATTATGGCCATTGTGAGGGAAATCTTGCCTGTTTTCTTCCTTTTTACAAAAATATATGTGAATTCACAGCACCTAATAAGAAACTTTTAAAGTCACTGATCTGACTGGATTAATAGTATGGATAATCCCCCCCCCCCCCCCCCCCCCCCCCACCAACTTTTACAAATAAAGTTGTGTATAGAGCCAACATGTTAATAAAAGTGGTCCTCTTCACCATCCTACTTTCTTTTTATACTTTAGAAAAAAAAATCCACCTGTAGTATTCAAATTCATCATCAATGCCTGTAACTTTTTTTGGTAGACATAAAATCACGTGTGTTTAATCTGCTTTTTTTTTTTTTTTTCCATATATGTACCTATTTCTTCATTTCTTCATTCCTTCATTTGGAAAAATCAAGGAGAGGTGGCAGGAGAGGTGTGTGTGAAGAACTGTAGTTTGCATCCAAGTAAATAAAAATTATCTTCATAGGTTCACTTTGATTGTATGGTCCGAGATACATCAGACATGAACTTAACACTACAAATCGAGTCAACCAGGTCAAACGGAAAATTTGTCAAGTCCTGTTCATATTAACTCATCAACCCAGTAAAATCAGATTTTTTAAAGTTCCAAATCTAATTCTTAAGGTAATAGATATTACTTTTTAAAGATATTTTGATTTACTTCATTTTATAAAATTGCCACTGACTCATTTTTTTACTGAAATATCCAAGTTGTAAAAAGAATCCTAAGCATCATGATAGATACTTTGTCTTATGGATTTCTAAGCTTTTAAATGATTTTACTTTAGGTGTGACATGTAATTTTCACTTCTGAATTTTTCCATGAAACATTAAATTTGTAATTGAAATGTAATTCTTTTCAAAAAATCATGTATTCAATAATCACATCAACTGCTGCTCTCAATACAAATATTTATAAATACATAATTTGTCTATAAAGATTTTAATGCGTAAAAAAATCAAACTAAAGAAGAAGAAAAAAAAGCAAAAGCAAACAAACATCAAGACCGTGGTGTTGTCACATTCTCCACATCTCCTGACTTAATCTCAGTCACTCTGTATCAATAGCTTGGGCGTGTCACTGCGAAGACCTTCAGCGTTCTGCTCTGCGCATATGTTACATAAACACCACACACACCTTAGCCGTATCAATTATGACTAATATTACATCATCATCATCCAAATCGTTACCTTTCAATGTGACACGATAGAATGGCTTTGCTTCGATTACACTCAGTCATAAACACAATAGAATGGCTTTGCTTCGATTACACTCAGTCATAAACACAAACTGATGGAGGGTCACTAGTTCTCACAGGCAAAGCTAAACCTGTCTGAGAATGTGAATACTCTGTAGCCTAGCTCCTGTGGATTTCTGGCCAGAAATCTGCTGCTGCACCAATGCGCGGGTCAATCATTCGCTTGCTTCAGCTTCGCAGCACGTGCGAGCTTCAGACCACGCGCGCTGCGCTGGTGTCTCGCCGGATTTCCGATCTCCAGCCGACATGTAGTCGACGTGTCTGACAGTATCAATTTTGGAAAAGAAGCTTCTGCCACAACAAAACAACTGAGGTACTACTATACTGATGTCAAATAACAGTTATCTAGATCTACACTAAATAAAAGCATATTGGTCTTACTGAATTCCCATCTTGGCGACTGCAATGAACAGCTGCTTGTGCTTCGCTTTTTCCGCGCTTTGGCCGTAAATGTCGTCTTCACAGCAGGTCGAATTGATTATCAGAAGGCTTTCGTCTGTGACCATCAAGGAGTAGTCGTGTACCACAGGATATACTCTAAATCAACATCTTCAGTAACTGCTTTCAGTAAATTCTTCACTTTGCTTCCACAACTTTCTTGATCGTCTGCTAAGCATCGATGATGAAACCGGCAACTGAAGGCAAAGTACGCATGCGTGCATTAATTTGACCAACCCACGGAAAGCCGTCAGATTCCCCCTGACCAATCAAATACAGCTGCGGGAAGGGAAGGGCCAAGCGATTTGCCTCAAGCATTTTGTTGTCAGCGTGATACGATTGGTGTCCATCAACTTTTATCCATGTTGAAAGATACAAACAGCTCAGCTTTCAAAATGAAATAATGGGTTGTTGTCTTTTGATAAAGAAAAGCTGTCAAAACAATTTAACAGACGACTGGACAAATATACCACCTAATATCACTTCAGCGGTTGCTATTTGACGAGAGCTCGAACTGGGGTTTTCCTTCCCTTGTAAGTTGCATTTTCCTTCTTCCTTTCTTTTAGCTTTTTTTTCGTGTCACGTTCGTGCGGGCGCGCACGTAATGCGTATTGTGTTTAAAATCAAACTCAGCCCATCTTCGGACTGGTCCAGCCGGCTTCCCCCCCCCCCCCCCCCACACACACACACACTCCCTTTGTCCCCCCCCCCCCCTCCACCTCTCTCTTGTTTTTTTGCTTTTGTTCAATTTGGCTAGTTTGTTTTCCGTTGTCCCAGCCTGGATGGTCTCCTGCCTTTGTTGCGTCCCCTCTCCCAAACCCCTACCCCGTATCCCCACCCTGAATTCCCTCCCCTCCTCCGACCTCCTCCCCCCCCCCCCCCTCCTTACCCTCTCCGGCTCCCCTTCCCCTCTCCTCTTCTCCCTTCCTCGAACCACAGACACGTGATCCTGCCACACTGCCCCCCCCCCCCCCCCCCCCCCCCCTCTTTTTGGTAAGGAAATTATAAAGAATACAGAGAGCAAACGTGTGCACAACGACGAAGTTTGTGAAGTTAGATGAGCCCGAAGTCTATTCTGCTCGGGAAATAACTGAATACGGCCAGTGAATCAATGTCCATCTTCCAAAGTCCACCTGCACCTATATGACTTCTTTCTTGTTTAAAGAAAATGTATACATAACGATGAGATCTTAACATGGTTTGATTAGACGGTGAAACAATTACTGATAATACTACTTCAACTACTGCTGACTACAAGTACTAATTACTGTCGCGGCATTTTGACACTCTAAACACTACAAACATTTCACACACTTAAACACGCGCGCACTCGCGCCCGCGCAGGAAAGAGAGAAACAGAGACAGACAGACAGAGAATAGTTTAACGATTCGGCCTTCTCTGGTCGTATCAAAATGTCCGGGTAGTGTGAGGATGAGGTAACGCGTGACAGTAACATTGTTCTCCAAAACACTTATAAACTACATAAGCAAAGACAACGCGATGTAGGCCTTCGTCAGCATAATTAAGAGGTAGCATTGTCATACTTATGGGCACATGAATATAAAGTAAGCTTACTCGCAACGCCTGAACAGATGCATCAGGGAGAGAGAAAAGAGAGTGCGTTATTCACGGACAGACTATAATTATCTGTTGCGAAAGATTTATCGGACAGAAAAACAACAAGCTGCAAAGCATATAAACGTACTCACAGTTTATCTTGAATACGCGTGAGATATTTCATAAAGAGGAAAAACCGTTTTGGGCCGTTACAGCCGTTAGTAACGGCTATTCTGGTAAACGCCGGTCATCATCTGTGACCCATAATGAACATAACTACAATTTTTCAGAAAGATCGGCCAAGTACTTTCTGAGATTTTCAATAAAGAAGAAAACTGTTATGGGCCGTTGTAGCCGTTAGAAACGGCTATAACGGTAAAATAAAACATCGGACATCATCCGTGATCCATAATGAACATACCTACAAATTTTCATAAAGATCGGCCAAGCACTTTCTGAGATATTCCATAAAAAAGAAAAACCGTTATGGGCCGTTATAGCCGTTAGTAACGGCTATAACGGTAAAATAAAACATTGGACACCATCCGTGACCCATAATAAGAATACCTACAAATTTTCAGAAAGATCGGCCAAGTACTTTCTGAGATATTCCATTAAAAAAAAAAAAAAAAAAGAAAAACCGTTATGGGCCGTTACACGGTTATAACGGTAAAATAAGACATCGGACATCATCTGTGACCAATGTTGAACATACCTACAAATTTTCAGAAAGATCGACCAAGTACTCTCTGAGATATTCTATAAAGAAGAAAAACTGTTATGGGCCATTATAGCCGTTAGTAACTGCTATAACGGTAAAATAAAACATCGGGCATCATCCGTGACCCATAATGAACATGCCTACAAATTTTCAGGAAGATCGGCCCAGTAGTTTTGTCCGGAGCGAGTGGAACACATTTTGACCACGGACAGACAGACACACAGACAGCATTTCTTCGTTCCCATTGTAAAGTACTGCCTGTTCTAAAAGAAACTGGTAGTACAAAAAGTGGTGTCCAAGGATTAACATCTGTGAACAGCAGCTAGTGACAAAGCCGTTTTTGTTTTCGGCACGCAGGGGAACAAAAATTAAAAATAAAAATAAAAAGATACATGGATAGATAAGATATCTTTAATTAAAAGATGAAATATAATAATAAGACAAAATAATTTTTTTTTTTTTTTTAAACGCCTCCTCAGTGGTTCTTCACTGTTCGTCCTGGAGGACAATACCGCAAGCGAGTTTCAGAGCTTGCAGTTCTCCCTCTATACTACTGTTTGTCGCCAGGTCGATTTCGATCTTCCTCTTGTTTGTTTTTCTTCCTACGTCCAGTGAAAGGCGGTTCGAGTGGTGCTATCTACTCCCTCTCCAACGCTTCCTCATAATGATGGTGCTCAGCCTCTCTTGCTTGCGTTATGCTAAGTGGTAGTTGCTGAGATGGTATAAGCGTTGAGCTTGGAGCTTGGCGTTAACTTTGTAGGATTCTTCAAAGGTTCTGCTTGTGGAAAGTTGACAGTTTGGCAAGGTCGCTTGTGTGTCACTTTGCAGCATCTCCGGTCTTGCTGCTGTTCAGTTTTCTGAAAGTGTTCTTGACCTTGCCGGGTCGGTTTCTCATGTCACTGCGTTCGTGCAACCACGCAAAACACCCTCCACACACATACACGCCTGCGTGCGCACACACATCACATACCAGCCTACTTCCCATCCCCTACACACGTTCATACAACACACACACGCGTGCAACCCCTCCTCTCCCCCTCCTCACACACACACACACACACACACACACACACACACACACACACACACACACACACACACACACACTTGCATACTTGGAAATTGAGTGAGCGAGTAATCCTATTGCCTGTTCATAACAGAAACCGGCTTGTCGTTGTAGTGGATATATTGCTGTACAGATGTGTCGCAAAAGGGGTATGTCGCTGTAGAAGAACGTCGCTGAAGTGGGGATCGTTTAACTGGACTCGCTGCTGACTGCAAGTCTCTTCTTGATGGCGATGTTTGATGGCGCTTTAGTGAACCCTTAGCGTTTTAGCATTGGTGAAGCTTTTCGAAGCACTCATTTTGCTTGGTACTGTTCTATCAAGGAAACTTCTGAAGCTATTGCTCATTGTTCTCGATCCACCTCGTTGGAAATTATCAAGGTAGGGTGAAGAGTGCGGGGGGGGGGGGGGGGGGGGGGCATCCAGACATAGGAGGAGGCGGCTGTTGGGAACGAGGGGAGGCGGGGAGGAGGAAGGAGCATTCAAGCATGCCTCACTGTCCACGGTGTCTAATGAAACATAAAGTAACTGTAAGGCGGTGGTGGGGGTGGGGATAGTCAACATGGGCTAAACTGTATATTCCAGGGGAGACAGCTTGGAAGGACGGATAGGTAGGGAGTGGGGGAAAGGACTGCGGTGGGACCGGGAGCAAGTTGTGCTGTGACACCGGTCCTCGCTCTCTTTAGTCTTCTCAGGTACAGTTACCCGACCACAGTTCCGTAGAAAAAGACCAAAACAACACACACACGCACGCACGCACGCACGCACGCACGCACACACACACACACACACACACACACACACACACACACACACACACACACACACACACACAGAGTTCTACTACAGTTACTCACTGCCGTAAAGATGGAAGAAGTCGATACAATCGCTGTCTTTCTTAAAAAATTAAAAAAATTAAAAAAAAGAAGAAGTCTCTGTGTCAGACGACATAGCCAACTAAAACGAAGTCATGAACAGCGGAGCAAAGAGTATCGCCAAGACACCAGTCTTGACGCTATAGCGCATCAAATTTCGGAACCCCTACGGGCCAAGAAAGTTCCTTGTCCGAATCCGTGGCAAAATTCTGCCCGAAAAACAAACAAGCAAGCAGACCGAGCAGGTCGAGAGGGAAGTAGAGACGGAAATTGAACACCGGGTGCATCGGCAACTGATCGATAAATGCTGACAGCTCTCCCTGTCAATCGTAACGAAATATATCAGTGCAGTTCGGCGAATCACTTAGCTCACATGTCTTTAGTATCTTTGAACAAAAGACAAATGAAAAACAAAGCACAAACAAACAACAAAAAGACAGACGAAACACAAACTTTCTAGATTCTGCTTTAACTTCTTTTCGTTTGAAATCCATATCACCTTCGCTATACAAACAAGACAAATCTTTAACGAGTTGAGATAATTAAAACAAACAAACAACAAACAAATACAGCTGTTCTGATTATGTTCAGCCATTTTCAAGATACATGCTTCAGTAGGCCTCTGACTGGTCTGAAGAGCCGTCGGAATGTGTGCTCTTTGATGTCGTAAGTGGACGCCGGAGTATAGTCCAAACTGGCCAAATGTCTGTCACATGGATAATTCGGGAAACAGCCGAAGCGTGCATGGCAAAAAGCATGGTAAAAACGCGCGGTTCATTCTTTGCCGGTTCGCGCAAAGTACTTGTACGACTTCGAGGAAAGCATTCTGGTGGGGAGAAAAAGAAAGAAAAAAAAAACAAAAACAAAAAAAACAAAGAAAGAAAAGAAAAGAAAAGAAAAAAAATCTTAGCCACACTTGACGGGTCTCTTTCAAATGTAAAACAAGAGTTTTCTTGCGCTCGCTCTTTTTTTTCGCCTCGCCGTTTTTGGTCAAACCAGTTAGCAAGATGCATGACGCAGATCGACTGGTCAAGCCCGAGCGACTCGTCGCATTTCAGTGCGAATCCGGCTCAGTTCTTCACATCGGCGGTGCACTTCTGTTACACGTTGAGATGTTCTGACTTGGTTATTTCAACGAAGAGCGCTAAACTACAAATAGAATCAGTCTGCCGCAGAATCAGCCTGAAAGCGAGGACGAATTCATGTTCCTTTGCTTTGTGTTTGAGAATACCCAACTCAGCCATCTGCCTCCTGCCTTCATACCCCCCCCCCCCCCCCCCCGCCCCCCTCGTCCCCCACGTATACACACAATTGCGCTTTTGGGCTGCCAACAGCTTTTGCCTTTGCATTGATTTGTTGAGCGTATTGAAACTCCCCTAAACTCGTCTGACGTTTGTGTACTCACTTTCCTGGCTTTCAATTCAGTTCATGTTGCTTATAGCCTAGCTGACCGCAAAGGACCATATCACCTCGTCAAAGTAAATCTCTGTACATGTTTTTCCTAAAACAATATGTGCAGAGATTTACTTTGGCGAGGTGATATGGTTTTCTAAAAACCTACATGTGACAAAAGCGAGCACAACAGCAATCACCTGAGCATGAGACTGGCCTAGTGTGACACAGGACTGAGCGGTGTCAGACTCACCTAGTGTAACGCAGGCTTAAAGAAAGCGGTGACAGACTCGCCTAATGTGATGCAGGCTTCAGGTGAGTGATGGCAGACTCGCCCAGTGTGACACAGGCTTTAAAAAAGCGGGGACAGATCCGCCCATTGTGACACAGGCTTAACGAGTGCGGGGGCCAGAATTGCCCAGTGTGATACAGGCTTAAAGTGTGCGGTGATACATTGCCCAGTGTGATACAGGCTTAAAGCGGAGACGGAAAAAAACGCGCATAGGAAAAAATCGCGCGTCCAGAATTCAGGAAATAAGCACGCACTATCAGGTGGCAATAAGCGCGCGCTACTGGAAAACTCAGGTCAAGTTATGGCCGTCCAACAAGAGCGCGTCTCACTGATCACGGATATCACTGACAGTTCACTGACAGTCTTTTTATTCACTCACTCACTTTACTGAGTATCACTGACAGTTCACTGACAGTCTTTTTATTCACTCACTCACTTTACTGATGTTCACTCTTAGCTCTGGTCTACCATGGACGGTGTAAGAATTACACAAACAAAGGCAAAGAAGCCTTACTTGTTGATAGTTTCACATACAGATTGGACAGGGAATCTGGTATTGCCAAGACTTGGAGATGCAGCATCCGTGGTTGTCCTGCAAGATGCAAAACAAGAAAAGACAACACCAGCGCTGTCTTCTCCAACGACCATACTCACGAAGCAACGACAGAACGAGAAGTTGCAGTTGGAGAATTCCGCAAACTCTGTCGCAAACGGGGTGCTGTTGACCTGTTTGAGCGTCCTGCAAAAGTGATGAGGCGAGAACTTTCGAATGGAGAGGCAGCTCCGGACATCCATATCAAGGAAATGGAAAATGTTCGCAAAGCCATATACAACGAGCGTCGAAAATTCATCCCAAAGCTGCCAAAGAACCGCCAAGAAACCCATCAGTGTGTAGAACAATTCGGTCTGACTTCAAGCGAAGGTGAAAATATGCTACAAAAGAATAACGTGGAATCTGGTTTGATAATCTTTTCAACATTGTCAAATCTCAGACTTCTCTGCAGACAAGATGTGCAAATACTTGGTGATGGGACTTTTAAAACGTGCCCTCGGTTCTTCCTCCAGATCTATGTTCTACATGCCTACAAAGATGGAGTGTATGTTCCTTGCGTTTTCTGCCTCCTCCCCTCAAAAACAGAACACATGTATCGTGATATGTTCATGTCACTTCGTGATTTGTGCTCTGACAATGAACTTGGACTTTGAAAGGGCATGTCACGCAGCTGTCAAAGCAGTGTGGCCGGGGGTTTCCATCAAGGGATGCCACTTCCATCTCTCCCAGTCATGGTACCGCAAGATCAGCAGTCTAGGCTTGTCGGACGAATACAATGCAGTGGATTCGGAAATTGGGAGATGGCTGAAACGCTTCTTTGGACTCAGCTTTGTAGCTCCACAGGACGTCACCGACAGCATGGCTTTTGACATCATGAATAATTCACCAGATGATCCGAGATGTGTGGACTTTTCGGACTACATTCTCCGTACTTACGTTGAAGCTGGAGCGCCCTTTCCTCCTCCAGTGTGGGCTGATTCAGAGATCAACGGAGTCAGAACAACGAACGGTTGTGAGTCATTCCACAGACATTTTGGTGACCAGTTTTATCATGCACACCCAAACATATTTGAGCTCATGCAAAAGATCAAAGAAGTGCAGACTGTGACATATGTTAAAATGAACTCTATCAACAGTGCTCACGGACTCCTGCACACCAGGCCCCAAAGACGCCGAAAGTTGGAGGAAATGATGAGACTGCAGCAAAGGTATAACAGGGGTGAGATTTCCAGACAGGACTATGTTCAGGCCATGGCCTGGAAAAATCTGCCAGCCATAATATGACTTAGAGAGAGAGAGAAAGATGGAGAGGGAGAGAGTGGGGGGAGAGAAAGAGAGAAATGAGAGGGTGAGTCTTCTGATATTTAACCATGTGCAGTGACATTACAAATACTTTAGTACTATTACCTTTGCTAACCATCACAGAGAGAGAGAAAGAGAGAGAGAGAGAGTGAGAGAGAGAATTAATCCTATTAGCATGCTTTTTATGTATATAATTTTAAAATTTTGTTTTGTAATATTAAAGAGAAAAATCTGCCAGCCATAATATGACTTGGAGAGAAAGAGTGAGTGGGAGAGAGAGGGGGGAGAGAAAGAGAGAAATGAGAGGGTGTCTTCTGATATTTAACCATGTGCAGTGACATTACAAATACTTTAGTACTATTTTATGCAGTGAAACACGCGCTCATTGCACGGAAGAGTTTACTAATTGAGGCCAAAAACATGCGCTCTTTTTGCCCAGAGAAACGCGCGCTTGTTGCACGCGCGCGTTTACTTCTAAAAAGGCAAAACGCGCGCTTATTACCCTCACCCGCTTAAAGTGTGCGTTGATACATCGCCTAGTGTGAAACAGGCTTAAAGTGAGCGGCCACAGGTACCCCCGTCCTTTCTGCTTATACGGGATGGTTACAAATCAACATCACTCGCTCGCTGTCTTACTGTGCATCGTGTTTGACAGGTCATGATTGTTAGTATGATAGATCAGTTGAATTCTCTACA
Organism: Conus canariensis; assembly: GCA_033310375.1. Lineage (NCBI taxonomy): Eukaryota > Metazoa > Mollusca > Gastropoda > Neogastropoda > Conidae > Conus > Conus canariensis. The sequence continues at coordinate 41,731,181 of CM065730.1, read as the reverse complement.
TTCTATGGTTCTCTGGGGTCACGTTATCTGTCAACACCACAAACGCGCGCGTGCCTGTTTGTGCGTGTGTGTGTGTGTGTGTGTGTGTGTGTGTGATCAAAACTTTTCTGACGCCAGTTTGTGTTGCGCAATGCAAGGCTTAGCCTTTAGAAACATTTCAGTCCATCGTGACGCTTGTCTTGCCGCACAGTCACCTCATTTACCGTTCGCGGACAATAACATCATTCCCACGCCTCTCACCTTGATCATCCTATACGTCCGCAAACGTTCCTTGGATCAACTTGTTCCAGCACCGACAGTCCTCAATTACAGAAAAAAAAATCCATATAGGTCGTCAGGAGGCAACCCACAAGAGGAGAAACTGCAATACTGCCGCGTTACTTTGATGGTGTTCTGAGTGAGGTACCTGTTCTGATCCAACAAACATATATAGGACACCACTTGCCAAAACTCTCCACCCCACCCCCTTCCCCACTGACGACCCCGTAACTGCTTTATAGTCGAAGAGCCTCCTCGCTCTTTTAGACCCCCCCCCCCCCCCCCTACCAAATGTGTTAAATAGAGGGAATTTCCTCGCTCTGACGACAGATGGTACTATCGCCGCCGTTTTCTGAGCTCATTCGCAGCCTGTCTTCATTTGCCACTCCGGGTACGTGTCTTTGATGTGGTAATTTTCATTTTGCACCCGTATATCTCTTAGTGTTTGGACGAGGAATTTTGTGAACATCGGGTGGATCATTCTCTGTATCAGACCACACATACAGCCACATGAACGCTGAGATTCATTTTCTGTCTTGTTCAGTTCCAGTGTACGGAGTGACGTTCGTATCTACAATCAGAAGGACAAAGCCCGATTTTTGAGTGAGCACGATTTATGTATTGATAAAACAAAGCAAAATGTTTCCTGTTTTAAGTGTAAATTCCAGGGCTGCGAGTCTAAGAATCAGAGAGAGTACTAAAGGCAAGATTTTGAGAAAGACGTTGTAAACTGGACATTGGACTATAACATGACACTAACCATCTGTCAATCGGTGTAATAGCCTTTAATCTTGAAGGCAGGTCGACTGACGAATTAAACACGGCCAGAGAGAGAGAGCCGCGAGCGAGCGAGAGAGCGGGTCAACAGACGAATTTGACACGGCCAGGGAGAGAGAAAGAGAGAGAGAGAGAGAGAGAGGGGAGAGAGAGAGAGAGAGAGAGAGAGAGAGAGAGGGAGGGAGGGAATACCAGCAGCGGTGAAAAGCGTGTTTTTCTGTCCTGTGAAAGATGCTCAAGTTAGCAGCGAAAGTACAGGCACAGAATGTAGAGGTCACTTTCGGGCGAAAGTGCAGGCAGAGATTGCGGAGGTCACTTTCCGGGTTTTAGACCCAAGATGGGATGGATCTGATAAAACAGTGAAATCCTGAAGCGCTGGCGAAAAATCTCGGCTAATCGTTTGAACATGATGCCAGCATGCGCGTGCGTATGTATGTATGTATGTATGTATGTATGTATGTATGTAGGCCTATGTATGTGTGTGTACGTATGTGTATGTATGTGTGTGTATGTATGTCAGTGTGTGTGTGTGCGAGCGTGCGTGCGTGCGCGCGCGCGCGCGCGCGCGCGTGTGTGTGTGTGTGTGTGTGTGTGTGTGTGTGTGTGTGTGTGTGTGTGTGTGATAATATTTGTACGCATATATGAATTCGCGCTGCGTGCATGTTTGTGTCATTACACACACGCAGAGAGAGAGAGAGAGAGAGAGAGAGAGAGAGAGAGAGAGCATACGAGCGTATACGTGCGTGTGCGCGCATACATGTACAATCACACGTGTGACATATGGGCGCCGGAACGCACTTGTACCACGTGTGCTCGCTACTGTGAGTGCTCCATAGTTTTAATTTCTGTGCGGAATAGTCCTGGGACCTGGGCGACGTCAAAGACTGAACTGATCCCTAAGATCGACATTGTAGATCCCTCTGATCAACATCACAGATCCCTAAGATCGACAGTGAAATGAAAGTTGCAGAGGCTGCACACACACAAATTACTGCGTCAAGGCCTGGCTTAAGGAGTCAACTATTTATAGACAGGTACAGTTAGATTGTTGTGAGAATGTTTATGTGTCTGAAAGTTGATTTACCTTCTTTTCTTTCATATGCCCATCAAGGTACATGCCTGATGGTTCCAAGCAGACAGATTAAAATGAAAGGAATGGGGCTGTTTGGGGAGAACCACCTGGCGCAAAGATGGGGTCACTGGTGAAATGTGACGTCAGCTAAGAGGAAGGTCTTGTATTTGAAGATTGTGAAAGATGCCATCGGATGAATTTCTTTTTAAAAGTGGAATGATTGTTGGGCGCTGTTCTTTTGATCAATTATCAGTTTAACATTAAATGCTGGCTCAAACTTATGCTAGGCCTCAAAACGCGTACATGGATCAGAATTATAGTGCTTTAGAGCAAAATCCTAATTGTGGCGTGTGGCCAGACTGAGCCGGAAACTGAAAAGGAAACGAACGAACCAACCAACCACAGCTCAGCTACACCGGGGTTGTAGACATGGCAAACACGTCATTACCGGCCTAGCGTGAAACGCGTTTCTTGGTTTGCTCACCAAACCGGCCTTATCGTAAGATAGATGCCAAGATCTGTGAACCAGCTGAGGAACAAGCGCGCATAAAGCACATACCTCACGACAGCGAGAGAGTGCAAACACCACTGTTACCTGCTGGAGAATCCTAAGCACAAAGAGTCTGCTCGTGGATTCAACTTGTCATCGCTCGTGTACCAAGGAGGGAGAAGGATGGAGGCTGTGTGTATATGAATGTGTTTGGGGGGGGAGGGGGGGGGAAGAGGGGAGGGGGGACGGGTTTAGTGGATGGGTGGATTACTACATCACCATCATCTAAAACAGACGTGACCGAGGAGGGAGACCGAGGGACCAGTCGAACACGAATTCAATGAAATGGATGGATGGGTAAAGGAATCAGGGTAAACCAGCCACCGTGGCGAAGTGGTCAGCGTCGCGGACTCCCGGCTGGGAGGTCGTGGGTTCGAATCCCATCAGAGTCATGTGGGTTTTTCTGCCTCGACCGGCTCCTACCCAGAGTTGAGTTTGCTGCGGACTCAGTTGGGAAGACTGGGACCACACAGTCGAGTTTCATCCACTTAATGGATGCGTTTCTGAGAGTGTTGCTCAAATTTCCTGACCAACACTGCAGGTGCCTGTATCTCTCGGGCCTGGTTGACGCCGGGATATATTATGAAAGGAAGCGTAGAGTACAGCCCTGTCATGTAGTCTCAGACCGAAATGGAAATCCGTAGCATCATCGTAATCATCCTCATTCTCATCGATCAGCATAAAAAAAAGTCTCAAATTCTGTGGCCCTTCATGCCCTGCTCTCATGGTGACCTCAATTTCGATGTCCTCTACACGTCTGTGGCCTTGGTTTGGTTCCGTCGGGGTCACCGGTATTGGCGAGTCCATGGGGGCTGTCGTTGAACGGACGTGGTGGCGCCCTCCGGAGGGAGAGCTCACTCACGCCGGCTCCGCGACTAAGCAATTATTGTCGTCAGTAGGGGGCTTAGTAGGTGGTGTCCTGCGTATGTTAGATCAGAACAGGCGCCACTGAACACCACCGAAGTGACTCGGCAGCAGTGCAGTGTCTCCTCCGGTGGGTTGCCTCTTGACGACTTGACATTGACTGCTCCCCTGCGGATTGCCGGTGCCGGGTTGCGGCGGGGCCGACCGGGCTGTGGCTGTGGACGGGGTGTCGGAATGAGCGGCGTGGGTGCACTGCCTCTGAGGTGGCGCAGAGGTTGGGACAGCAAAAAAAAAAAAAAAAAGGAATCAGGGTAGGGTGGGTAGCGTTGGTGAGGGCGCGGGTTGAGGAAGGGAGGGAAGGAGCGGGAGGGCACAGAACCGTGGAGAATAGATGGCGGATAGAGAATAATGAGGAGTCGACAAACATCTATGCAAACACACACATACACACTCACCTACAGATAGATCCTTTCTTTTTCGACAGTTGATCTGATGCGCGGACCTCACAGTTCCGGGTCCCGGCCATTTTCGCTTCCCCCCTCCCCCTTTTCCTAAGTTTCCTCCCCCCCCCCCCTCTCTCTCTCTCTCTCTCTCTCTCTCCACTCGCAACGGTCCCTGCCTAGACCGCCATTACCACCCCTCTTCCCATAACTTAACCCCCCCCCCCCCCCCCCCCTGAAAAAAAAAAACCAAACAAACAAACAAACAAAAAAAACCCACCCCCTATCATATGAAACGGCACGAACCTGTTGAGGAGGGGAAAGGGGAGGCTGGGACTAGAATAACAGATCGATATTTACCGACTGGTTGGATGTAACGATGTCGTGGTGCCAGCACCCAACATAGCTACGGATGGCTGATACCTACGATCTACGATTCTCTTCCGGAAATCACTCTTATTTGCCATTCCCTTTTCCCTCCCTTCCTTACGAAAAGTGACTCTCTCTCTCTCTCTCTCTCTCTCTCTCTCTCTCTCTCTCTCTCTCTCTCTCTCACACACACACACACACACACACACACACACACACACACACACCAAAGCCAGTTTCTGTCCCCACCCCAGTCCTCACTCTGCCCATCTTCCCCCAGTCCTCTCGGTCCTTTCCTACCTGTCAGTGTCTTGGGCGATATAGCTCAATACACTTCATCACCCCCCCCCCCCACCACCACCACCACCACCTCTCTCTCTCTCCTCTCTCTCTCTCTCTCTCTCTCTCTCTCTCTCTCCTCACCATTTCCCACCGCATGCAAAGAATCACTCCGTACAGTGTGTCCGTTTGCCAGCCAGTATAGCTATGGATTGCCAAATGGCGGACGTGCCGGGAAGCATGACAAGCTAAGCAGTAGGCAGAGGCGACCCCTGAGTCACATTCATTTTGCGGGGGAAAACCCTGTCAGAACTCTCTCCCTGTCCTCAGAGTTGAAGGTAAGGTTGCTGAAAACTCCTCTCAAATCCTACGCAGGGCCTCCATGAATTTTCTCTTCAACACCCTCACAGGGCCTCAGTGAGTTTCCTTTAACGCGTGCCTGAAGGTTTTATTTGTTTTCTCCTCCCCCTTTCCAGTTTCTGGACAGGACTTTAATTTTTTTTTTTTTATTCTTTCTCTTTTCGCCATCTGTACAGTGAGACTTTTCTTCAACGCCTACCTGTTCATGGCCCCAGAGAGAAGGGTGGCGCGCGCGCGCGCGCGTGTGTGTGTGTGTGTTCAATATCTGTAAGGACCTTCATGAGTTTTTCTCTTCAACATCAGTGCAGATCTAGAGGAAGTTTCCTCTTATCCCCTGTAAAGGACTTCAGTGGGTCCTCTGTTCAACGCCTGTGCAGGATCTCAGTGAGAGTTCTGTCATAATACTATGATGCACAATGCTGACTTCTAAAACTCTCCAACACGTGTACAGAACTAAACAGAAAGCTTTTTAAACTCTTCAACATTTTTCGATACCGAGCCTAAGTGAATTTTAAATCTTAATAAAACCTACTCAGATCAAAAGTGAATCTTAAGACGCTTGACTAAGACAGGACCTCAGTGAACATAGAACCCTGAGAATATCTGAAGAGTGCCTCGGCGAGTTTCAAAACGGCGTTAACGCCTGCATGAAAACTGCAGAGAGTTTTAAAACTCCTCAACACTTTGCACAGAATCTGAGATTCAAAACTCCTCCACAGCTCCAGTGTTGATGTAAATATAGCTGTGCTGTATGCAGTTCTGAAGTTTCCTCACGGCATTGCAGGCCTTGCAAGATCCGCCAGCCAGGGAGCTTTTAGGTCACCCCTGCCCGGAGCTGAGACACTGCTGCAAGAGAAACGTTTCTGGAGGAAAGACGTAAGCAAGAAGCTGATCTTGAAATGTTTCGAAACAGCGTTTGATTACACGTGGTTAGATGGCAGAAAAGGTCATGTGGCTTTCAACATCACAGAAGACGTCCATCAGAGAGAGAAGAATCAAATTCAGTGACCCTGCTGTACACCTAGCTGTCACTATGTCATCGGCTTCGGTTTACATCGCCAACTATGTATCTGTGGCGAGCCAAAGATCATCTGTGCGTGTTGTCCGATTCCCTGGTGGAATTTATATTAGCGCTGACCAAGGACTGTGACTGTTAGCTGATCAGTCGTATGCAAGTACAGACAGACATCGGTTGTTGAGCTTAGTGACAGGTGTCGTGCGTTCCTCAAACCCGGCAATTCCGACAGGGTTTAACCCTTCTAGGGTGAGTACAAGTGTCAGTGCAGTGTCTCCACTGGTGGGCAGCCTGACGGCTACCGGTCACTGACTACATCACTCCTTGCGGATCGTTTCACTGAGCTTGGATCGTAACAGGAGTTTGGGGTCGGGCTATTGATGGATGAACAGTGTGAAGAGTGCGAGCTGTGAAATGAAGGTCACTGTTATCAAAAGAGTGGTCAGCAAACTGCAAACAAACATAGGACAAGATCTCTCACCCCCCACGCCCTGCCATCCCTCCCCACCTCCCCTCCTCACACCATTCCTTTCAGAGAGAGAGAGAGAGAGCGCAAACAAACAAACAAAGCGATCTTCGAATCACATTACAATTTTTCTTTAAGGAAAAAAGAAAACGATAAACGAAAATCAAAAGAACGACGGTAGGTAACTCTAACTTCTCTTTCCCTTGCTTCAGTCCGTGCGCAGTCGCTCCACACATTGTCTCAACAGCCTTCTCCAGCGATCATGAGCATGGCTGGTTTACAATCACCCCCCCCCCCCCTCCCCACCCCCCACCCCCCACATATGAGTCACCCGCAGGAAAGGCTAGGACTTGACACATCGATCCCCCTTCCTCTATATGTCCCTGTATGTTTAAACCGCTTTTCTTTTGTCCCAAGGATTTTCTTTTGTCCCTGACAAACGCCTGGCGGTGTAGGCAACTGCAGGGTGCCTTGATATACTGCTGTGCCGAGTGCTGTGCAGACTTGTTGCGGAACTGACGTGGGTATAGTACGTCAATGCTTTGCACCATTCATGGTTCGATGACGTCAATGCTGGCGTGTTCAATAGCTCTGCTTTTCATGAGGAAATAGCCGTCGCGTGGCCAGCCGGAACGATTTGGTACTGTTTTGTTTGTTTGAGAGTCTCCCAGTCCCCTTGTAATTAACACCAGAAAATGGACATCATTGACGGCTCGTTTCTTCTTCTTCTTCTTCGTCTGCTTCTTCTTCTTCCCCTCTCTCTCTCTCTCTCTCTCTCTCTCTCCTCGATCATAGGTCTCTCTCCCTCTCCCCCCACCCCCACCCCCCCACCCTCTCTCTCTGCCTGTCGTGTGTCACAAGACAAGATTAGCCTAAGGGACTGTACAATCGAAAATCGACGAGATTTATTCACACACACACACACCCACACCCACACACACACACACTCACCCCCCCCCCCCCCCCAAACCAGCCACCCAACCAAAGATAAATCTGAAGATTCCTCTCTCTCTCTCTCTCTCTCTCTCTCTCTCTCAAAATTTTCTAGAGGAAACAAAAAGAAAACAAAACAAAACAAAACAAAGGAAAGAAAACAAAAAGAAAGAAAGAGCAGGGGGGGGGGAGGGAGGAACCACCGAACTAATACAATGGGATGTGCTAACAGGCAAACACGTAGCATAGCAAGCTTCAGGTCAACCTGTGTCCTATGTGACAGAAGTGTGCTCAGTGACCCCTCTTTGTGTCTGCACTAGATTGACGTGTTTCAAATCTGTTCACACTTCTTTTTTTTTTTTTTTTTTTTTTTTTGCGACGCTGCAAAAAAACATATCCTTGAGGGATCTTGCGGAAATTTGATAGCTGCAGCGCACTCCGTCCTTTTGTTGTATGGACCTGGGTTTGTGAGCAAAGCGTCCGTTGGCTCTTTCTTTTTGTCTTTTTTTTTTGTTTGTTTGTTTGTTTGTTTTGAGGTTTGTTTTTTGTTGTTGTTTGCTTTCCTCCCTCCCCTCTCCACACGTACCTGAACTAATAACTTCGTGTGATTGGTAGGTAGAGCCGTCGGACTGTTTGTTGTCCAGGGTTACATCTCACTTCTGTGCTATAAGAAGGGACGGATTCATTTCAAGGTGCAGATCAATGGCTGAAAGAAGTCTCTGTTGGCCACAGTTCTCTGCTGGTTATTTTGTTTTATAGCTTTATGAACATTGTTATTAATACTAATGACCATCCCCCCCTCCCCCTCTCTCTGTCTTTCACACACACACACACACACACACACACACACAACACATACACATACACACACACGCACGCACGCACGCACACTGTGTGTGTGTGTGCGCGCGCGCGTGTGCGTGTGAGTCTGTGTGTGTGTGTGTGTGTGTGTGTGTGTGTGTGTGTGTGTGTGTTCTGTTCGTGCGCAAAGTTTATTCAGCAGGAAACCTTAAAACCAACGTCATCCCGTCAACTTCACCCTTTTTTGCACATGCAATACATAGTTTCAAATACAACCACACATCACTGTAACTGAATGTTGTCCGATAATGGCTTGTGTCACTATACTGTATCCGACTGTCCTTGTGAGCAAACCACCCCTCCCCCCACCCACCCACCCACACACACACACACACACTCCCCACCCACCCACCCACACACACACACACACTCCCTTCCTCTTCCCCTGCCTCTTTTTATGCTCTGTCTCTGATGTCATCAACATGTCCGCCTACGCAGAGCTGTTGAGCCTAAAAATAGCCCGAGCAAGTTTCTGAGTGGAGAGCCTGGGGACGGTGATGGATGAGTGAGGTTTTGGCCATGCCCCCCTCCTCCCCCCCCCATTCCCCCCCACCACCATCTCCACTCTCCCTCACCCACTCCTTCCACGCCCTTCCCCTCCCACGATTTGTTTATCGTACTATCACAATGAATGAAATTAACAACTGTGTGTGTGTGTGTGTGTGTGTGTGTGTGTGTGTGTGTGTGTGTGTGTGTGTCCTGTCTCTGTCTCTGTCTCTTCTGTCTCAGTCTCTGTCTCTCTCTCCTGTCTGTCTGTCTGTCTGTCTGTCTGTCTGTCTGTCTCTCTCTCTCTCTCTCTCTCTCTCTCTCTCTCTCTCTCTCTCTCTCTCTCTCTCTCCGTCATCCCACCCACTATCCGTTTCTTTATCATGTTATCACGATGAATAACATTACCACCTCCATCACGCACCGACACCCTGCCGCCACGCCACACCCCCATCTCACTCTCTTTCCCCACCTTCTACACCCACACCATCCGCCTCTCTACCACTCCATTACAACTGAAAACAAAGATTAATAGTGCGATCATACTCTCTCTCTCTCTCTCCCCTCTCTCTCTCTCTCTCTCTCTCTCTCTCTCTCTCTCTCTGCCTGTTTTCCCCATAACTATTTTGATGCGACTATCCCTCTTCCAGCCCTTTTCTCCGCAGTTTCCCTCAATCATCCCCCCCCTCTCTCTCTCTCTCTCTCTCTCTCTCTCTTCTCTCTCTCTCTCTCTCTCTCTCTCTCTCTCTCTCTCTCTCTCTCTGCCTGTTTTCCCCATAACTATTTGATGCGACTATCCCTCTTCCAGCCCTTTTCTCCGCAGTTTCCTCAATCATCCCCCCCCCCTCTCTCTCTCTCAGTCTCTCTCTCTCTCTCTCTCTCTCTCTCACACACACACACACACACACACACACACACACACACACACACACACACACCATTTGATTAGAACAGAATTTGTTTCAGACACATCCTACATAGATTCTTTTTTTTTCTTTTAATCGCGGGCTGTTAATAACATCGATAAATGAAAACAAAATCTTAAAAAAAAACAGTTTGACATCCATTTACATTAAGATTTTGCAAGGTTAAGTATATATGCAAGCATTATTTGTACGATTACTCAACTTGTTTTCTTGCTTGTTTACCCCTGTCTGGGGGGCCAAGGCCTCGGGAAATAAAAGTCTCTCCCTCCCTCCCTCCCTCCCTCCCCTCTCTCTCTCTCTCTCTCTGAGCACCCCCACCGCTCTCGCGAGAATACCGACTTCATAATCCTAAATGAACGTTCCCCCCCCCCTCCCCCCCCCCCCCCCCCCCCCCCCCCCCCCCCCGATTCCCTGATCATGATTGCCGCAGCGCTTACTGTCCGACCCTGCGAGAGCACAGTGCAGCTCTTTGCCTTCAAAGGAATGATGCAGCTCTCTCTCGTGCTGCCGTCTAAACGGCCGCGCTTTTCTGCACGTGTGCCGTTAACCTGTGATTTGGCAGCACGCCCTCCGCCTGGCAAATGTTAGCATACCTGAGGAGGGATTAATTGGCGTCGTGGAAGAGAGAGAGAGAGAGAGAGAGAGAGAGAGGAGGGGGTGGTAGGGGTGATAGTCAAGGAGTAGGTCAAGGGCAGGAACAGGATATGTATGGGAGCATGTTAGCTCCATAAGCCTATAGATCTATTAACTTGGTTTTTTTTTCTCCTGTGTACCCGAGGAAAACAATTAGCATCCTTCAGCAAAACAATACTGCTACCGGTTTTCCGTGGAAATCCCTTCGTATCACTGTTTTCTTGAAGGGTAATGACAGCGTCTCATGGGGAGGACTGAGACAACCGATTTCCCTGTTCACTGTTCTTGAAGATAGTAACAGGGTTCCTTGGGAAAACAGGACTATAGTATCTGATTTCCCTATTATCACTTTTCTTATAGAATAACAACAGTGTCCCAAAGGGAAAACAAGGATAACTGATTTCCTTGTTATCACTTTTCTTATAGAATAACAACAGTGCCCCAAAGGGAAAACAAGGATAACTGATTTCCTTGTTATCACTCTTCTTATAGAATAACAACAGTGTCCCAAATGGAAAACAAGGATAACTGATTTCCCTATTATCACTTTTCTTATAGAATAACAACTGTGTCCCAAAGGGAAAACAAGGATAACTGATTTCCCTGTTATCACTTTTCTTATAGATTAACAACTGTGTCCCAAAGGGAAAACAAGGAAAACCATCTTCCAGACAAAGTTACTTTCCTTAAAGGATAATGACAGTGTTCTGAAGGGAAAGCAGGGATAACTGATTTCCCTATCATCAATTGTCTTGAAGGATAATGATAGTGTTCTGAAGGGAAACCAGGGATAACTGATTTCCCTATCATCAATTTTGTTGAAGGATAATGACAGTGTTCTGAAGGGAAACCAGGGATAACTGATTTCCCTATCATCAATTTTGTTGAAGGATAATGACAGTGTTCTGAAGGGAAACCAGGGATAACTGATTTCCCTATCATCAATTTTGTCGAAGGATAATGACTGTGTTCTGAAGGGAAAACGGGGACAACTGATTTCCCTATCATCAATTTTGTTGAAGGATAATGAGTGTTCTGAAGGGAAAACAGGGATAACCGATTTCCCTATCATCACTTTTCTTGAAGGATAATGATAGTGTTCTGAAGGTAAACCAGGGATAACTGATTTCCATGCTATCACTTTTCTTAAAGGAAAATAATGATGCAACTCTGGGAAAACAGAGATAATGTCTGGACATCCCTATTATCAGCTGTGATTTTATATATATATAATATAAGGTTGTGTGTGTGTGTGTGGTGTGTGTGTGATGTATATTATAAATCATATTATATCCTTCTCCATGACCAACTTCTCATTATCCTCCCACCTGTCTGTTCTCTTTACATTTTCCTCTCCTCACTTCTCATCTTCTCCACTCGTCTCTCTCTCTCTCTCTCTCTCTCTCCACAACTTTCATTACTCCCTCCTTGCGTGTCAATTTTTGCAGAAGGGAAGGCGAAACTGCCAAAACCCAGTGACGGCACAACGCTAAGAAAAGCCGGTGGCATACAACGCAAGACAGGATCACTTCACTGCAGGCAGGCAATTAACGGAACAGCGCAGTCACAGAATCTGTGAATGAACATTCCGATAGGAGAGATATCCCAGTCAATCAGCGGCAGTTACCATTTTTGGCACGATGGCGTGGGGCTTGGGGGGCGAGGCGGACTAAACAGTCAGGTGAGAGAGCCAGGCATTCCTCCAGACGGGTCCGTTCTTGGGCCATGTTTCTTATTTCCACCGTGTTTCGTTCGAATCGGTTCCGTAGTTTTTGTGCAATCTTGCAGACGGACAGAGACAAACAATCAGACCAACCAACAGATGCGTGTATACGCGAAACATCTACAACGTAGTGAAAAAAAGAAGTGGAAAATAATGACAGATAGGCTTGCTGATCTGTAACCCTCAACAACTGCGTTGGCTCTCTCTGATCCAATACCAGCCTTTTGCTTTGTACTGAAAAACGGTTCATTTCTTTCCGAATGTACAATGTCAGGTGTCACGCAGAGACATGAAGAGCAAACCATGGGAAGGTGAACCTCGGAAGTGCTAAGTAAGGAACTAAGCAGAAATAAAGGAGGTCAGTGTGCGTGTGTGTGTGTGTGTGTGTTTTCCCCCCTCTTGAAGATAAAGACTGAGGCTGTAGAGGTGAAAATGGCACGCTTTTCATAGAATGCATCTCCGTTATGTTCCTCACCCCAACCTAAGCACCATACATAGTGATATCCTCTCGTTGGTAGGCCTTTTGATCTCAGTTCTAAACACGGTGTATTCTTCCCTCGCCAGCATTCGCTCTGCCCAGATTTACTCTGGGTGACAGCTCCAACCAAAACACACACACACACACACACACACATCCTTTTTTCGTTTATTTGCACAGCAGTCGGGCTGAGGTCCAAAACCCGTGTTTTGCCCTCCGACGTTCCAACGGTCTTTTGATTCTTCACACTGATGCTGCTGACAGCGGCCCGGCGGATGATTCGCGCTTTGATCCGAGTAGAGTTGAGAGAGAGAGAGAGAGAGAGAGAGAGTGGGGGAGGGGGGGGACGGGGGCGGGAGAGGGGGTGTTAGGAAACGGGAGAGGGGGGGGGGGGGGTAGTCGGCAGAAGAGCAAAATCGCGATAAGTCAACGACACTCAGAAGAAAAGTGGAGGAGATCTTGAACACGTCTGTGGGAGAGGAAAATAACCGGGTCGTGAAAATTCAAAGACTGTTCATGAAAGATGAACCCGCACCTCGATTACAATTCACGGCAGTAGGCCTACAGACCATGACGCGAGCCGGCTCATGACGCGCGCGCACGATCATCATACTATGCTGTTGTTCTCATATACGTGCGACTTCTTGGAGTGGCACAGGATGCATAAACATGCCGAACACCATTCTACACGTGAACGCATGGGGGGGGGGGGGGGGGGGGGGGGAGGGTGGGGGTGTGGTGTGTGTGGGGGGGGGGGGGGGGGGGGGGGGTGTAGAAGTGGGGATTTTGTGAAGGGAAGGACATGTTAAACGAGCACGCGCGAGCCTATAAATAAACGCTTGATTTGACGTCTGGGAACACAAGCGCTGTGACCCAAGCATCTGCACGTTTTTCTCCCTGTCCCACTCTCCTTCCCCTCCCTCCCAATTGCCTCCCACCCCCACCCTTCCCTCCCATCCTACCTCTTCTATTCTTAGTTACCAGACACTCAACAGCTCTGATCACCCTTACGGTAAACAAGAGCGTCGGCTCGGATCAGATCAACTTCTGCCCACTATACGTCAGTATGCCTGCCAATGGTAAAAACGATTGACCGGCTTGCTTCGCTGGTTTGTTAGCTGATCGATTGTTTGAGCTGATGATGATTAATTTTTCTTCTCATGCATACCTAAAACAAAGACTGTTCATTCGCTTCAATCATCCAGTCTTTTAGGGCTATACATTTATGTTTGCAGCAGCGTGCAAATACACCTAAATGTATGCACATATCGTGTCTGTGTGTACACCGTGTATATGTTTTACATATATGTCACACAGACACGGTGAAATAGGCTATAGACATGCTTCCAACCTAGTCAAAAATAAAGTGTCGGGTGGAGGAGGGGATGGGGGTGGGGGAAGGGGTAAGTCCGAGTCGGAGGATGTTTATCAACAAAGGAAGGCTTACTGTGTATAACTCAATCGATTCGACGTAAACAAGAACACAAAGAACAAGACGCGTTATGAGCGTGTGTGGGGTGTGTGTGTGTGTGTGTGTGTGTGTTTGCTGGCGCGCGCGCGCGCGTGCGCGTGCGTGCGTGCGTGCGTGTGTGTGTGTTAATAAATGTACACGTCAAAGATCCTGTCTTAAGAACAAGACGCGTAATTAGTTTTTTTTTGTTGTTGTTGTTGTTTTTTAATAAATGTACACGTCAAAGATGCTGTCATGTTTCTTTGTGTTTCAGTAACAGGCGCTGGAAATGTCCTCTGATAACAAAACTTTTGCGTCGCTACTGCAGAATGAGGACAGCAATGGCTATATTCCACTGCTGCGTGTTGCCACCATTGGAGGGTGACACAGTAGTTGATATACTCCACGCTGTTGGCCATGGATGACACAGTAGTTGATATACTCCACGCTGTTGGCCATGGATGATACAGTAGTGCTATGATGTACGCTGTTGGCCATGGATGATACAGTAGCTGCTATGATGTACGCTGTTGCCATGGATGATACAGTAGCTGCTATGATGTATGCTGTTGGCCATGGCATGATACAGTAGCTGCTATGATGTACGCTGTTGGCCATGCATGATACAGTAGGTGCTATGATGTACGCTGTTGGCCATGATGATACAGTAGTGCTATGATGTACGCTGTTGGCCATGCATGATACAGTAGCTGCTATGATGTACGCTGCTTGGCCATGCATGATACAGTAGTGCTATGATGTACGCTGTTGGCCATGCATGATACGTGGTGCTATGAGTACGCTGTGCCATGCATGATACAGTAGGTGCATGATGTACGCTGTGGCCATGCATAATACAGTAGCTGCTATGATGTACGCTGTTGGCCATGGATATACGTAGGTGCTATAATCGTACGCTGCTGGCCATGCATAATACAGTAGGGTGCTATATACGCTGTTGGCCATGCATGATACAGTGCTGCTATATACGCTGTGGCCATGCATAATACTGTGCTACAATCCAGCTGTTGGCCATGCATAATACATAGGGCTCAATCCAGGCTGTTGGCCATGCTATACTGTGCTGCTATAATCCACGCTGCTGGCCATGCATAATACTGTGGCTGCTATAATCCACGCTGCTGGCCATGCATAATACTGTGGCTGCTATAATCCACGCTGTGGCCATGCATAATACTGTGGCTGCTATAATCCACGCTGTTGGCCATGCATAATACTGTGGCTGCTATAATCCACGCTGCTGGCCATGCATAATACTGTGGCTGCTATAATCCACGCTGCTGGCCATGCATAATACTGTGGCTGCTATAATCCACGCTGCTGGCCATGCATAATACCGTGGCTGCTATAATCCACGCTGCTGGCCATGCATAATACTGTGGCTGCTATAATCCACGCTGCTGGCCATGCATAATACTGTGGCTGCTATAATCCACGCTGTTGGCCATGCATAATACTGTGGCTGCTATAATCCACGCTGTTGGCCATGCATAATACTGTGGCTGCTATAATCCACGCTGCTGGCCATGCATAATACTGTGGCTGCTATAATCCACGCTGCTGGCCATGCATAATACTGTGGCTGCTATAATCCACGCTGTTGGCCATGCATAATACGTGGCTGCTATAATCCACGCTGCTGGCCATGCATAATACGTGGCTGCTATAATCCACGCTGCTGGCCATGCATAATACTGTGGCTGCTATAATCCACGCTGCTGGCCATGCATAATACTGTGGCTGCTATAATCCACGCTGTTGGCCATGCATGATACAGTAGCTGCTATAATCCACGCTGCTGGCCATGCATAATACTGTGGCTGCTATAATCCACGCTGCTGGCCATGCATAATACACGTGGCTGCTATAATCCACGCTGTGGCCATGCACAATACACTAACTGCTATAACCTGGGGAACTGGCCATGCATGATACAGTAACGACTATAATCTACGTTGTTAGCCATAATTTATACAGTAACTGCCATAACCCAGGCTTATGGCCATGCATGACACAGTAGCTGCTATAATCCAGGCTTATGGCCATGCATGACATAGTAGCTGCTATAATCCAGACTGTTGGCCATGCATGACACAGTAACTGCCATAATCCAGGCTTTGGCCATGCATGACACAGTACTGCTATAATCCAGACTGTTGGCCATGCATGACACAGTAACTGCTATAATCCAGGCTGTTGGCCATGCATGACACAGTAGCTGCTATAATCCAGCTGTTGGCCATGCATGACACAGTAGCTGCTATAATCCAGGCTGTTGGCCATGCATGACACAGTAGCTGCTATAATCCAGACTGTTGGCCATGCATGACACAGTAACTGCTATAATCCAGGCTGTTGGCCATGCATGACACAGTAACTGCTATAATCTACGCTGTTGGCCATGCATGACACAGTAGCTGCTATAATCCAGGCTGTTGGCCATGCATGACACAGTAACTGCCATAATCCCAGGCTTATGGCCATGCATGACACAGTACTGCCATAACCAGGCTATGGCCATGATGACACAGTAATGCATAACCCACTTATGCCGCATGACACTAGTAACGCCATAAACCCAGGCAGGCCATGCAGACACAGTAACTGCCAAACCCAGGCTGTGGCCATGCATGACACATAACTGCCATAACCAGCTGTTGCAGCATTGCCGTATTATAAGCTGTTCTGCAGACACAGTACTGTATAATCCAACTGTGGCCAGCATGACACAGTAATTATAATAGGCTGTTCCCTGATGACACAGTTGCTTTCCAACTGTTGCCATGCATGACACATACTGAAATCCAGGTTGCATGCATGACACGTACTGCTATAATGCAGGCTGATGGCCATGGACTTGTCCCAATAGACGCAGCATATTTACGGATAAACGGGCGTGCTCAGGTGACATGGGGAGTGATGGACAATTACTTTCCCATTCACATTGCCGTATACGTCGCGAAAACATCTGGCAGCAATTTTTTTTTCTTCATGTCCACAGTGCAACACTAATTTGACCAAACCTGATCAACTACAAATGAATGAATGATGAATGAATGAATAAATAAAAAAAAAGCTCGAAACAATGTTACTTAACACACACACACACACACACACAACACACACACACAACACACACACGCACGCATGCACGCGCGTGCGCGCACACACACACACACACACACCAAGAGAAGTGCAGATTGTTATTAAGCCATTCTAGAGAACAACTGACAGTGAATGCCCAATCTCATACTGGCCGGATACAAACAGGTCAAGGTTTTCAGAGGTCAATATGGACATCTCGTATCATGTAACGCCAGTTGTCTTTTCTTTTCCCACCGTCTAATGCACTATATCTTGTCATGCCATCTGAGTGGAAGACGTTACAACCTCTGTTCTCTGTGCGGATTTTCCGTCTCCAACTATTGACCTGCCTACATTTCAAGGACGGGAAGGGAGGTGGGGTGGGGGTAGGGGGAGGATGCTGACGATTTTCTCTATCGATCATGTGACGTTACTTTTTTATGCTCGAGGGCAGACTGAGAAGAATACCCCCCCCCCCCCCCCCCCCCCCCCCCTTTTTTTTTTTTTTTTTTTTTTTTTTTTAAAGCCTCTGGCCCTTGCAGCATTTATCTTGTTCATGTTTACGACGAAGTAGATTTTAAACTCTAGATTGTTTAAACATAGTCTTTGTTTTTCGTCTTGGTTTAGTTTATTCGTAATATCTGCGTATACATGTGATGCATCCGGTTCTGTTCCTTGCGATTAGGAGAAAGAAGCGTGAGTGTTCACCTGTTGATTTGCACCCGCTGACTGATCAAACATCAAAACACAAGAAGAAGAAGAAGAAGAAAAAGAAAGAAGATGAAAACATCCCCATTGGTTTGCTTGCACAGGAGCGCGATCGGGCAGAGGTCCAAGGTATGTATATATAGTGTCTTCCTCCCCCGGACGTTCCACAGGTATTTATTCTCCCCATCTCTCTCGCACTCTCGTCACACAGATGCAGTCAATGTTGCTGTAACAGCCGTCAGATGGGAAAGACACTCACGCACCGGCCCTTGTGCGATTGGAGAGGGGCATGGGTCTACTGGTTCCCCCAGTGAAAATATTGCCCCCGTCTCACCCTTTTGTAGGAA
>CM065730.1:41698081-41705581 GCA_033310375.1 Conus canariensis | reverse complement strand
AGCAAAACTCAAGTGACATCAGCCAGTTCAGGCCAATATCACTACTGAACGTCGAAGGGAAAATCTTCTTCTCTGTCATGGCAGCAAGGCTGACCAAGTACCTGATGGAAAACAAGTACTTGGATGTGTCAGTCCAGAAAGGTGGCATCCCAGGCGTGGCGGGCTGTGTAGAACACGCCACAATGATCTGGGACGCAATCCAAAAAGCAAAAACAGAAAAGAGAGACCTGGACGTAGTGTGGCTTGATCTGGCAAACGCATATGGATCTGTGCCCCATGAGATGATACAGTTGGCTCTTGAGATGTACCATGTGCCAAAGAACATCCGCGACATGCTCAAGAAGTACTTCAATGGCTTCTCAATGCGGTTCTCTACCAAGGAGTACACAACAGACTGGATCAACTTGGAAGTGGGCATTGCAATGGGCTGTGCAATTTCCCCAATACTGTTCGTGCTGGCAATGGAACTCATCTTGAAAGCAGCAACAAACAACGCGAGACAAACAGACCTTGGCGATGGATACAAGATGCCTCCTCTCAAGGCCTTCATGGATGACACTACAGTGATTTCATCCAGAGAAGACGAGACACGTCATGTGCTGGAGAGGCTGGACGACATAGTTGCCTCATCCAGAATGAAGTTCAAGCCAAAGAAATCACGGAGTCTCTCACTGAGGAAAGGAAAAGTGGCCGGATCTGTGGTCTTCAGTGTTGCCAACCAGGCCATTCCAACAGTCACAGAAGAACCAGTCAAGAGCCTTGGAAGATGGTATGATGATACGCTGAAAGACACACAAAGAGCAAAAGAAACCAAGCAGATGGCGGAGGAAGGCTTGGAGACCATTGACCAGTGTGGGCTCCCTGGCAAATACAAGGTCTGGTGTTTGCAGTTCATGCTGATACCAAAGCTCCTATGGCCTCTGATGATATACGACATCTGCACCAGCATGGTGGAGGCAATGGAAGCCAAAATCAACAAGTTCACAAGGAAATGGCTTGGTGTCCCACCCTGTCTGACTGACATAGCGCTGTACTGTCGCCAAGCAAAGCTGAAACTACCACTGAAATCCATCCTGGAGGAATACAAAGCAGGGAAGATCAGACTTCAAAGCATGCTGGAGGACTCAGGAGACAAGGTGGTAGAAGCAATCAAGCCCCAGCTGAAGACAGGCAGAAAATGGAAAGTTCAAGAGGCGATGGATTCTGCAAAAGAAAGTCTCAAGATCAGAGAAATAACAGGACACACACAGACCAACAGACAAGGACTGGGGGTGACCAAAACTGAATGGTGGTCAAAGGCCAAAGGAAAAGCCAAAAGAGACATGATGATTCAGGAGATGAGAAAAGAAGAACACCAAAAAAGACTCCAAAAAGCAGTCCAGCAGAGCCAGCAAGGGCAATGGACAACGTGGGAGAATGCACTCCAAAGAAGTCTCACTTGGAATGACATTTGGCACATGGCCCCTCTCAGGATCAGCTTCATTCTCAGATCTGCATATGACCTTCTGCCCTCAAATGCAAACCTGGTGAAGTGGGGGAAAACAGACGATCCTGCATGCCCCCTCTGCCATGAAAAACAAACAGTGGAGCATGTCCTAAGCTCATGTAAAGTAGCCCTGGCTCAAGGAAGGTACACATGGAGGCACAACCAAGTGCTCAAAGAGATTGTACAAGTAGTCTGGGCTAGTACCAACACCATAAAAGGGAAAATCAGGACTCCAAAAGCACCCGCAACATTCTTCACGGCAGGAGGCAGCAAATCATGGCCAAGAACAACAGTGCCACTCGAAACATGCAGGCAGAGTCTGCTGGACGGGGCAGATGACTGGGAGTGCACTGCAGACCTCCCAGAATGGAAGAGTCACCCAGAGATCATCAGCAAGAGTGGCATGAGACCAGTCATAGTAGTCCACTCTAAGTCAACCAAGCAGCTGATCATGATCGAGCTCACGGTGCCATATGAGAACAGAATGGAGGCAGCTCAAATCTACAAGACTGAAAAGTATGCTGATCTGGCAAACAGCCTGAGGAGAGAAGGCTATCAGGTCAAAATCCTCACTGCAGAAATTGGAGCTAGGGGGTTTGTAGGAACGTCTGCATACAGCCTCATGAAACAGCTCTCAGTTGCAGGGAAGGAAAAAACCAGAGCCCTGAAAGCAATGGCAGAAGCGGCAGAGAGGTGTTCAAGCTGGATCTGGTCAAGGAGGAACAAAAGTGAACTTCATAAGGCTTAATTTCCCTACAAATATCAGGTGTCCCTGTGGCTCAGTGGTTAAAGCGCGAGTCATTAAGTGGAAAATGAGCATGTCCAGAGGGTCATGGGTTCGAATCCCAGCCATGGCTCGTCCCAAGATGGAAAAAAAAGGGGCAGCAGAGGGACATCCGGAGTCATGAACCGGGTGTGGCCCAACCCCCCTAGAGTGTCAGGAGATAAGGGCCGAAACACTTGCTTGAAGGGGGCTTCTCTTCTGAGGACTCTCTGCTGCCACGCTCTCCACGAGTTTCTTTCTACTCCAGCGGTCGAAAAGAAAAAAAATAACAGAGGTTGATATCATTTGATTGAGTCAATCAACGAACCGACATACAGACAAACAGACAGAGACTGTGTGTGTGTGTGTGTGTTTTGTGAGAGAGAGAGAGAGAGAGAGAGAGAGAGAGAGAGAGAGATTATTCCTATAATAGTCCATAACCCCTAACGAAAAAATCTGCGACGTGTTGTTCCTCTTCCTCCACTGTGTGTAACAACAGTGGAAGAGCAATCGTGCAGAAAGGTCATCCTGAACTGGTGTCGGAATACTGCATTTGATTAACTGCGCGTTTGGCTGCACGCCTTTCCCCACCACGTAACCGTGCTGACGAGGTTAAAATGTACACCGTCAGTATGGCCCCGAAGTAGTGAGCCGGATCTCTCTGCCCACGCTGGATTCAAAAGTCTGCATGCTTGCGACACGTGGCGTGCAGGACTATCAATTTCACTGCTTATCCTGCCACTCAGAGCGTGAGACTGTTTTCAGGGCGTGGGGTGGGATATAATGGATGGACAGTATTCGAAGAAAAAAAAGTGTGTGTGTGTGTGTGTGTGAGTGTGAATGTGTGTGTGTGTTTAACCTCAAACCCTGAAAGGCAACAGGTAACATTTATCTCGCTGTTGGTTTCCAACTGAAGGAAGATGAATTATCATTGTTTTGGTTTGTTTCGTTTTGTTTTAAATCTCCGTCTGAAATATTGATGATTTGTTATATCCTGGCTGGGTGGTGATTTGCTGCATTCTGTAAAATTCCTTGCGACTGGTTTCTATTCACAGTTGACGCCAAACTCAGCGATCGACCTGACCGATACAAGATTGTCACTTACTGCACGTGCCACTCGCAATTCATCGGCAAACATGACAGGAGTTGTGGCAGATAAACGCTATCTCTGCTGCTGGGGGCTTGATTGTTGCTCTTTCCCAAACATTACTGGCAGTGCACGAAATACACCCCACCTACTACCACTCCCCCTTCCCGTGGCATTAGTTCTGGGGGTGATGGTGGGCTGTCATTTAGTATCCACCAAATCCTCACCTTCTGGATATACTGTGCTCGTCACCCTCTCTGCCTTTCCTTTCTTGCACTGTGATCTCCACCGTTTTCTTCACACTCCACACTTCCACCCCTATCTTCCTCTTTTTTTTTTTTCTTTTCCATTTTTTTTTTTAAACCCAGGGGATGGGTTGGTACGTCCTGAAATGATTACTCTTCATGTCTTCATGACCTTCATGATCGACTCTGGATCCGCCGTTTGATTGAGATCGGCATCAAAGATCCGCCCAGAAACTGAAAGTGGCCTATTCCTGAGCTCCATTCTACCTTACCACCATGTGTGGTGACGAACTGTTCGGCAGTTTGGGCGTCATCCTGCTGACTGACAAACCGACCCACAGACAACTTTCTTTGTGGAAGTAATGACAACGCTCAGACTGCATAAACCAAGCCCTAAAACAAAACGGCAAATCCTAGCAAAGTAAAAAAAAAAATCAAACCAACCACATTAAGATATTCCTACTCATTGATTTGTTGCTATGGTGTGTCAGTGTAAATCAGTCACAACCACATACACACATGTTACAGTTAAGGTAGAGAAAACACGCGTTCCCGGTAATACCTGTAAGAAACCTTTTAAGCATCACTGAATAAACAAAATTTCCCTTGGAATGATCAGTAATATTCTGACATTCCCCTGTGTGACTGATTTTTCAACATGACTCTGAAACATGGAACTGACCTGAAAACCCGCCACGATCACCTGACCTTCGGCCTCCACGTCTTCATTCACAATGACCAGCAGTCCTTGACCAACAGTCCCGGACGATACACACCACACAATCACTCGATCGCTTGGAACACAAAGGGGAAACGACTAGAGTCAATTTTTTTGTTCTAGGGTCAATATCTTTTTAAGTTGTAGCGAGCTGCACACATAGAAAACCCGGAGAGAAGACCTGATGAAATCTCTGTTGGAATTTGGCATTGAAACGGGAGGAAAGAACAGTTTACACTTTGTTATCCATTGCACACAGCCATGGCACTGAAACTAACGGCAGAGATGAGGAGTGGCCGGCTTGTATGGAGAGTAGTAGTTAATGGCGCTGGGGTCGGGGAGAAGAATTTCATCACCAGGACACGGAAAGAAACAGAATGTTGCAATCATAATACGGAAAGTAACAGAGTTTTATGATCATGATACAGAATATAACACAATTTCACGATCACAATACAGAAAGCAACGAATTTCACGGTCATGATACGGAAAGTAACAGAATTTAACCAACAGAACACTGAACCTGACAGATTTTCATCATCCAGGACACAAGAATTAACGACAGAGTCATCACCACCTGGAAATAGAAACTGGTAACAGAATTAAATTACCAGGAACCCCAAACCAATAGAATTTCACTACCGTTGGGTCACAAAAAGAGCATAACTTAACCATCACGACGCAAAAGTCAACGGAATTTCACCACCAGGACACAGGTGTCAACAAAATTTCTCCGCCAGGATACAGAAACCAACATCAGAACTTCATCATCGGGACATTGAAACTAACAATGTCATCACAAGGACACAGACAGTAACAGCGAAAGTTCACAACTAGAAGACAGACAGTAACAAATTTCACCACCAGGACACAAACTAACAGAATTTCACAACAGACAACAGAAACGAACTGTACAATTTCACCTCCTGAGCACAGAAACTAACAGAATTTGATTTCCACCACGCAGGAACCAACAGAAATTTACCACAAGGACACAGAAACTAACAGAATTTCCCCGCCGCGGCACAGAAACTAACAGAATTTTTACCACCACTGCATAGCAACTAACAAAATTTTATCAACACGTCACAGAAACTAACAGAATTTCATCGCAAGGTCATAGAAACTGACAAATTTCACCACCAAGACATTCAAATAAACAGATTTTCAATACTATGTTAAAGACAAACATTCAAATAAACAGATTTTCAATACTATGTTAAAGACAAACATTCAAATAAACAGATTTTCAATACTATGTTAAAGACAAACATTCAAATAAACAGATTTTCACTACTATGTTAAAGAAACTAACACAATGCCAACACTCTATCATAGAAACTAACAGAAATTCACCACCCTGGAAAGAAACAGAATTTCACCGCTGTGGCACAGACACCAACAGATCTTTGCCACTACAATACAGAAACTAGCAGAAATTCACCATAAGATTACAGAAAGTAACAATTTCACCACAGGCACAGGAACTAACAAACACAGTAACTAACCGAATTTCACCGCTATGACATAAAATCTAACAGAATTTTACAACAAAAACAAATAACTAACACACATTCACCATCATTAGAAACGAACAGAATTTAATCTCGTTTTAATCAACTGATCACAGATGGTAATCACAGAATTTTATCACCTACCAAACACGGAAATTAACGATTGAGTTTTGCCACCAAGACACAGAAACTAACAGAAATTACCTCTAGGACACAGAAAGTAACAGAATTTCATCACCACAACACAACAGCCAACGGAGTATCAAATAAACAGAAATAGCATTTCACCATTAGGTCATAGCAACTCATGTAGGCCTAATTTCACTGCCAGATTAAAGAAACTATGAAAAGAATTTCACAGCCGGCCACAGTATGTTGATCGTAACAACACACAAATTGACAATTTGAGCTCTGAGACACGGTTTCTCCAACAGGACGCAGTATCTAACCACAGAATTTCCCCACCAGGACACAGAAATTAACAGAATTTTCACCACCAGAACTGACACAGAATTTTACGATCAGGACACAGAAACTGACGGGATGACACAACTAACAGAATTTCACCACCGGGACTGACATAGAAACTAACAATTTTAACACCAGAGTATATAACTATCAGAAGTCCACCTACAATTAATAGCAGTAACTGTGACCGACAAAGACGTCGAAGGAAATATTGACCAGAGCTCAAACAGCTTCGCGTGATACAGGTAAACTATCTGCACTGTAACAGAAGAATTTCAACTCGGGTGTAGAGCACAAAAATCACACGGCAGATCGAAGCGTGACTGTCATAATGAGGCTGTACACATTATCATATATATCTTCCACAGAACGGGCAAAACGGATTCGCCAAGCGGTACAAAGAACGAAGGAACCGTCCACCTCAGACAGACGACCACCAGTGAGGGTGGGGGTGGAGCCACCGTGGACGGGGAAGGGGGAGAGCTGTTGACCGACGAATGAAAACAATGCGGCGCCAACGTCACTGCTGTCCTGACAAAACACCAGCAGGACTCCGCGCATGAGCATTGCGACACGTCTCGTCTGCATCCGGGAAGGCCCATTGTCAACAACGTGGCGCAATGTTAACTACACAGGGTGCATTCCCACTGTACGATTTCCTTCTAACTTTTTATCAGCGCCCTCCATGCCGCTTCACCCACTCCCCCACCCCCCTCTCTCTTCTTCGGGGTTCCCACCCCCCACCCCATTTCTTCCCCTTTCGAAGAAGACCCCCCTCCCCTCCCAGTAATAACTTCAAAACTTGAGGCATATGATCTTCAAACAGTGGTCGTTCTGTAATAACACGCCAGTGGTTAACACTTTTCTCGACATTAGCTTTTTTCTTTCCTTCTTTCTTTCTTTCCTTCTTTCTTTCTTTCTTTCTTATCATTACACCTCGTCTTCTGGCCCCTTAGTCCCATAGCTGATACAGCCCTTTGCGGTCAGCTGGGCTTTAAACAACACTACCTCATGCCGCTTCACCCACTCCCCCACCCCCCTCTCTCTTCTTCGGGGTTCCCACCCCCCACCCCATCTCTTCCCCTTTCGAAGAAGACCCCCCTCCCCTCCCAGTAATAACTTCAAAACTTGAGGCATATGATCTTCAAACAGTGGTCGTTCTGTAATAACACGCCAGTGGTTAACACTTTTCTCGACATTAGCTTTTTTCTTTCCTTCT
>CM065730.1:41680581-41688081 GCA_033310375.1 Conus canariensis | reverse complement strand
CCGACCACAAAAAAAAAAAAAAACAAAAAAAACAAAAACAAAAAAAAACTGATGAACAGAGAGACGCATTTGTTTTCACTGGCTATAAACATGTTTCTTTTGAAACATCTATACTGAGATTGTTCAAATTTGTTGCACGTATATTTTTGCATACTGTTTGATCATATTTGTTTACAACATATGGGAGTGCAATGTCACTGAAAGCATTGTTATTTTGTTTAGAGTATCTCGGTATTAATGCTAGGAATCGTGTCTTCAGAAAAGTTCATTATTGCCTCATGAAACATATGCTCTTGGTGCTCCTGGGGTGATACAACTGTGTTTGGAAAAAAAAAAGTGCATGTAACGCTGGTGTAGAAGTACATGTAATGTTTGTGTAGAAGTGCATGTGATGTTTGTGTAGAAGTGCATGTACTGTTGGTGTAGAAGTGCAAGTAATGTTGGTGTAGAAGTGCATATAATGCCTAATGCAGAAGTGCTAATAGCGCTGGTGTAGAAATGCATGTAATTGTGGGGTAGAGGTGCATGTAATGCTGGTGTAGAAGTGCATGTAGTACTGAAATAGATTGGCATGTAATGTTGGTGTAGAAGTTCATGTAATATTAATGTAAATGTGCATGTGAAAAAAAAAAGAAAAAAAAAAGGAGTTGCACAATGCTGAACATAAAAGCACTGGTTGATGGTAGTGGGGGAAATTTACTTAGATATGATCATCCTACAGGAGTCATGAACTTAAATCCGTGGAAAAAGATACTACTATCCAAGTCAGTGGACAGCACAATGTAAAAGAGAATGCTGACAGTATTACTCATGATTTCAGAAGCATGAAATTAATATCACTTCCATTATCCATCAATACCAATAGCTATAAGCCTCGGTTATTTCATCGGGTTCACTAGTTACCAATCCACAAGACACGAAGAATGCAGCGGACTCGACGAAAATTGTACTAATTCAGTGTTACATTTTTCGTACATCCTGGATGGGAATGAAACAATTGTTACATTTTCGGGCATCAAAGGAGTTGTTACATTTTCGGGCATCAAAGGAGTTGTTACATTTTCGGGCATCAAAGGAGAATAATGTAGCATTTGTTACGTTTGTGGCTCAAACATCAGTTGTTTTTCTTCGTAAAGATTGCAGCATCGTTCTCTTTTACTTTGCATCACACGACTTCACTTCAACACTGCTATGGCTGCTGGGCTCTTTTTATCTGCAGAACTCATCTTTACAATCAATATGGACCTCGGAAAAAAAAAAACACACAACAACACACACACACACACACACACACACACACACACACACACACACACACACACAAAACACACGCACGCACGCACATACACAACACACGCACGCACGCACGCCCGCACACACACGCATGCACGCACGCACGCACGCACGCACGCATGCACACACACACACACACACACACACACACACACACATACATACACACACACACACACACACACACCACACACACACACACACACACACACACACACACACACACACACACGCACGCACGCACGCACGCACACAAGAAGACATTATTTTGTTTCAAGTATGCCACCAGCATAGACTAGGGTCTTTATCACTGTATCACTATGCTCCATATTTTTCAATCCTCAATTTGAAAGTCTGCTTACAAAAATTCCTTTTTCTTCACAGTTGTTAAGTTTTCAAGGCCAAGAAATAGAAAATGAATTCCGCTGTTAGGCGCCTGGTTGATATACAGTATAAGTTAGAGCAATTATCTGAATGAAACGGACAAAATTGTGAAACGGCGTCTACACTGCAGGAATTACAAGGCAGACGTAGTGGACCACAGGCTGTATCGCAAGTTGATGATCTGAAGTGTGCGCAACTGCTGTGAGAACAGACCTGAAAATAAAAGAAACCAAAAACAAAAACAAAACAAACAAACAAACAAAACTGATGAACAGAATACAAGAAATCGGAAAAGAAAACTGGACACGGATTCTTTTACTTGTAATACCTTATAAGCGCAAGACGGTCGTTAGGGAACGAATAAATCTGAAGGCACACACACACACACACACACACACACACACACACACACACACACACACACACACACACACACAGATGCATGCATGCACGCACTCAAGCACACACGCTCGCACACACATCGGCACACACATCGGCTGCCTTCATACACTATGTGAAAAAAACCGTTCACCCCATGAATACAAACTTTCTTTGGTCAATTTTGTTAATTGTAGGGGCCTACAGGTGAATTGGTATGCTATCTGAATGTATAATTATTGGTAACAACTCAGATTCGACGTGAAGCGAAACTAACAACACTACAGATATGGTCACGGAGAAGAGACACTTGCAGCCCTATTTCTTTTTCTTCTTTTTTCTTTTTCCTTTTTTTATTTTTGTTTTTGTTGTTGTTTATCAGCTATTGTTTGGGGAATAGTGGTTTTCAATTTTTGTTCAAATAAACTGTTATAGTCAATTTGATCATTTATATTTCGCTGCAAAATCACTATATTTGTGCTCATTATGCCACCAGGTTCTTGACTATGAATGGGTCTATGCAGTTCCCACTACCTATACCTATGCCTGGTATATGCCACCGACTTTTATCCGTCTCAATGGGCTTGTGTTGTCCCCAATACCGTACCTACTGTTGCCAGGAGTTCTATAGTCTTCACAAGGCCCATGCTGTCCTCAGCATTCTATTCATATCTACAGTGCCCCAAAGTTGCGTTTTAGCCAGTTTGGCTACATCATCCCCCCCACATCATAGCGTATCAATTACGTCGCCACATTCCCAGGCCCTCTATTAAGTCCTCAGTACTTAAACCTGCACCTAATATTGTGCCAGCCACTTCCGTCATAATCAGCTAATGTGATCTACATTACTATTTCTATCATACAATCAAACGTGAAGGACCTTGTAACTTCAATTTTCAACGATTCCAAACAAACATCGGACAAAAATACAAAACACTTCAGCACGGAGAAAACTCACTACAATGACACCTCAGACCTTACGTTGTGCATGTGAATCATCCTTCTCCTGTCTGCTTTTCAGACAGCTGTTCAGACCAGATTAAATTCAGGGAAATCATAACATTCTGACCGAACCCAAACAAGTTTAGCTTATAAGACGTAACACCGACAGTGACAAGACATGACGTACGTCCAAGGGGTGCCCGTGATCAACACTTCTCACTATCTGTCCAGCGTAAGACTGCACAAAACAACCGGAGAAAAAGGACCTGGGCTGAAACAGACATATTTTCAAGAGGACAACTAAAAAGTCTGTGTTCATGGTCCTGGAGTTTTTGTTAACCAGCTCTATGGTAAACAACCCTTGCAGTCTCCAATGCTGTACCTACTATATTAGTAAGGTCGGAACGAATCAGCCCGTGTAGACCCGAATATAGTACCAGATAAACTGGCAAGATCTGTTCCAATCAGTCCGCGCAGTTCCCCGGTACCAGACTTATAAAGCTGGCGAGGTCTATAGCCTACTTATCAGCCCACGCAGTCCCAAACACTATACCTACTAAACTGGCAAGATCTGTAACAATCAGCCCGTGCTGTCTCTAATACTATACCAAGCAGGCAAGAGCTATACTATTAGCTCACGCAGTCCCAAACACTACTCCTACTAAACCGGCAAGATGTAACAATTAGCCTCTGCATTCCCCGATACTCTACCTAGTGAGCCATCGAGGTCCCCAGTGCTATAGGTACTAAGCTGACGAGGTCTGTAGGCCTCAGTCTGTGCCAGTCCCCCGATACTACACCTATTAACCCAGCGAGGTCCCCAGTGCTATAGGTACTAAGCTGACGAGGTCTGTAGGCCTCAGCCTGTGCCAGTCCCCCGATACTACACCTACTAACCCAGCGAGGTCCCCAGTGCTATAGGTACTAAGCAGACGAGGTCTGTAGGCCTCAGCCTGTGCCAGTCCCCCGATACTACACCTACTAACCCAGCGAGGTCCCCAGTGCTATAGGTACTAAGCAGACGAGGTCTGTAGGCCTCAGCCTGTGCCAGTCCCCCGATACTACACCTACTAACCCAGCGAGGTTCACAGTAATCAGACCATGCATCACCCATTTCTGTATACCTGGAGGCGCCAAAGGAAACACGGACGGCATTTCGCCAGTCAGCACAAAAACCCCTCCGGTGAGACGCCTACCCTGCCACCGGTACAGATCGGTGGACCTTCGTACACCCTCCCTGATACCTACACCTCTACTGTTCCCCCATAATCATCCATTGGTAAGGAACACGCGTTGCCACACGTAGCAAGACTCTGTCCTGCCAAGGATAATACCTTGGTGCTGTGACCCCGAGGGAAAAGAACGGGGCTAATAAGACAGCAAACGAAGAAGATAATCAACCAGATTGAGGTGTCATTACGTTGGACCTGAGGCACTGCTAGCGGTACGTCGTCCTGCACTACGTGTTTGTTTTGGCCTCTGCACCGACCAGGACCTCTTTGATCACAACTGGGCCACCGTTTAGTGGGCAATACTATGGGAACGTCTTTGCCTGAAAACATCATAGTGAAGAGTTGTTGTTTTTTCCCCCTTTCATTGTGAAAACAGCAATTATCAGTTGAAAATAGTTACAGTTACTGTTTCCGAGCCAAATAATGATAATGACTTCAAAATAATAAGAATGTGACGTGAAAACGAGCATCTTCATTAGTTTTGGCGCCGCTAGTAAGAATAAGACATCCACCTGCCGCCGTGGCGAAGTGGTTAGCGTCGCGGACTCCCGGCTGGGAGGTCGTGGGTTCGAATCCCATCAGAGTCATGTGGGTTCTTCTGCCCCGACCGGCTCCTACCCAGAGTTGAGTTTGCTGCGGACTCAGTTGGGAAGACTGGGACCAAACAGTCGAGTTTCATCCACTTAATGGATGCGTTTCTGAGAGTGTTGCTCAAATTTCCAGACCAACACTGCAGGTGCCTGTATCTCTCGGGCCTGGTTGACGCCGGGATATATTATGAAAGGAAGCGTAGAGTACAGCCCTGTCATGTAGTCTCAGACCGAAGTGGAAATCCGTAGCGTCATCTTAATCATCCTCATTCTCATCGACCAGCATGAAAAAAAATGTCTCAGTTCTGTGGCCCTTCATGCCCTGCTCTCATGGTGACCGCATGGTTCCGTCGGGGTCACCGATATTGGCGAGTCCATGGGGGCTGTCGTTGGACGGACGTGGTGGCGCCCTCCGGAGGGAGAGCTCACTCACGCCGGCTCCGCGACTAAGCAATTATTGTCGTCAGTAGGGGGCTTAGTAGGTGGTGTCCTGCGTATGTTAGATCAGAACAGGCGCCACTGAACACCACCGAAGTGACTCGGCAGCAGTGCAGTGTCTCCTCCGGTGGGTTGCCTCTTGACGACTTGACATTGACTGCTCCTTGTGGATTGCTGGTGCCGGGGCTGCGGCGGGGCCGACCAGACTGTCGCTGCGGACGGGGTGTCGGAATGAGCGGCGTGGGTGCACTGCCTCTGAGGTGGCGCAGAGGTTGGGACAGCAAAAAAAAAAAAAAAAGAAAAAAAAAGACATCCAATCAAAATACAGAAAACAACCGGATGACTCTGGAGAAGTCGTGTGAACTGTGAAAACGTCTGATTACGACACTTCATTCTGGTTTCCAGCATTGCGCGTCGCCTTTCCAAAGCAACGCTTTATTAAAAGCCTCCAAACCAGCCACAACACCCATCATACCAATACGCATGCTGGTGAATCACAGCTACTTCATCACTCATCATTTTTCCTAGTCGTGAGCCAGAATTCCCGTTTTCATGGTGATCACGTCTGACAGCCATATCAGGCCCAAAAGCAAGACAAGTAATTGTGTAGTATCAGCATCCGCCACAGTGTCCGTTTCCAAAAGAAAACGGGTTTTATGGGTTTTCTTTACAGGTGTAGCCAAGCTGTGCCTGGTCACGCTCACCCAAACCACAGCTTTCATTGTCCCATTCCCTCAGCCCCCATATCCACCAAGCGTCAACCCCCTCGCCTAACTTTGTGTGCACTGGAGGGAATCGGTCAAAAAGGGGTTCGACAAGTCGTGATGTGGCGAGACGTGATTAGGCGAGAAATCTGATGAAGCGTGGTATACCGGCTATTACTGGTCATCACCCCCCCCCCTCCTCCCCCCAAAACCCCACCCCGCCCTCCTTCCTCGCCCAGCGGTCTGAGGAGTGGTCGTCTGGGCTGGGGGTGGTCAGCACTTGTAGGGCTGAAACGATCGAACGGCTGAGTTTTTTTTTTTCTTTGCTGCCTGTTTAGTTGCGGCCTGCCATTTAACTGCTGGGGACTGGGTCTATCTGGCACCGACAATAGTGTGGCTTTCGCACTTACCGCGTGTGCGCGTCAGCGCGTGCGCGGCGCGCACGTACGTACGCACACACATACTCACACACACAAACGCACGCGCGCGCGCACGCACGCACGCACGCACAGAGTTAGAGAGAGAGAGAGAGAGAGAGAGAGAGAGAGAGAGAGAGAGAGAGAGGAAGCGAGGGAGGTAGGGAAAGAGAAGAGAGACAGATATACAAAAATAAAGACACACACACACACACACACACACACACACACACACACACACACACACACACACACACACACACACGAGACTGCGCGCGCTCCATGGTTGCAACAGGATGCGGCGTTGTCACCGAGTCGGTGCATGCAGGCAAAATCACCCCATGCACACCGAGACCCGTTTCTCTGTCCTATCCGGTCCCCACGCTGCCAGTTCTACTGCCACCGCACACAACACAACTGGCGAGTCTCTCCGCAAGCAAGGTGATTTTGTCTGGGCACCGACTCATGCCTGCGGACAGGAACCATAGAGAGAGCCCCAGCAAGTGAAATAGCACGATGTGGAAGGACAGGGAGGGGGGGGGGGGGGGGAGGAGGGAGGGGAGGGGGAGCGTTATATACCGTCCAGACCTTTGCGCGAGGAGTTCACAGTCCTCAACAGCGAACACCCGATCAGAAGGACAGTTCACAAAAGTGGACGAATCAAGAAGCCCAATAGGTTCATTAATACTGTATTCGTAAATAAAACGTGTGCACGCGCGCGCACACAGATACACACACAGACACAGACACAGACACACACACACACACACACACACACACACACACACACACACACACACACAGAGGGAGGGAGAGAGAGAGAGAGAGAGAGAGAGAGAGAGAGAGAGAGGGGGGGGGAGAGAGAGTTTAAACGATTTAAAGCAAAAGTCAACTGCGTTCATGTAAAATCCACGAAACCAAAACAGTCTGAAAAATGCTACTTGACGCCAGTCAGGACAGTACACTTCAACGACGTACCGTCATTACGTCCGCTCACCCTGCTCTTCTCTCCCCCTGCACTATAAATAGTCATGTCATCTGATTGGCAGTCATTTTATGCGCGGTCATACCAGTGAATCTGCTGACTTTCTGTCCTGGCGGATGACAGATGCGGATGTTTTTT
>CM065730.1:41673081-41675581 GCA_033310375.1 Conus canariensis | reverse complement strand
TTTCCCCATCTTGATCTCTTTCACCATTTTATGCGAGCTACCTGATTCGAGAATTCTGTAAAGTTTCTTGCTATTGGTACGTACCACGACCGTTATTGTTGGAGGACTGTGGTCTAATAACAGGCAACTACAGCGTCAATGCACAGAATCACTGAACTATCAATTCTGTTCCCTCGGACTAAGCTATACTTACAGGGGGCTGGTAATGCCATCCATGATGCTTACTTTACTAAGGGAGTGAGAAAAGCGAATCTCCTCTGTATTTTGATGTGGAATGCTGTGGTGTTATAAGAACATTTCCAGTTCTTACACACAATGTAGAGTGGAGAAGGTGATATTCGTAGGCTTGATCATCTTACAAAAACAGTGGAAAAGCTCACACCTTCTCCATATCTTATTACACAGTTGGGAAAGGGGGAGGGGGGGGGGCGGTTGATTCTTTATTTTCATAACAAAACATAAAAGAAGGTTCTTGTTCTTAGAATACAACAGAACGATAATACTCTGTTCTTACAACATAACAGGAAAGGTGACTCTCTGTTCTTACAATATGGCAGAAAAGACTAGTCTCTTTTCTTACAACATACAAAAAAAAAGAAGATTATTCTCAGTTCTTACAATGCCAATAGAATAGATGACTCTCTGTTCTCACAACAGCAGAAAAGTCATTCTTCACTCCTACAACATAGCAGAAAAGACGTTTCTCTGTTCATTCAGCATGTCAGAAAAGGCGACCCTCTGTTCTTTCAACATAAGAAAAGACGATTCATTCTCTGTTTTCATAACATCATATAAAAGATGGATTCTTTATTCTTACAAAATAATATAAAAAAAACCGACTCTCCTCTCTTACAATATGGCAGAAATGATAATTTTCTGCTCTTACAACATTGTGGAAAACATGATTCTTGTTTTCGCAACGAAGTAGAAACGATTATTTCTGTTCTTACAGTATAATACAAAAAGTGATTCCTGTTCATTAAATCTAGTAGAAAAGATGATTCCCTGCTATTAAAACAAAGTAGAAAGGGTTATTCTCTGTTCTTATCGTCAAAAAAAATTGTCTGTTCTTACAACACGGCAGAAACGAACATTCTTGCTCTTACACCACATCATGAAAACAAATATGAAAAAGATTATTCTATGTTCTCATAACATTTCTTCTTCCCCCCAGGCTCTTTGATAGCAGAAAAGATCATCTCCGTCATTATAACAATGTACAAAAGGTAATTCCAGTTCTTACACAACATGGTAGAAAAGATTTTTGTCTGTTGTCATGTCATAATTAATGATTCTCTGTTGTTACAAAATAACAGAAAGGATTATTCTCTGATGACTTAACACAAAGGAAAAGACGATGCCTCTACTACTGTAGAAAACGGTGAATCTCTTCTTTAACAGCATAGTACGAAAGACGATTCTCTCTCTCTCTCTCTCTCTCTCTCTCTCTCTCTCTCTCTCCTTTTTTTTTCTTTTTTTTTTTTTTTTAAACATCTAAATAGAAAAGGGTACTCTCTGTTCTCACATCATGAAAAAAATATTTGTTCTTTTATCATATTAGAAAAAATAAAATTTCCTGTTTTCACAGCGGAAAAGATGTTTTTCTTCTCTAACATCGTAATAGTAAAATACAGCAGAAAATAATGATATTTTGTTTTTACATTATCAGTTTTTACATTGCAATATTGAACAAGAAAAAAACAACGTTTTTTTTTTTACATCATCAGTTTTTACATTGCAATGTTGAACCAGAAAAAAGAAACAACGTTTACGTGCACAGGAAGGTTTCTTTCTTTATTTCATTTTTGTATTTTCTTTTTTTTTTTGCATGCAATATTTTTAGATGCGGCTTGTAATACCCAGTAAAGCTTTGACCTTGTGCTACTGATAGTGTTTATGACATTGCACGGGTTTCATACTTAAAGGAATCTAATTCTGACCCAATGTAACTTGTGCAAATCAACGAGCTTTCACAAAGTTGACCTCGTACGACTTGTACACAGCCTACAACCTTTTTACAGGTCTAATCGGTCCGGTATAGCATGACAATGAACCAAAGCCGTTACCTTTCACTTCTGACGTGGCGTTCACCAGTCCACAAAACCCATATTCTTTTATAGTGACAATACTTCGTAAAAATCGATTTCTGTCAAGTGCTGGTTACGTTGAGGAGTTAATGACTGACGCCAAAACACTGACTGGCTTAACGTTTATGAAGCTTTTTTTTGTGGTGGTGGTGGTGGTGGTGGTGGTGATGCGCGCGCCTGTGTGTGTGTGTGTGTGTGTGTGTGTGTGTGTGTGTGTGTGTGTGTGTGTGTGTGTGTGACGGGGAGTATGGACAGATTAAACAAAACGTTGAAAGAAATAGCCCTGTTCATGCTCTGAGCGTGACAACCACAGCGCACGCGATGATGGATTTGCTGAGTGCAGGCACGGACGTCACAATGACTAACATAAACAGGACACAAACACTATCAGTGACCAGTGGCTTTGAAACAGA
>CM065730.1:41578081-41670581 GCA_033310375.1 Conus canariensis | reverse complement strand
AACGCCCGCGCGCACATACTTACCCTACCCTTCCCCCCTTCCACCACTACTAACACGCACGCACGCGCGCGCGCACACACGCACGCCAGGAAACTACAGCAAAAACAAGCACGTAGAGAAGCACACACACGGATGCGCGCGTGCATGTACACACACACACACACACACACACACACACACACACACACACACACACACACACACACACACACACTCACACACACACACACACACACACACACACACACACACACACACACACACGTTTACCAGCTTACCACAATACAGTTTTCAAACACACACACCCCTCCCCCGAAGAACTCCCTCCCTTCTCCTCTGTACCCCTCTCTCCCTCCCGCCCACTCTCTATTTGCCCAATATTTCTCCTTTAGTCTTGTTACATACCCCTATTCTTCCTCAAATGTTACATCGTCAAATTGCTTCAGAGGAAAAGAATACAACAAAGGAACAAAAAAATAAACAGAACAACTCAGCTTTACGTCAGTCTGGTGTGATTTGGTGAAGGTTAAGATGTGTATCCTTCCTCTCTCCCCTAGCAGTTCTTAACTGTCGTGCGGAACCTTACAGAATTTGGGGTATTGCAAAACCCTTCCACATTTGCCACCATAGATATAAAGGAAGCCGAGGGGAAAAAGCCAACAGAAAGTTTATAGCACCTACTTTCGAGACTGACTTTTCCCGAGCAAAATCAACTTCTATACAAGAGGCCAGAAACAATACGTTTTCTTATGATGTAACCGCCATTGCCGTTGGTTTTGTAGCTTAAAATTGCTTTTTCTTTTTTTTTTGCTCCCTTGTTTGTTCGTTTGTCTCACTGCACTACGAACAATAACGCACTGATCCGATTGTTAGATATGCGGGTCGCCTTTCCTACCCTCCACCCCAGCCCACACACCACGAAGACAAAGGAGGGATCTTATTTCATGTGTGGAAGAAATGTACGTGAAGGATTCTTGGGTTAATCTGGAACCACCTGCTCAGTCCTCCCGAACGACACGTCGATGCAGATGAAATCCATCTGCACCGTCACACCCCCTGCCACCCACTTCCTCGCTGTCCGGTCCGGTCCAAACTCTCTCTTCTCTCTCTCTCTCTCTCTCTCTCTCTCTCTCTCTCTCTCTCTCTCTCTCTCTTAGCAAGCATAACAAAGTGAGGTCAATATAGCCCCGTAGCGAAGTGGAAGGTCGTGGTCTCGATTCCCACCAGAGCCATTTGTTTGTGGGATTTTTCTGCCTCGACCGGCTCTTACCCAGAGTTGATTTTGCCATGGGCTCAATTGGGAAGACTGGGACCACACAACCGAGTGTCATCCACTTAATGGAGTGTTCCTCAAATTTCCTGACCAGCACTGCGGGTGTCTGTGTCTCTCGGGCCTGTTTGACGCCAGGATATATTATGGAAGTAAGCGCAGAGTATAGCCCTGACATGTAGTCTCAGACCTGCATCATCCTCATCATTCTCATCCTCACTGACCAGCATTACTAAAAAAAAAAAAAAAAGGTCTTCATTACTTTGGCCCTTCTTGCCCTGCTCTCTCGCGACCTCAGTTTTGACGAATCTCTCCACGCCTATGCCCTTGGTTTGGTTTGTTGCGGTCACCGGCATCGGCAAAT
This sequence comes from Conus canariensis, assembly GCA_033310375.1. Lineage (NCBI taxonomy): Eukaryota > Metazoa > Mollusca > Gastropoda > Neogastropoda > Conidae > Conus > Conus canariensis. Next base: position 41,668,947 of record CM065730.1, on the reverse strand, counting down.
GCATGGGGACTGTGGTTGGACGGACGTGTCGATGATGCCCTTCGGAGGGAAATTCACTCACGCTGGCTCCGCGACTAAGCAAATATTGTCGTCAGTATGGTGCTTAGTGGGTGGTGTCCTGCGTATGTTGGATCAGAACAGGCACCGCTGAACACCACTGAAGTGATTCGACGGCAGCGCAGTGTCTTCTCTGGTGGGTTGCCTAATACCCGACTTGACATTCACCGCTCCCTGTGGATTGCCGGTGCCGGGGCTGTGGCTGGATGGACCAGGTTGTGGTTATGAACGGGGCGCCGGAATGAGCGGCATGGATGCAACGCCACTGAGATGACACAGTAGATGAGACCTGAAAAAATTTGTGAGGTCATCATCAAAAACAGATTATGTTTGATAGTTTGTTTTGTGATAGGAGAAACTGAAAACATCGTCGTGAACATGGAAGCACCCCTGCTTTCCTTCACCCCACAAAAACATACTATGATGATGATTAGGTGACGAGTCTGAAATTGAAATAGAAATGTTATTACAAGATGAGGTGGAGGGCTAGGGTGGAGGTGGAGGTGCGGGAAGAGGTCAAAGAGCCACTAAAGAGAGAAACCTCCAGCTCAAAGTGCATCTTGTAAGCCAACCTTGCTGCAGTCAGAGTAGTTACGACAGTTGACAAAACGTTCTGGTCGATTAGTCTGCCGTTTTTCTGCCGTTTTTCTCCATTTTATACTAAACACTTGCGCTGAGTTTTTAAAATAATACACCCTTTGCAGTATTAATATGCACAAAATTAAATATTTAGTGTAACTGTATGTCACTGAAAATGTGATGTAACTAACTCTGCGTCCGAAAAAAATGAATCTTAATGTAGAGCAGACCAGTACCTATGTCTCCGGGCGGCTAAACTTTGGAAATGGCTCGATCAACATTCATTCCTATTTGACAGCTGTGTACGGAAACAGGTGTTTGACATATCAGGACAGTTTGACGTTGGCTTGATGGTTTCAAACGGGGATATGCCGACTCGAAAAACACAGACCAATGTGGACATCCACGTGAGGCCAGGAATGAGCAAACTGTCAGCTTGTCAAGAGTGGGGTTGCTGATGATCCGCATCAGTCGTGAAATGAGTGGCAGCTACGGTATTTCCTATGGCACAGTTGGACGGAAGCTGCCGTGTGATATTCAGGTGAGGACAGTAGATGCCAGATGGATATGTCATCTGACGTAGGTGCAGAAAAACAGAGGGTCCAGAATGGCAAGCGACTGCTTGAAATGTTTGAATCAGATGCACAACCCTCAGCCCCACCCCCGAAAAAAGAAAAACAACAAACAAACAAACAGGCTCATCCATTGTGGGTGGGCGCTATTGACGAAAGGCCGGTGGTGTTAAAGCTGGAAGGGGCTTTTCTCCGTTTTGTTCAGCTCACAACGCTCTGCAACGGTCCATATTTTGCCTGCCGGTCTACTGTTTGTGCTAGATATCACGGAGAAAGTGTTCTGCAAAAAGTTGTGCAGTCCATCTGAGACTGCTGTCCAGACGTGGGTACTAACTGATGTTCCTTCAGCAGGACAGCACAAGTGGCTGTAGAGCCAAGGTTACTGTGACCTATCCCCAACAGCAACCCATCCGTGTTCTCCCTCGTTCACCCTGCAGTCCTGATATAGCCCTCTGCGACGTCTGACTGTTTCCGCCTCTGAAGCAGCAACACCTGGCTGGCAAGAAGTTCCCAACCATTCAAGACTTGCGAATAGCTGTCAAATCGCAACTTGCTGCCATTTATCTCAATCACACTATTTGAATGCATTTCAGCTTTTAGCTGAGGAGGTTGAAACTCTAAGTGCGGTGAGGAAGTGTACACTTTGAAGGCCCATGAAAATTGAACGAACACTGGACTTTTCATTTTTGTTTCGAGAAGAAAGTGACGAAGGACTTTTGGATCAGCCCTCGTATCAGCTGGTCTGTTAAAAGAGAACTGACGTGAACGCGTGCGATGCGTTGTCTCTCTTACTTTATTTCACAGAGCCCATCAAGTAAAGGAATATACAGGAGCAAGGTGAACATAGATGAATGTTTATGTGCTATAAGCCCACAGTTGTGTCTATGCGGTCGGCTGGGCTAAAAGCGACATTACTTTACCTTACCTCCCCATCCATGTCCTGAGGCTCTAAACATGGCAAAGTTTACTGTGGACCTCCTTTGGCTTGTTTTAGTCCTGTTAGTCAAGACTATGTTTGCGATGCAGCCCTAAATCATGTGAACTTGATGCCATTCCCACTAACTTGCTCTTTCAGTGCATTGATGATGTCCTACCCCATCTTACTCATGTTATCAATACCTCTTTGTCCTCTGGTCACGTTCCTGAAATATTCCGGTCCGCAGTGGTACGTCCATTGATCAAGAAACCTTCATTAGATAAAAATGTTTTAAAGAATTATCGGCCTGTATCAAATTTGTCATTTCTATCAAAATTATTGGAGAAGATCGTTTTGGAACAAATTCTAGAACATCTCGAAAAGAATCACCTTTTGAATCCTCATCAATCTGCTTACAGACAAGGCCATAGTTGTGAGACAGCACTCCTCCGTATAGTCAATGACCTCCTCTGCGGGCCTGACGATGGGAACGTTTCCTTATTAGCGATGTTAGACCTCTCTGCAGCATTTGACACGATCGATCATAATATTTTGTTCTCACGGCTTCAAACTTCCTTTGGATTCAAAGACACAGCTCTCGACTGGATTATCTCTTACTTGACTGGACGGACTCAGACAGTGTGTGTACAGGGAAGATACTCAGACAGTTCTCCTCTTAGGTACGGTGTGCCTCAGGGTTCTGTATTTGGGCCAGTCCTTTTTGTGCTGTATGCTAGTCCTGTGTCTGACGTCATCAGTGGTCACGCCATGTCGCATGAGAGCTTTGCTGACGATACTCAGCTTCATCAGTCGGCTCCCATTGCTGAAACTGACTCACTGATTTCTCGGATGCGGGGCTGCATTGCAGACCTGAAGGACTGGATGACAACCAACAAACTACAACTAAACGACGACAAGACGGAACTCATGTTCGTGACAAAACAGCCTAACCATCCTTCTCTGCCTTCAACTGTCACTATCAATGACTGTGCTGTCTCTGTCTCCACCTCTGTCCACAGTCTAGGGGTCATACTTGACCAATCCCTCTCCTTTGAGAAACAGGTTTCAAATATTTGCAAGATTGCCTGTTTAGAACTGAGAAGAATCAGCTCTGTACGTCACCTTCTCTCTACAGATGCTACAAAAACTCTCATTTGTGCATTTGTCTTATCTAGAATAGATTACTGCAACTCACTTTTGGCCGGCCTTCCAAAATACCTGATAGAAAGATTACAGCGAATCCAAAATCATGCAGCCCGAGTCGTCTGTAGAGCAAGAAAACATGCTCACATTTCGCCTCTCCTCCACTCTCTTCACTGGCTATCTGTCTCAAACCGTATCTCGTACAAAATCTCAACTCTCACTTTCTCTGCTCTCTTTGAAAATGGACCTTCTTATCTCTCAGATCTCCTTAAAATCTACACCCCCTCTCGACAACTACGCTCCTGTGCTGACGACCGCCTTCTGCGAATGACTCGCTTCAGGACTACTACTGGTGAAAGATCTTTCTCTTTTCAAGCTCCAGCGACGTGGAACAGACTGCCAGACTGTCTCAGACATTCAGATTCTATCTCTTCTTTCAAGTCTAAACTTAAAACCCATCTATTTTCTCATAATTAGTCAATGCTGTGGGGAGAGGGGGGGGTGGGGGGTACAACCTAACTCATAGCCGTCTGGGCCTTTTCAAATGTAGCGTATGTGTATGTTCTCTATTATATGTATTTGTTGTATGATTGAACGTTATAGGATTAAGTTTTTGTAGTGATATTTGAAGAATAAGTGAATGTCACATTGGTAGGATTAGGATTTGTTAGTTATTGTAGTAATAGTATTTGTAGTTGGGTGTAAGGTGTATTATTGTATATGAGAAGGGTGAATGTAGTATGACTTTGTAAAGCGCTTAGAGAAATTCGTTTGATTAAGCGCTATATAAGAAATCATTATTATTATTATTATGGCTCAGTCTGGTGGAGCTCCCCTGACAATGCAGAAACTGGGCACTGTACAAGTTTTAGCCGACTATTAATCAAATGAGGAGAAGGTGACTGTCTCGCCTCCCTTTGCCACTGTTCGCCCTGGGCGTCTCATTTGCACGAGCAGGTCACGAACAGCTTCCGCGCACCACAGTCCCCGTACACTTCCCTGTTAGGTAGACATTAATGCCAGCTTGCTGTTGATCGCTGTCCTGGGCGGTCAACCCACTGCCTGCATGCAGCTTTTGCCCGCATGCGAACCACCAGGTGTTTCAAACTTGACAGTGTGACACTATCAACGGCGAGATGTGGCAAACAGCCAGCCAGCCTGTCAATAGGTGGCACACAGAAAGCCAATCAGATCAGCAGGAAGTGGTGGATGCCTTCAATGTGTACGAGGGAACTATGTAGAGAAAGCTGAAGACACGTGTCCTCTTCCCACCTGATCCAGGCTCTCCACACTGGACTTGTGAGCAATAATTGTGAGGCATCTTCTGACGAAACGCTGTAGGGAAAAAAACAAACCTGTTCAACATTAAATCGCAACGTTGCGTGCATCGTGCAGGGAAAGCCTCAGAGCGCGTAAAGTTTTCCTCCTACTTAAAAATGGTGATTCCATGAATGCTCGTGGGTAAATGACGCCAAGCTTACCTCGGCAGGACGTCAGGAATCTCCTCTTGTTCTTCACCAAGTTGTCGTCAGTCTTCCAGCGATCACCCACTCTTCCACCTGATGTCCTGATAATACGTTCGACCCTTTGATGAGCTGCTTGACAAGCTAGCGTCTAGGTCAGTCTCGTTCTGTCTGTTCGCATTAACGTCTTGACTGCGGTGATTAGGTGTGTTTTTTTTCCCCCGTCACGGAAATAAACTATGAATCGGTCATTTCTTGTCTCACTTTCTCACACACACTTATACCCACAGGAGCGCAAACACACACACACACACACACACACACACACACAAAGAAACACCCGCACGTGCGCGCGAGGGCGCGCGCGCGCACACACACACACACACACACACACACACACACACACACGTACGCGTTTGCAGGCGCACACGAACACACACGTAATAAGCTTCAGTCAACACACACACACACACACACACACACACACACACACACACACCACACCACACCACACCACAACACAACACAACACAACACACACACACACACACATACATACGCACAAACACACACACACACACACACACACACACACACACACACACACACACACACACACACACACATACAGAGAGAGAGAGAGAGAGCGAGAGAGAGCAAATCCGTCAGTAAACGGACGGACAAGCAGACTTAACGTACCATCACTGTACTATTGTTGAGCAAGTTTCCAATGCCTTCTTTTGTAAGGGGAGGGTGCGTGCGTGCGTGTGCGTGTGTGCTTGCTTAGAGTCTCATTTCAACACCTCTGACTGACACGGCCTCCGCGACTGGCCTGGCCATGTAAGAAAGACAAAAAACAAAAAAAATGAAAAGAAAGAAAGAAAACAAAAGAAGGAGGGGGGGGGGGGGGGACTGAAAGAACACCAGTAAGCGCCAGACATCGATCCAATCAACAGCCCCGGTGGTGACGTGACCCCGACTTAACAGCACTCCCACAGAGTTCACAGTCATCGGACCCGGACCTTTTGTGCCTAGTCCACATACCTATCAACAACGCTCTATTGTGTCGGGGCGATCGAGGTCCTCGCTGGCCCACAAGAACTAAGCGTGGCTGACGTTACAATCAGCTTTGACGTCCGCCCCCACCAAAGAGGGTATGGCAGACGGGGATCGCTATCCTTGAACAGCGGAGGATAGGAGACCTTCTTTTTTTGACATATAATACCAAGACCACCAGAACGACAGCTTCATAACACAAATGGAGAAAAACAAACACACACACACACACACACACACACACACACACACACACACACACACACACACACACACACACACAAAATCTGCAATGGCAGGATTTGTACCCGCAACATCCGACTGCCAACTCTATGCTCCACCACTGAGCCGACGAGGATATTCCACACACACCACGCTCAGTTACATTCAGCAGCATTCAGATTTAACATGCACACCCACTTCATGTGATCTGGAAGATGGGAGTAACCGTCCCAGAAGAGTAAAGGGAGGTGAGGTGGGAGGGTAGGGGGGGGGGGGGAGGGGGGAAATGATATGTCTAGTACTACAACAAACCACCACCACGTGCGGGCAACAAAGATGGCTATTGTTATGTCGGGCGCCGGCGAGATTTGAACTCGCACAATCTGACTCCATGCTCTGTGCCTTTACCACTGAGACAGCGAGGCTGGGAGTACCGAGCTGTTCCTTTGTTCACAACATATAACTAGATGGGATGGAGGGGGGGGGGGGTAGTGGTAGGGGGTGGGGGGGGGGTTACATTTCTTCTCCATTTTTGCTAGTTAGAGTTCCGTTGCGCATACGAAAGGCATTTATCACTTCCTGTTGATCTGATTGGTTCTCTCCCAGTCTGTCCCCCGTTCATTGGCTGGCTGGCTGTCCGTGACACACCACCATTGATGGTGTCAAACAGTTAATTCTGAAGCATACACACGGTGGTTCACGTGGGGGAACAAGGCTACGTGCAGACAGTGGCATGCCCTCACTGAACAGAGGACAACAAACTGGTGGCGTACGTGGCCACCTGAGAGGGCAGTCCAGCCAGCTGAACAATTCTTTTGTGGCTCGTTGTGAATGTAGTGCCGGGAGGTCATTTACGACCAACGCGGACAGACGGGACCACAACAAAAGGCAAATGCTGGGCAAACAAGGGGAAGTTTTTTAAGGGTGGGTCCGAGGTATGGATTTGGATGACACAGCGGATTCTGACTCGTTCTGGAAGATTAAAAGTACATGGAGAGTGTCTCCTTCACGTCGTAGGAACACTGACCTTCCTCACGGATTGAACAGCGGATGCACATTCAGTTGACATTACTGATGGGATGTTTACAAATTGTGCACTGAACATGAACACAGAGGAGCTTCGTGACGAATTGATAACTGTCTAGAAAAAAAAGTAATATATTCCACTGAATATCAGAACTTTCTAGCGTTGTGTCTGCTTTTTTTTATAAGAATTTGAGCACAGTTATCATGATCCTATGAAATGATAAGTTCCTATGCAGCAGAGCGAAACGCAAAGATGGCAGCGCCCTAACCTGGAGAAATTTCACGGTTTCAATGCACATTCAAAGCAACGGACAGAAAGCAAGTGAGGGGCTATGGGAGGTAAGATGACTTTGGACCAGTCTGGCATTCACAAATCCATGTAATAATGTATGGATTTTATATGGCGCAATTCTTAGGATCAACTCATTGCGCTCAACACACACTCAAACACTCGCACTGACATGTGTTCACACACACACACACACACACACACACACACACACACACACACACACACACACACACACACACCTACCAACACAGGCGCACTTATCAAGTTCATCGGTTCAAGCGTAAACAATACAGTTTTGCATGCAGTACATAAAAAGTCAGGTCAGAATAATAGATACAGCATTTAGATATTATGGTTGAATAAGGCTTTCCTAAAGAAGTATGTTTTCAACTCTGACTTGAATTTAGATAATGTGGGCAGGTCACGTAAGCTGTCAGGAAGAGAATTCCAAAGAGTGGGCGCACTAAAGCTAAATGCTCTCTCACGGACTGTCTTTAACGAGCGCCTAGGAATTTTCAGAAGTTTTTGATAAGATGAGCGAAGAGACCGAGAAGTTTGATAGGTGGACAGAGAAGCAGAAAGATACTGTGGGAGTGTCCCATCAAAGTAACGATAGGCAAAAACTGCGATTTTGAACTGCCATCGATATTTGATGGGAAGCTAGTGGAGTTCACGTAACAAAGGTGTAATATGCTCATTTCTACGCTTTTTGAGAACAAGCCGAGCTGCACTGTTTTGCACTCTTTGTAATCGTGCAAGCGGTTCTGAAGGAAGTCCTGCTAACACAGAGTTACAGTAGTCTAGTCGGGACATTACCATGGCGGTGATGAGTCTGATTGTTGCCTGTGTGGAGAGGTAAGACCGGATAGAAGCAATACGTCGCAATTTCAGGAAGCATGCACTACAAATATTAGATATTTGGTTCTGCATAGAGAGGGTTTGATCAATGCTGACACCTAAATATTTCACTGACTCTTTGGAAGGTAAAACAACACAATCAGTTTCTGCCGACTCAGCTTCAACCATCTTGACACGAGAGAGGGTACCAACAGCCATGATCTCGGCTTTGTCACTATTCAGCTTGAGTTTGTTGCTGGTCATCCAGGCTTTTACATCCCTAAAACATGCGGTAATATCTGATTGAGCACCTTGAAAATCGCTGGTAGTTGCGCTCTTAGAGAGTTCAGTGTCATCTGCGAATTTGTGGAAGTCACAGCCATGGGCAGAAATAACGTCAGATAAGGGCTGAGAATAAAGGGTAAAAAGAACTGGTCAAGGACAGAGCCCTGGGGAACACCATACAGAAGAGAAGAAGGGGATGATTCACCACCATTAACGATTACCGTCTGTGTCCTGTCAGAAAGGTATGATGTGAACCATTTGAGAACCATATCGTCAAATCCAAAAGTAACCTTGAGTCTCTTGAGTAGGATAGAGTGGTCAAGAGTATCAAAAGCAGCACTGAGGTCAAGCAATGCTAGAAGGGAGACCAGTTTATCGTCTGTTTTACAAAGCAGCAGTCTAAAACACTCAGAACTGCAGTCTCTGTGCTGTGGTTTTTCCTATAAGCGGACTGACACTTCCGGGAGACCATTATCTGACAAATGGGATTGGAGCTGCTTCAAGACAACACGTTCAAGGATTTTAGAAAGAAATGGAAGATTCGATACTGGTCTAAAATTCTTCATATCATTTGCGTCAAGAGCACTTCTCTTCAACAAAGGTGTGACAACAGCATGTTTGAACTGTTTTTGTTTTGCCAAGTAGAGTATTTGACAGTGAAAACAGTTGTTTTGACGAAATACATGAATTAATTTTGTCACCATGATAAGATTGCTTGGCATCTTCAAGACACTGTCCCGCTTTGCATCTGTCAGCGGCAAATATCTGCCGGTGAACCACAAGGCGAGTCTTTCTCCACCGTCGCTCAGCACGACGGCGTTGACGGCGTGTTGCCCTCACATCCTCGGACAACTATGGGGCAGAGGAGCGATCAGACGTGACGCCAGATTAGATATTTCCGCCAGAGCGAACACTTTGGAAAGCCGTTAGCGCCTAAAGTCAAAGGTTTGACAAGTAACGTCGCATATATACGTTCGATCAGCATAAAGCGCTATTCATTCCCTCGTTTATTTATCTATTCCCTATCTGAGTATTAGCACACGCGGCAATATGATCGTGCAACCCCTTCAGTTAAACGTCAACATCGCTGGCATATGGATGTTGGACACAAACGAAAAGATCGATTTCTTCATCACACAAATTGTAGAGATTCTTACCCGCTAGATATGACCGAATACAGATCTACATAATTTTGTCAAAACTAACAAATCGTCACGTCAGATTTCACTGATGACAGCCGGTCACATGGCCGAAGGTGTACATCACCGTCTGCACTCACCACTCTAACAGTCAGATGCATCGTGAGCAATGATTTGACAGTGATCCAGAGGTTACCACCTGACAATATGACAGTACACGGCAGCATTTGAGATCACATTACAGGAACTGAGTACAATACGCCATGGTTTCAGCACCACATGGGGGTGCCTTGGAATAACAACTGGAGAAAATCGCTCAACAATTGGCTGTCGGAAGATGATGATGACTGGGTCTTCGCTTGTGAGGATCATCAAGGAAAAGAATGGCCCTTGGGCGACGGCAAACCAACTACTAACTGTGATCCCTGGATTTTTAGGTACGAGAGTAGAATGACGAGTGAAGAGCCAGGGACGATGCTCCTTGGGAAACAAACCCTATCCTCCTCTACACCGTTTCTCTGCTGATTTCTTCAGGTACACTTCAGAGTTTCGCCGTGGTTAGTTGAAAGCTGCTCTCAAGCTGATAGTGTCCGCGGTCGCCACTCACTGAGGTCGACACTGAGGTGGGTGAGCCGGCGCTTTAGGTACTCGTTGCAATGCCAGAGTGCAGACTGGTGTCTCTAGCGCTGGCAAAGTTCTCAACGGAACAATGCTCGCCGCGTTCTTCGGTTCTTCATCGCCGGACATGGTCTCCACACCGGATCTGTACGAGCACCAGTTTCACATCTTCCACTCGGCGTTCATGTTTTCACCGGGATTACCATGGCTGTGCCGTGCAGCCCACTGGCTGAATGCCCACGATGGATCCAAGTAATTGCTGTAGCACTGTCGCTGAACTTACAGAAACCATGCAGCGTGGTGCCGATGACAGTCTCGCACTCCTGAGCTGCCTTTGTTTGTTAAAGGTCACACAATCGATTTTGCAGGTGCCCCGAACAAACTACTGGGTGTAGCCAAGTGATGCCCACATCTCTGACATGTGACGTTCTCTGGCATAACCGGCGAGGACGTGGCCAGGGTACGTAAACCGATCCACAACACAGGTCAGATTTATGGGGCTTTGTGAGCTGCTTGAGATTAGGTGCAACATGGCTGCTTATTCAAACTTGAGATCAGTTCAAACCACATGTATTAACAGTTTGAGCGAAACCGCTGCAGGATAACACGAGGACCTTCCTCTTTATGAGCAAGAGATAAATAATCGTCAGCCAACAGGAATTCCATTACCATTCTTTGAATGGTCTCGGTACGAATGAAGAACCGATGGAGGTTCAAGCCCCTTCCGTTTTCACGGAGCCGGATAGTAGATCCGAACTGTAGCGAAACGACACGCTAAAAGGCAATGGATAATCATATGTCTGTACTTCTTTGATTCAAGAAAGACTAGAGACAAATCGCTATTGATTCAGCTACATTTTGTTCCAGTCGACGTGTTTGATGAAGCTATGACTGTATGGACAATGTCTTAGATCAAACCTTCACAGCTGCTGACAAATTCCAAACTTTTAATTGAGCACAAAGTGTGTGTGTGTGTGTGTGTGTGTGTGTGTGTGTGTGTGTGTGTGTGTGTGTGTGTGTGTGCCTGTCTGTCTGTCTGTCTGTGTGAGTGAGAGAGAGAGAGAGAGAGAGAGAGAGAGAGAGAGAGTGTGTGTGTGTGTGTGTGTGTGTGTGTGCGTGCGTGTGTGTGTGTGTGTATGTGTGTGCGCGTGTGTGTGTGTGTGTGTGTGTGGTCGTCGGTTTAATGTCCTTCCACTATAGTGATTCAGACAGTTTATGTGTGGGTGAATGAAGTATGCAAGTGATGAAGTGTATTATTCCATTAACGATAGAATATGACATCCCCCCCCCCCCCCCCCCCCCATCTCCCATCCCTCTTCCACCTTGACAATTTTAAGTGAGAAGTGATAAAATCTACAGATAAGGACCAATTGAACTATTTAACAAACACTTACAAACTGAGTCATGAACAGAGTAATTGTTTAAAACATATGATAAAGGCAATGAAGTCGATCCATCAGTGTAACCATCAATACCCGAATGTCTTAGGAGCTCTCTTGCTCTTGGGCATTGAATCAGCAAATGACTGACATTTAAGGATTTCCCACACATACATTTAACATTATGACAATGTTTTGTTTTCAATGCGTTCAAACGGAATCTATGGATTAAACTTTCAATCTCCCTAGACGAGGAGGAGACTTGTTTGAACGTTTTCCCATTGTACCCATCACTAAATTTTATACAATTGTGATAATATTGAATGTCTGAGCTCATCAATGAGGTTTTAACTTTTTCTCTTAACGTTGAATTTATAATTGAAAAACATTCATTCAAATCTAAGGGAACTTTGAGTGGTATTGCGTCACTGACATTTTGAGCTGCTTTTCGTGCAAGTTGATCTACACGCTCGTTGGGTACTATACCACAATGAGAGGGGATCCAACAAAAAGTGACAGTAATGTCTTGCATGGATAAAAGGTGAATAATGTGATGAATTTCAAATATCATATCAAGTCGGATTGAAGGACATGCAGACTTGATCGAGTAGATTGCTGCTTTAGAATCAACACCTATTAAGATTTGTGAACTTTTTATTGGAAAATTTAGAATAAAATCTAACGATTTAAGTATAGCAAGTAATTCGGCACTGAATATCGATAACTGTTTACCAAGATAGAAGAGCTTTTGTACTTTGAGGCTAGGGATTATGAAGGCTGCTCCCGTGTTATTATTTTCTAGCACTGAGCCATCTGTAAAAATTTTCAGATGATGATTGTACTTAGTTTCTAAATGAGTGTAAACAGATGTTCTTAAGATATGTGGACAATCCTTTTTTGAAACATCTGTATAATCAATATCAAAGGAGGCTTTACAGTGTTCCCATTTTGGAATAGGTGAATACGTGGGCTTTTGGGCTATGTTATTTTTATCTATTTTGGTATCCTTTAGAAGATCTGCGGAAAATGAGTAAATAGACCTTGCTGCCTGTATGTTTTTGGCACGTTTTCCAAAATCCTTCTCTGATTTTAAACATACTTCTGATGAGCAAAAATTGTTTTGTGAGAAGCTCTTTAAGACAAATTTTGAAGTAGAAGCTTTCCGAAGTTCTGAAAGGGGCAAGACCCCTGCTTCATTATAGGTCCCTAAGTTAGATGTATGTGTGGGAACCCCAAGGGCAATTTTATACGCTTTGCAGTCAGTGCTCTGAAGTTTATTTAAAAGGTATTGAGGTGCATTAAAAAATACTTCTTGAGCGTAAGTTAGTCTGGAGCGAATAAGTGCAGTTGCTAAAATGGTTAATGATTTCGAATCCTGTCCCCAAGATTGTTTGCTAATTATTTTTAGGAAATTTAAGCTTTTTCTTGCTTTGTTTAAAATGTATTCAATATGAGTGTTCCAAGTTAACTTACTGCTTAAGATAACACCCAAGAATTTAACACTTTTTACATAGTTTAAAACAATGCCATCCAACGTAAAAGTAGGAAGTTGTCCTGGATCGTAACCAGAATTAAAAAGAATCATATTTGTTTTTTCTGCGGAAAGAGAAAGGCCGTTCTCATTTAAAAAGTTACTGATCTTATTTAGTTCATGTTGATATTTTATTTTGATGTAATTTAGTGATCTTGATGATGTTTTTTTTTTTCATTGTCACTTTTGTCCATAGGCATATATCATCAGCAAATTGAGCCACTTCAATATCTTTAGAAAGACTGTTAGGAAGATCAGAAATTAAAATATTAAATAATATTGGAGAAATTACTGAACCTTGGGGTAAACCCATTTGTAAAGGTCTTGGGTTGGAATATGTATTTCCTATTTTTGTTTGAATGTGCCTACAGTGTAGAAAATCTTGAATAAAATTGTACATGTTCCCGTTGATTCCAATGTTTTTTATTTTGTACATTAGTCGTTTGTGCCACACTTGTTCGTATGCTTTACGAATGTCAAAAAGGTGGCGAGAATGTTCTTACGCCGTGCAAATTGATGTTTTACGTGTGTTGTAATTTTTACTAAGTGTTCAATTGTAGATCTGCCTGCTTGGAATGCAGCTTGGTTGATAGGAATGATACTGTTTTTGTTGCAATGATGTATTAGCCTTTTTAACACTATCTTTTCCATCAATTTACATGTGTTAGATGTTAATGATATTGGTCGATAGCTATTTATATCTTTGAGTGGTTTTCCTTGTTTATGAATTGGTATAATAATTGAGTCCTTCCAAATCAAAGGCATTTTTCCATTGTCCCAACATTTTTGGAAAAACAAATGTAGAAAATGTATTATATTTTGCGGGAAATGACCTAACATTTCATTTGAAATGCCATCTAATCCCACTGATGTCTTTTTATTCAGATTTATGATACACTCTTGGACTTCCTGCAATGTTATAGCGGTATTTAAATAGTGATTTTTCTGTAGGTTTAGGGCTATTATAGATGTCTTTCTTTTCTTCAGTTTCGCGGCGTTTTTTCTTGTCCAAGGATAAGCTGTCAACGCTACTGTTGTTCGCAAATAAGTCTGCAAAGGCTTCAGCTTTATCAAAATTTGATGGAAATTCAGACTGTATTAAATTAATCGGACAATGTGGAAGGTTAATTCCATTTTTCATCGTTTTTAATTGTGTCCAAACTTTTTGAATATCTTTAAAGCTTGACACCTCATTTTGACATATAGACGACCAATACTGCCTTTTTGCTTGTGCAATTATTCTATTTTGGTGATTTTTTGCTCTTTTTTTCTCAAGAAGTTTCTCCGCTTTTTTCTTGGGATTTGTTTCTCTTTTGTAATCTTTTGTTTTTTCTATTTTTTCTTGTTTTGCCTGCTGACATATACCATTCCACCAGACATTACCCGAATGTTTTTTTGATTTTACAGATTTTACAGTCGGAATTGAATTTTTCGCAGCAGTGTGTACTGCATTCTGAAAATGATCGTATAATGTATCGACATCTTGATTCTCAAGATTTTCTATGTTTACATTAAATGAACTAAGTAGATATGAAAATTTATTCCAATTAGCAAACTTGTAACAATATTTTGGAACTTTGTCATGCGATACATCAGTTGTTTCAGGTCTCATACGTTCAAGAGAAATGACAATAGGGAGATGATCACTATTTAATGGATCATCAAGTGTTTGCCAATCACATGATATAGCTAGCTCAGGAGATATGAATGATAAGTCGATGGCACTAGGATTATGCTTAGGGTTGTCTGGAATACGAGTAATACTGCCATCGTTGAGAAGGTAAAGAGAGGAGTCCACTATATTTTCAATAAAACGATTATTGGTGATTGCCTGGCACTCTTTTTCCCAAAACGGCGAATGGGCGTTAAATCACCAGTGATTAAATATTTGGTAGATTGGTTTAATTGAAATGAGCGTAGCCATTCTGTATTACGATCGTTTGGGCCTTGAGGTAAGTAAACAGAGACGACTGTTACTACATTATAATCAATTTGAACTCTGACTGCACATGAGTGCAACCCAGGAATGTCTGGTGGGGCAGGACTGGCACATGGGGCATATTTTACATCTTCACGAACATATATTGCCACATTTATTTTTTCATCATTATTAATGTTTGGGGTAATTGGTGGAAAATAGTAATTAGGAAGTTTAGGTAGTTTAGTTTTGCGGACATTCAGTGACTGCAAAGCTAATATGTTGTATTTTACTCCAGATAGGTGTTGTACTAGTTGGTCTGTACTGGTTGTGATGGATCGACAATTCCATTGCATCACTTTAAAATCTTTAACTAACATGTGTTATATCAATATAGCTAATCAAAACCCAAACATAGAAAGGAAAAAAAAAAGTGATTAAATGCAAGTGATGCACTGAAAGGTGACTAACAATACTAAATATAACTACATAGAACTACAAATAGCAGGATTATGCTTACTTAACTTTTACAGCAGTAACCTTTTCTTTACAACATAAATAGAATTGACAAGAGGCGGAAAAAGAAAAAATCCGAGTTAGTCCAATAACAAGAGAGAGCAAGGTTATTGCAGGTTCAGTTTCTTTTCTGTTCCAATTTTCCAGAAGTAGTCCAATATTGAGCATGGTCTTCCTTACAGAGATTCTACCAGTCTCTCATTACATCATAGAAGTTCCACAAAAATCGTGGGTGGTCACCAACAAAAGATGGACGTCCTGGGAAGAGTTGATAATCCATGGGTAGGGGTCTTCTTGGGTGTCTTGCTGACATTCTTGGTCGCTTCCAGAATAAGTTCCTGGTGTGCCTTCCGATGTTTCCCGCAAGTACACTGGCGCCGTTTGCTGTGGGATGAAGGCCGTCTCTGATGAGGTATCTATTGCTGGTCTCCAGATTAGCATGACTGACGAACGACACGTTGTCAACACAGAACAGTTCTGATTCTGTCAAAGCGTTGAATACGTCCGTCTTGATTTGGAGCTCCGGATCTTTCACGGGTGTAATTTTGCTGATCACGATCTTCATGTTTTTGTGTTCTGCTGCGATGTCCTTAATGCACTTCGCAAACTTCATGGTGCACACTTTGGGGTCCATTTTCCGGATATCATTTATTCCACAGTGGATTACAACTGCATCAAGTGGCTTTACGGTAGACTGAAGGGCTGTTTCAAATGCCTGACAGATTTCCTCCGTAGTGTGTGCCTTGCGCGACATAGCATCAAACCCATAGGATCTGCCTAATCGCCTTTCATCGACCTTGTTGACTACTGAATCGTGAATAAAGACGACGCGTGGTAGGTCCTGGTTTTCCTTCTGTTCCACGAAGGCCTTCTGTTGTCTGGCATTCTCCTGTTTGACGTCACTGATAGACTTGACGTCACTTGCTTGTTGGGCTGGTGTTCTTTTCATCTTCTTTTCTGTTTTTTCATTTTTCTTTCTGGCAGAGGACAGCTCAGTTGGTTTTGGTGAAAGGTTGGTTTTACTGGGTACTGGGGGAATGGACTTTGTGGCTTCTGCATAGGTAGGCAGCATGGTATTCTCCGTTTGTGTTTGGACGTTCGAATGCTTAACGACTGAGTTAGATCTATCGAGTAGACAGTTGAGTTGTTTTTTCTGATCTAACACCGTTTTTTCCAATGACGAGATTCGTTCACACAATCTTAGAATAATATCTTTCAAATCTGCATTCGAATCGACACTTACGCAGTCCGGCATGGTAGCACTGGCACTGGCACTGGCAGTGGCGTTCTCCGAATCGGTCTTGTCAAGCACAGTCAAGACCGTTTGCTCTGGATCTATTGGTCGATCTAAAATTTCTTTTCCCGACCAAATAGGTGACTCACTCTTTTTTCCACTCAGCTTCCCCATTTTAAGTGCACCAGAAGTCACTCTACCGCCAAGGCTTTTTGATCTGGTTGATCTCGTCATATTAATCAGATCTTCACAATAACTTTGCGAGCTCTAGAACTAGAGGTTGATCATTTCCGCCATCTTGTGTGTGTCGTGTGTGTGTGTGTGTGAAAGAGAGAGAGAGAGAGAGAGAGAGAGAGAGAGAGAGTGAGTGAGTTGTGTGTGTGTGTTCCTTATCTATTTATTTTTGAAAGACACAACTGCAGCACTACCCACTGTGTCTGTGATCATTTTTTAAAGTGCACTGAGCATTGAGTTGCGAAGAACTGAGGACTAGAACAGGAGTCTCCACATTACAGGACACCATCCAGGCGCGTCGATGGAGATGGCTAGGGCATGTCTGTTGCATGCCACCCAGCTCACTCCCCAGAACAGCCCTGTGCTGGACCCCCCAAGGTAAAAGAAAACGGGACGACCGAAGGAAACCTGGGCAGGACAATAGAAAGGAGCTGAAAGACAAAGGACTGACTCTCAACACAGCCCCCAGAGCAGCCGCAGACACAGCCAGATGGAGATCTCTTGCCATAGCCTCAAGCGCCAGCAGGCACGGAGAGGACTGATGATGATGATGATGAGCACTGATTATTGAAAAAAAAAGTTGTAATCCATTTTCTTGATTGTCCACACTTGTGTATTTTGAAGTGATCCCCAGCATCTCTCACCTTTGAGGCTGCAGTTTGTTCTCTTGCACGACAGTATACTGCTGTCGACATTATTCACAACATTTCGTTTTCCACATTTGAATAATTCATCTGGTGTCACCGATTAAAGTGTCATTCCTATGATTGATATGCAATCAATGAATATCTTAATGGCCAGAAAACAATGTATAGCTGTCTGCATAATTATATGTATGTGTGTGTGTGTGTGTGTGCGTGCGTGCGTGCGTGCGTGCGTGCGTGTGTGTGTGTGTGAGAGAGAGAGAGAGAGAGAGCGTGCATGCGTGCGTGCTTGTGTGTGTATGTGTGTGTGTGTGTGAGAGAGAGAGAGAGCGTGCATGCGTGCGTGCTTGTGTGTGTATGTGAGAGAGAGAGAGAGAGAGAGAGCGTACATGCGTGCGTGCTTGTGTGTGTATGAAGAGAGAGAGAGAGAGAGCGTGCATGCGTGCGTGCTTGTGTTTGTATGAGAGAGAGAGAGAGAGAGAGAGAGAGAGAGAGAGAAGGAAGGTAGTTCGCTGCACCTCACAGCCCTCCAGGTCAGGTCAACACAAGTTCAAGGTGTGCCTGTGCATCCTGAATGAGCTCTTGGCTTGGCTTTCCCTTCTTCCCTGGCACTGGTGACTTGGACTCAGAGTTCTCTCCCCTTCATCTACCACTCGGACGATGTTACTTTTTATGGTACATAAGAAAAAAAAACAGTAACGGTAGAACGTTATCAGAAAGGTAATAACTGCGTAACTACAGGGAAGAGAACATATTCCATTGACGGAAAGAAACATGGAATAAGCTAAGGGAAGGAGATCGGTTAACAGAAATAAGCTTCTGAATGATTAGTGGAGCTCTTTTTCTTCTCAGTCGATTATCTTCTCTCTCTCTTGTAGCTACGCAGCCACTGCCAATCCAAAAAGATAGCCTGTGTTAAATCTAGCCCTGAAAGACAGCATTCGTCCGTTTGCATCCAAGACATTATGGTGCTTACACCGATTACAAGATGAACCAAAGACTAGGTTGTTTAAACATCGTTCATCCCTGTCTCTTTCAATCATTTATCGTAACTTATGTCTTGGGCTCCATGATTCGCCGATTTCTGTTAGCGGTTTTTTTTTTACCCTCTCTCCGATTGGTACCCGAGAAGACTGTGGTTCATCTGTTGTGGTGGACTGACTGAACGGAGAGAGGTGACGAGAGTTTGAGGAGGGATCTGGGGGAGGGGGGGGGGGGGGGGGGGGGGGGGGGGGGGGGGGGGGGGGAGAGAGGGGAGGCAGGGGAGGGGAGGAGGATGGTCCATTTGAACAGCTGATGTCATTATCTGAGGTTAGCAAACAATGAACTTGGATTCCATATCCTAAGCAAAGGGTTGTGGATGAGAGAGAGAGAGAGAGAGAGAGAGAGAGAGAGAGAGAGAGAGAGAGAGAGAGAAGATTGATTTTCTCGACTTTTTTTGCAAATGCTAAACCGGATCACACACACACACACACACACACACACACACACACACACACACACACACACACACACACACTGACTGACTGACTAAAACCAATTTATTGTCAGATTAACTCATGGTTGTACTGACATTTAAGAAAACATTATGAACAGAATATCAACGCTTTTCATTCAAAGAAAAGGAACATAAATAACACACAAAAACACACACGCGCGCGCGCACACACACACACACACACACACACACACACACACACACACACACACCACACACTCTCTCCCTCTCTCTTTCTCTCTCTCTCTCTCTCTCTCTCTCTCTCTCACGCGCGCGCACACACACACAAACACACGCACATACATAAATACACAAATACACACATCTCAATACGAACACACCCATACCCGCACATACACACAAACTTACACACTCACACACACAGACATACACACACACCCACACACACGCGCGCACGCGCGCGCGCACACACACACACACACACACACACACACACACACACACACACACACACTCACACACACACCACCACCACCACCACCACCACACCATACTACCCTACACACATACACACACACGCGCGCGCGCGCACACACACACACACACACACACACACACACACACGCGCACACACTCATACTTTAGCACTCGTACACACATACACTCACTCTAACAAACACACGCATACACGCACACATACGCGCGCGCGCGCAACACACACACACACACATACACACACGCGCGCGCGGCGCGCACACACACACACACACACACACACACACACACGCTCGCGCACGCACGCACGCACGCACACACAAAGCCTACAAACCCCTAGCTCCAACCTCTATGGCGAGGACTTTGGCTTGGAAGACAAGTTTCCTCAAGGTCTACACGTTTCAGTCTCGTAGAGCTTGCTCTTTTCCGCTTTCATATGGCACAGTGAGTTCAATCGTACTCAGTCGTTTCGATGAACCCGAGAAGAGTACGATCTCAGGACTCACGCACTTTTTCCTGGTGACCTCTGGATGGTTTTCCAATACTGGAAGGTCTGCTATGCACTCCCAGTCATCCACTCACGGCTTCCATGCTCTCGATGTCACGGCTGCTATTCCAGAGCATGATCTGTGGCCTCCTGCCGTGTAGAACGCCGATGCCGGGGCCTCTGATTGCGAAGTGTTCTTTTTTGTTTGTTTGTCTGGAATTGCTAACGTCTCTAAGCACATGGTTCTGTCATCATGTGTACCCTTCCTGTGTTAACGCTGCTTTGCATGAACTCAGGACACAATCCACTGTTTGTTTCCGCGACAGAGCAGACACGTGGGGTCATCTGATTTCCCCCATTTCACCATGTTTGAATTCGAGGGCTGGAGGTCATACACAGATCTGAAGATGAAGCTGATCCTGAAAGGTGCCATGTGTCATATATCATTCCAGCTGAGACTTCGTTGCAGTGCCTTTTCCCACATAGTCCACTACCCCTGCTGGCCTTACTGGACAGCCTTCTGGATCCTCTTGGCATCCTCTTCTTCCTCCGATTTCTGTATTGCCACGCACAGGGTTCTATCGAGTTATATATTTTTATATTGAAAGCGTTTCACCATCAGAAATATTATTGCTTAGGCAAGGAGACGGTTCTTGCTAAACTTTAGCAAAGCGCTCTCTGTGTGTGTGTGTGTGTGTGTGTGTGTGTGTGTGTGTGTGTGTGTGTGTGTTGTTGTTGTTGTTGTTTATGTTGTTGTTGTTGCTGCTGCTGCTGCTGCTGTATTGTTGTCGGGAAGAGACGAAGAAAGCTATCATCAACAAAAAGAGGGTAGCCAATGCGCTGAATATGCAATACTTATCCGCGTACCTTTTCTGTTCAAAACACGTCATATAAATACGTCATCAACAAAATATGGCAGACAAATGTGAGGAATACTCAAGACGTACCACTCCACCCCTTTTCCTCCAAAAACGTTATGGAAACAATGTCATCAACCCGCCAAAAAAAACGTCATAGAAACACGTCATAAACAAATTTACACATCTGGATTTATGCACTGATACATCTCACCTTCACCGCTTCTACGGCGCGCGCGTACACACACACACACACACACGCGCGCGCGCGCGCGCGCACGCACCTCCCCCCCCCCCCCCACCCCCCATTAACTCGTTGGCAATGTACTCTTCATTTGGTAGCCAAGAATAACCTACCCTTCCTACCCACTCCCATCGCCTTTCTAACTCAACAACTTTCAGCGAATGTTCTTCATTCGGTAAACGAGAGTAAGTACAGTTGTCCTCTCCCCGTTCTCTTCCTATTCCCTTCTCTTCTCCGGCCATCGACCAACAAAATGTAGATATCTTAATGTCGAAAAAGATATTTACCCCCTCTAACTACTTGCGCGAACGACCCGACCCGTCCCGCTTCAAAGCTTCTGTTGAAGACTAACGCGCGCGCGCGCGCGCGCGCGCGCGCGCGTGTGTGTGTGTGTGTGAAGAAACTGTTTTTCGAGGACGCAGTGACTGCACCAGGTAGAAAGAGGACGCAATTTTTTCACATTTTGCTTAATGACAATTTTGAATCACGTGCAAATCCTGGGGTTTACAAAACAATGTGACTTTTAGGAATCAGATAAATCATTTGCATTGTGGACCCCACCCTTTCTAATTCAACCTGTGTTAATTATTAAAAGCATGTGGGTTTCTCTCTCTCCCTTCATCCCCTCCCTTCCCTCCAACCCCCCCCCCCCTCTCTCCCTCCTCTCTCTCTCAAAAAAAGAAAGAAAGTAAAGAAAAGAAAAGAAGAAGGAAAGAAAGAAAGAAAATGGGCGAAAACAAGGTCAGGAGAACAATTTGTCCGACAGAAAGACAATGGCATGACAAATACTGAGAGAGAGAGAGAGAGAGAGAGAGAGAGGAGAGAGAGAGAGAGAGAGAGAGAGGAGAGAGGAGAGACAGAGAGGAGACAGACAGACAGACAGACAGACAGAGATCGACCTTTAATATTCAAAGATGTAGACTTTAAGCTGTGGCCTAGTCTTACAATCTGTCCTTACCATGCCATACATCATTTCCATACATATTATTCATACTGACAATTCAACAGAACAACACTGTAATGTAATTCTACGGCGACAAGACCACCGGTCGTAAATGTGATAATGACATGGCGGGTAGTTAAACAGAACGAAAAACAGAGAGAGAGAGAGAGGGAGAGACAGACAGACAGACAAACAGACAGACAGACATAAAATGGGTACGGAGACGGGAAGAGCGATGGAAGAGAGAGTGTGTGTGAGGGTGAACGATTTAATGGAACAGATTATGTGTTCAATGTGCGGAATTTGCAAGTGAACGTTAATGACTTTAAGCCAATAAGCAAATTATTGAAACATGAAATGTTTATGTAAACATTTCTTGAAATGTTTTAACATATTCGTATTTTGCAGATTAGGTAGATTAGGTGGGAGTGAGTCCCAGACATATTGTCCAGAGTAAGCTAAGCTTGTTGTGTATTGGTCAATGCGCGGGTAGGGTTGAAGGAATTCTTGCGAGTCACACAGCTCTTCGATCTTGTAAAAAGGGCTATAAAATAACATGAAATAATATCTGTAGAATTTTAAACACAATGATGCCTTGTGGAATTCAAGCTGTTTACTCAGAGGAAATATGTTCAGTGCTTTTAGTTTTTCATCTGTTGTTAGAGGTACAGCTGGTAGGAGCAGCTTTGCTGCATGTCTATGGCGAGAATTCTTTTTTCCTTTTTTTTGTTTCGATATCACTACTCCCATCCCATACTGTTAAAGCGTGATCGATATGTGACATTCTATGTGCGGTGAAGAAATGTTTAAGCGCTGTCATGTTGTTATAGGGCTTTAGTTCAGCAGTTCAGACACCAGGAAAAAGATTTTTGTTTATTTGTTCGTTTGTTTTACGATGATCTTGCATGTATTACTGACGTGAGCTTACACCTAAAACACGATACACATCCACCTGTTCGATAGAAGTACCTATCAAATGAAGTTTTAGGTAAAGAGGGACCAATGATGTTTTTGGCGAGTTGTTATAATCATAGATTTGGTTTGGGCTGAGTGTATGAGCGTTGTGTTTGAATTACACCAGTCTGGCACTTCATTTAGACTTTCCTGGAGAGACGTTTCTATTGTTTGTAGAGTATTATCATTTGTTTGGAGTGACAATCATCAGCAAATAAATCAGTTGTGAATTTTCTATCTGATATGGATGATAGTAAATCACTGATGAATCTGCAGAATAGACGGGGAGGGGGGCGTTGGAGGGGGGGGGGGGGGGGACACAACACCGAAGCATGTGTGACTCCATGTCTGATAAAGACTGTAGAGAAGGTTTAGTCATCAAGCAGCATGTACTGATTCCTGTCATTTAAGTATGATAGGAATAATGCGACTGCCGTTGAATAATTCAAATAGACAAACACCTTATTTAAAAGAATGGAATCATCAACAATATCAAACACGGTTTTTAAGTCAAAAAAAGGTAACTCCTTTCATTCGCAAGTGGTTCATAGTTCAAAGCTATGAATTACACATTCGTAATACTGCAGTGTGGCAGGAATGATTAGATCGGAATACAGATTGGAATGAGCCAAAGACTTTCTTTTTCTCCATGAACTGAGATACATGTGTGTATGTGTCTTTCGGGGGTTGGAGGAGATGAGAGAAGAGAGAGAGAGAGAGAGAGAGAGAGAGAGAGAGAGAGAGAGAGAGAGAGAGAGATGGTTCATTCGAAAAGCTCCTAGCCCTGTTTGGCAGGGTTCGAACACATAAAGTAGGAAGGGGGACGGGGGGAGGCTACAAATAACAATGTAGAATGCAAAATGATTCTTTTATACCCGTTGTAACCGTGTGAAATGCACAAATCCGCTTTCTTTGTACACACTTATCAGGAAAAAAAACTCCATTTCATTGAAATGTGCGTGCGTGTGTGCGTGCATGCGTGTGTGTTGTTTTGTTTTAAGTTTAATTTTCCTCCAGGAGGTGTTATTCCGTGCGGACTAGTCCATATACACTACACAACGTCTGCTAAACTAAGAGACCACAGTGAGCAGAATTCACAGCAGGATGTATTCATTATTAAATGCATTGATAACTTACAGGAAAGCCTATGACTATTTGACAAAAACAAAACAAAACCTATATTTCGCTAGAGTTTAGATTGGAGACTAGCCAGAAACATGCAGTGGAAGGTCATTTCCAGACATATCCATGAAATAGAAGAAGTAACATTAAAGTGGCTTCGTGTGCGTCACACGATCCTAGGCACCAAAGCTATGTTACTTAATATGAATTTAAATGAAACCAATAAATGTTCTTTCTGCAAAATTGACAAAAAAGCAGTCAGCATATATTTCCTTATTTATCAGTTCGTTCAAACTTTTCGGATGGACTTTCAGCCGACTCTTAACCAAAGATGTATGTCAGCTGGTGCCTTCCGCTTTAGAGAACACCTGGTTATATTTGGCTGTGGGAAAAAAAGAAACCCAGAACGTCAGAACAGATGAAGCTGTCAACCTCTTAATTTTACTAGCTAAATATTTACAACAGCAAGATGAAAAAAGTTGCCCCCAGTTAGTATGTTTACTTGCATCCTAAAACACAGATATAAGACTGAAATGTACGCAGCAAGGGTACACATATAATGTGAAAAATAGATTCAGTTTTGGAATGTTCACCTGTCTCTCTTTACATTGTTGTTGAAAAACCTGTCGCAGCGTCATTTCGTAAGCGATTTGTAAAACGAACATACACGCAAAAACTTATAGCAGCGTCGTCTCCTCAGCGTTGCATAAAACGACCACACACGCAAAAACCTATCGCAGCTTCGTTTAGAGAGTGATTTATAGAACGACCACACACGTAGGGGTTTCATCAACGGACCTCGCAGTTCCAGAAAGAAAAAAATGTCAAAAAGTCGAAGAAGAAAAACCTGTTTTTGACGTTTGTTTTCGGCAGTTGCGCACTTCAGTCAAGATAATCATACTGAGAATTATGACAGAACCGTCTCCAGCAGCATGTGTCTTGTAGTGGAGTGCCTTGTAAGCGATAACAGGTTTGTTAGGTGGGTTTTTGTTTTTGTTTTTCTTTTTTTGCCAGAACCATACGTCCTTTTTTCCAGCAAAGGTTTGCGTATCCTTTTTTGAAATGACCTCTCTTTTTTTCTGTAGGCCTTGTTGTAAACCCGTCAGACGAAAGATATTGAAGGTATTTTAAATCATGGATGTACAGTTTTAAATTTCTACGAACAAAAACGTCGGTCTGCGTACTGAAATGATCCTCTTCATCTTTCAGGGCTTTTTAGGAAGAACATTTGCCAGTCACAAAGCACTAAAAAGTGTTTTAAACTATAACTGCACTGCTGAACATTTGAACTGATAAAAACGTACGAACGTTCATCACTCACAAATCCTATGAACAGTCTCAATCTGTTTGCAGAAGTGCTTGACTTTTTGTTTGTTTGGCTCTGGATTTTCTTTTACTTTGTTTTTCTTTTTGCTTGTTTGCTTGCTTGTTTGTTTCATTCTATTGTTGGCACTGAAGCTGCACTGTCATCGTATCTGATCTTGATGTGGTTTGTACTTTGTAGTCTGAGGACGTGGTTTGCACTTTGCATTCCATGTCATGTGCCACTCACAATGAAACATTCTTTTAGAATGTTGGGACTTGCATAATGTGAGACACAAACATTTTACAGCAGATTCCATGAAAACCTTGTTCAGAGGTGTTCCACCCGATGCAATCTTTGAATTCTTGAAAGAGATTAACATTTTTCATCGGATCTGAGATTTTATAGTGGAAAGATTTTAAATGAACTTTCGGGTGGGTTTTTAGAAGATGTATTTTAAAGAGTTGTGTGAATGAATGACTTGTGAGTTGACTTCAACGCGGTGACAGCCCTGATTTGGCACTTTGCGGTCGGCTGGGCTACAAGCAACACTACCTTACCTTACCTTTTGTACTTTGCTGTTTGAGGATGTGGTTTGTACTTTGTAGGTTGAGGACGTGGTTTATACTTTGTAGTTTGAGGACGTGGTTTGTACTTTGTAGGTTGAGGACGTGGTTTGTTCTTTGTAGGTTGAGGGCGTCAGTCATAATAAAATCTTCGGCTCGTTCGATGAAAAATTGAGCATTTATATGCACCTAGTACGACTCTGGGCCGTCGTTGCTTTTTCTTCTTCTTCGTGATGGAGATCAAGCCTTGAGCGGAGGAAAGAAACGGGAGGCCGCGCACCACTTTCATTAGCATTTAAAATGAAACTCCGACAATCTTTGCCATCGATTGTCAACATCGTCTATTCACATTTAAAACATTCAGTGCGAAACGGTCAACCACATAGGCTTAGCTTGTGTGCGACAGATTTCCGCGTTCTTTTCTTAAAGAATAAGAAGAAATAATTTCAACTCCTTAACCTATTTATCTCCGCCTAAACAAAAACTAACAGAGATGGTCGTTAAAAGGTCTAAACCACTGCTAAGTTTTTCGCTTACAGAAAATAGAAGAATGAAAAAGGCCATCGGTTGTCTCAAGATGCGGACTGCAGGCTAGGTAGTTCAAACCACAACATAGTATATGTGTCTGTATTGACGCCTCTCCAAGTATCGGGCTGCTTTGGACAGCCATTCAGATCTTTGGACTGAAGAACGCTCAGGCAAACTCTCTCTCTCTCTCTCTCTCTCTCTCTCTCTCGTCTCTCTCTCTCTCTCTCTCTCTCTCTCTCTCTCTCTCTCTCTCTCTCTCTCTCTCTCTGTGAGACATATAAGCCTACACACATGCGTTCCCTCCCACTTCCTACCCGCGCATCATCCTTTACACACACACACACACACAAAACACACACACACACACACACACACACACACACACACACACACACAAGCAAGCGCGTGTCAGTCCCGCAACATATTGATTTTCTGGGGCATGGATATAATAACTGCTGTTTCTTTTTTCTTTTTTTTTTTTTCTTTTTTTGGGGGAGGGGTTATTTTGTTTTTTTAATTGTGCGGACTGAATCGAACATACCAACGTACATGTGTGAATGTAGCGAAACCGTCACACGCGCGCACGCGCGCGAACCTACACACACACGCTTGCACTCGTCACACACACACACACACACACACACACACACACACACACACACACACACTCACACACAAACACACACACACACACACACACACACACACACACACACCACACACACACACACACACACGTAGGTGTGCAGAGAGAGAAAGAGAGAGTGGGAGAGGGAGGGACAGAGAGAGAGACAGACAGGCAGACAGACAGACAGACAGACAGAGATAGCGACAGAGGAGATCGGGAAACATTGAAGACGAGACGAAGATGGAGGTTGCGGGGTTGGTATAGTGAGAACAGGGAGAGTAATGTCAAACGTAATGCCTGTGACAGCCTTAAGTCCTCTTTCGTTCCCGTTAAAAAAAAAAAAGAGAAAAAACCACCAAGCAGTTCTATGTCCTCCAGTCCCATTGTAAAGCAACATACGATCCTTTATTTTCATTCCTATCATAAAACACAGGCAATCCTGTATATTCCGTTCCTATTGTAAATTACGAAGTAGTGCTATGTCCTTTATTCTTATAGTAAAGCAAAGCACCAGGCAATACTTTGTCCTCTATTCCCACTGTAAACCACTAGAAAATCCTATGTCCTCCATTCCCATTGTAAATTACCCGACAATCCTATGTCCGTCCTCAATTCCCATCGTAAACCACTAGACAACCCTATATCCTCTATTCCCGCTGTAAAACTAATCCTATGTCCTGCATTCCAATTGCAAAGCACCAGGCAATGCTATGTGCTCCATTTCTATTCTAAACTACCGGATAATCCTATGTTCTTTATTTCATGTGTTAAACACCAAACAACCCCATGTCTTTCATTCCCACTGTTAACCTCTAGATAATTCTAGGTCCTTTATTCCTTTTGTTAAACATCTAACAACCCTATTTCATCCATTGCTATTCTAAACCACTCACTAATCCATATCCTTCATTCGTTTTGTAAAAAAAAAAAAAGAATTCTGTGTCCTCCCTTTCTATTGTAGAGCAAAGCAGCAGACAATCCTATGTCTTTCGTTCCCACTGTAAAGCACTATATAACCGCATGTCCTTCATTTTCGTCGACAACACGAGACAGTCACATGTCCTTAAATCCCGTGATAAAGCACCAGACAATTCCATGCCCTTCCTTCCCACTGCAAAACACCAGATATTCATTTGCCTTCCATTCTCCCTGTAAAGCAGTGGACAATCCTACGTCCTTCGTTCCCGTTGTAAAACACCAGAAAATCCTGTCCCCCCATTCCTATTGTAAGCAAAGCACCAGTCTACGCTATGCCCTGCATTCCCAGTGTAAAACATCAGACAGCACTTTTTCCTCCATTCCCACTGTAAAGCACATTACAATCTTATCTTCTCCACTCCCTTTGTAAAGCATTGCACCAGAAAACCCTATGTCCTCTAATCCTTTATTCAGCACCAGACAAGACCATGTCCTCCATTCCCATTACATAACAAAGCACCAGAATTCCATGTCCTCCTCTCCCATTATAAACACCACATAATCCCGTGTTCTCCATCAAACAATCTTTTATTATACTTTCTAGTCACAAAGCACTGGTTAATCCAGTGTCCTCTATTCCTCTTGTAAAGCATCAACCATTCCTATGTCCTACATTCCAGATGTATTAAAAAAAGACAGTCTCGTGTCTCTATTCCCGCTGTATATATGCAGACAGTCCTATGTCCTCTATTTCCATTGGAAGGGACCAGACAACCGTATGTCCTCTGACCCCGTTATAAAACA
Organism: Conus canariensis; assembly: GCA_033310375.1. Taxonomy (NCBI): domain Eukaryota; kingdom Metazoa; phylum Mollusca; class Gastropoda; order Neogastropoda; family Conidae; genus Conus; species Conus canariensis. Next base: position 41,639,978 of record CM065730.1, on the reverse strand, counting down.
CTACGAAATCTTACGTCTTGCATTCCCACTGTAAAACATCAGACAGTCCTGTGTACTTCATTTCTGCTGTAAAGCACTAAACAGTTTTATGCCCTCCAGTCTCGTCGTAAAACACTCGACAATTGCCACATTCCCGTTATGAAGTACCAGACAATCCTACGTCCTCCACTCTCGTTATAAAACACCAGACAATACTATGTCCACCATTCCCGTTATAAGTACTAGACAATCCTATGTTCTCCATTCTTATTGTAAAGCGCACTACCAGGCAATCCTCTGTCCCCCATTCCCATTGTAAACTACCTAATTCATATTCAATTCCCGTTAAAAACAAACAAACAAACAACACACACACACACCAGACGATCCCATTTTCTCCGTGTGCATACTGGCGGCTCGTTTTACACCCATTCTTATCTTTTAAAAGGTGAAGAAGCTCCGTGGTGCATTCCACGTCATGTACCACTCACAGTGAAACATATTCTTTTAGAGTGTTGGGACTTGCACGATGTGAGACAAACACTTTACAGCAGACTCTATGAAAACTCTGTTCAGAGATGTCCCACCTGAAGTGATCTTTGAATTTCTGAGATAACATTTTTCATCTGATGAAAGATTTTATGGAAGAAAGATTTTTAACGAAGTTTCTGGTGCGTGTTTAGAAGGTGTATTATAAAGAGATGTGTGAAAGTTTTTGTTTTTGTTTTGTTTTTTTTGGTGTGTGACTTGTGAGCTGACTTCAACATGGTGACAGCCCTGATAGGGCCCTTTGCGGTCGGCTGGGCTATAAGCAACATTTCCTTACCTTACCTCTCCATTCCCGTTGTAAAATATGAGACAATTCCATGTTTTAAATTCCAGTCACAAAACACCAGAAAAGGCTATGTCATTCATTCCTGTTATAAAGTACCAGCCACTCTTATGTCTTACAATCCAATTGTTAAGCACTACACAATCTTATCGTCCTCAATCTCGGAGTAAAACATCAAATAATCCCATGTTCCCCAATCCCTTCGTAAAGCAGGCCATCCTATCTCCTCTCTTCCCACCGTAGAAAAGCAGAACATTTTATGCCCTCCATTCCCATTGTAAAGCATCAGACAATCCGGTGTCCTCCATTCCTATTGTGAAGCACCAAACAGTGCTGTATCCTCCACTCTGATCGCAAAGCAAGCCCCCAAACATCCTATGTCCTGCATTCCAACTGTGAATTACAAGACAATCCTGTGTCCTCCATGCCCATTGTAATGAACCAGGCAAACCTATGTCCTCTATTCCTATGGTAAAACAAAGCACCAGACAATCTATGTCCTCCACTCTTATTGTAAAGCAAAGCATCAGACGATCCTGTGTCTTGTATTCCCATTGTAAAGCGACAGACAATCTTGTAGCCTCAATTTTCATTTGTAAAGCAGAACTCCAGAGTCCTAAGTCCTCAAGTCCCATTGTAAAGACCAGACAATCCTATGTCCGCTACCAGACGATCCTATAATCTCCTCTGTCTTATAAAGCACCAGACAATCTTATGTTCTCTATTCCCGTTGTAAAACATCAGACAATTACATGTCCTTTATTGCCATTGTAAAGCGCTAATGAAGTCTAAAGCGTGGATCACATACATATACAGTCACAAAACAAAAATAGATACACGACACTGCGTCACGCAGGTAATGTCATTGCACGCACGCACGCACGCACGCACGCACGCACGCACGCACACACACACACACACACACACACACACACGCACACGCACAAACACACACACACACACACACACACACACACACACACACACACACACACACACACACTACGCGCGCGCGTACGCGCGCTGCCCAGCACAAGCACAAACACGCACACGCGCGCGTACACGCGCGCACATATACAGACATATAGTCACACAGACACATGCACACATGTATGCACGCACACACACGCGCGCGCGGACGCCCATGCACACACACAAACGCGCGCGCTCGCGAACGCGCGTGTGCGTTATAAAAGCTTCATAACGACTGACTCAACATGTTCTGTCGACAGTTCATGGCAGTCTGGAGCTTTGCCCAACAGCAAAAGGCACTTCACGTCCTTCATCAAACAAACGTCAACAGTTCATAGCTCTTCCCTGGCAAATAAACATCCATCGTTTTATCACCCACCACCCCCACAAACCGACATCAACATAACATCAAAGTATCTTCTTCCCCGGCAGACACACACTGCGCATGAAGCAGGCCCCCTTTCCTTGTAAAGAGAAGTGTTGGGGGTTGTGCTTCCCAGGCCCAGGTAAATGTTTGCCATTTGCTCTGCTTGCCAACCTCGCTGTTTACTATTCCTTCCACCTGTAGTGGTGCGGTGGTTACTGTCATGGACTGGCGGTTTAGGGACTGAACCCCGTTCGGAACCCATATACCATTGTGGTGCTGGGGCTGCGGACAGAATGTTATGACCGACCAATCAAGATCATTTTGGTGTTGAAGCTCTGGGCTTGACCCTTATCCGGAACCTGAATAGCATTATATTGCTGAGTCTGTGAACAGAACGCCACGAGCAGCTTATCAATAACATCGTGGTATTGGAGCTTTGAAATGGACTCCTATCAGGATGTTTAATATCTTTGTGGTGTTGAGGGTGTGAAACAGAACCTTATAAGTAGCCTAAATATCCTTGCAGCTTGAAGTTCTTGAACAAAACCTTATCCAGAGCCTTCATAATGCCTATGGCTTGAAGCTCTAGAGTAGAACCTTATAGAAGCCTTCATATCCTTGTGGTTTGAAGCTCTAGAATAGAACCTTATCAGGAGCCTTCATATGCCTGTGGCTTGAAGCTCTAGAATATAACCTTATCAGGAGCCTTCATATGCCTGTGGCTTGAAGCTCTAGAATAGAACCTTATCGGGAGCCTTCATATCCCTGTGGCTTGAAGCTCTAGAATAGAACCTTATCGGGAGCCTTCATATCCCTGTGGCTTGAAGCTCTAGAATAGAACCTTATCGGGAGCCTTCATATGCCTGTGGCTTGAAGCTCTAGAATAGAACCTTATCGGGAGCCTTCATATCTCTGTAGCTTGAAGCTCTAGAATAGAACCTGATCGGGAGCCTTCATATGCCTGTGGCTTGAAGCTCTAGAATAGAACCTTATCGGGGGCCTTCATATCTCTGTGGTTTGAAGCTTTAGAACAGAACCTTTTCAGAAGCCTTCATATCCCTATGGCTTGAAGCTATGGAATAGAACCTTTTCAGGAGCCTTCATATGCCTGTGGCTTGAAGCTCTAGAATAGAACCTTATCAGAAGCCTTCATATGCCTGTGGCTTGAAGCTCTAGAATAGAACCTTATCTGCAGCCTTCATATGCCTGTGGCTCGAAGCTCTAGAATATAACCGGCAAAAGAAACAAACTGCAGCGTTACTGGAACACGACAAAAAAGCAGAAGAGCACACAAAACAAAGTGTGAAGTAACGCAGTTTTAATGCACGACACAAAACAGGACAAGAAATTTTCGGCAATATGCCTTCCTCAGCGACAAAAAAATACAGACATAAACATGCACAATACTCCCCTTGTGAAGCCAAAGTGGTGAATGAAAATTTCTTGTCCTGTTTTGTGTCGTGCATTAAAACTGCGTTACTTCACACTTTGTTTTGTGTGCTCTTCTGCTTTTTTGTCTAGAATATAACCTTTTCAGAAGCCTTCATATGCCTGTGGCTTGAAGCTCAAGAATAGAACATTTTGAGAAGCCTTAACATCTCTGCGGCTTGAAGCTCAAGAATAGAACATTTTGAGAAGCCTTAAAATCTCTGCGGCTTGAAGCTCTAGAATAAAACATTATCAGGAGCCTGAACATCTCTGTAGCTTGAAGCTCTGGAACAGAACCTTACCGTGAGCCTTCAGATCTCTGCGGTGTTTAGCTTTGATACAGAACCTGATCAGGAACCTGTCAAGATCACTGCGCTATGGGGCTTTCAACGCAGCCCTGTTAAGTGGTTATCAATTGCACTGTGGGGTTTTAGCCCTGCGGAAAAGAATGCAGTAACCATCGATTTGGAAACCTGAGCTTGCACAATAAGAACGCCATATTTCGAGAAAATGTTCATCCCAAATCCATCAATTCACCGTTCATTACTCCCCCCCCCCCCCTTCCCCCTGTCATTCCCATTCCTACCCGGTCCCTCCTTGTACTTGTAGAAAAAAAAAGAAGAAAAACAGATTACTATACCATCGAATTTGCTGTGCCTCCATCTCCCCCTCCCCGCTGTATTCGCATGGCGTGTTTTTATTTACTCGTTGAAAGATATCCACTAAAGTCTTTACAACACACTCCATTTGCTAACCTCGTGGGTTGTCCACCGTTCATTATTGTCATTATTATCATCTAAAATCACTTTCTGAATAGTCGTAATTTTGGTTTGCAGTATTTATGCTATGTAGGTGACTATCATTTTACATGACAGTCAATCTTCGTACACTTTGCATTTGGCCAAACAGACCTGCATGTTCATTTTGATGATGACCAATGAAATTGTCATTTTCATTCTCAGAGTTTGCTTCCATCTTGGCCAAAAAAAAATCATGAAAGAAAGAAAGAGGGAAAGAAAGAGAGAGAGAGAAAGGAAGAAAAGGGGAGGGGGAGAAACAGTGGAGAAATAAAGAGTCTTCAGCGACTCTGACGATTGACCGATATCCGCAAATGTCTGAAACTGTCAATATATAGTATGTTCTTATTTTGTTTTGTATTAGAATTAATCTAAGACATTAATTTCTTCTGCCTATTGCATCCTTGCCCGTCAAGACTTCAGCACATAGAAATATAACGGTCCCTAATAATTCTTCAGGCTTTTCTTGCCTTACTGCTTCGACTGTAGCTAAAGTGGGATTGGGATGGGGAGTGGGGGTGGAAAGAGGCGGGGGAGGGGGTGGGTAGAGCGAGCGGGAGGAGAAGAGGGCACACTAAGGTGTCCGGTATTATGACGCCAGTGATGACGCCCATCACATCATTAAGCTTCATCTTGAGGTGAAGCCGTGAAGCTAAGGGGCAACAGTACGACGAAGTTCGAGGACGTGTTCACGGTGTGACTAAACTGATCATTAACTGACTGGGTGAGCTTAAGAGTGTGACGTTTTACTAGCAATGAATTTAGAGAAATTAAAAAAATAGAAATAAAATAAAATAAACGTTTTTCTACATGAAGCAATCAAACAACTACAACAAAGAAACAAAATGAAGAATGTAGTTGCTTCAACAATCAGTCTGTCAACTGTATCATGACACGGAAGCCTGTACCCTTACTCTTAGTTCCACAGAATATCATCTCACCATGCCAGTGCTTTGCTTGTGTTGGTGGTACAGTCAACCCGTAGTAGTGAGCCTGACACATATGTCATGCACTTTGGATGCCTCGACTCTTTGGGGGTGCCCATTTTGCTTTGGCAGATGGGTTTATCTTCTGCTGGGCTGATAGTACTGCATAATACCAGGTGGTTAAGGCTCCCTGTTTTTGTTGTTACAATACCAGTCTACAATATCTTTAGCGCCCATGCGAGATAGGAGTACGGCTTCAGGCCTTGATCCTAGGGCCGTCTTATCGGCTTGCATATATGATTTAAAACGAGAGAGTAATGATTTATATGCGTCCGTCTGTCAATGTTCCGTTCTGTTTTCTTTTTAGCTACCCGTCTATCTACTTACAATTCTCTCTCTCTCTCTCTCTCTCTCTCTCTCTCCTCTCTCTCTCTCTCTCTCTCTCTCTCTCTCTTTAAAGCAGTTCTTTTTGTCCCTGAAAATTTCCCTAGCATGTACTTTTCGCATTATTTCTATGGAAGAAAGCGTTCAAACCTCTCTCTCTCTCTTTCTCTCTCTCTCTCTCTCTCTCTCTCTCTCTCATCACACACACACATACACACACACACACACACACACACACACACACACACACACACACACACCACACATACACACACACCACACACCACTGTTTATCCTCCAGTGCCAATCCTACACCCACTGTCAATACTGGCGTAATGTCCCACGTGCAGATAGACAGTGAGGTAACGCCAAGATGTGCCCGCAGTTCCATGTACCATTGATTCCTTCTCATAGTTCTCACGGACCCGAAGATTCTCTGCCTTTTGACATGCATCAGTCACCATCCACAAAGGGGAAATCAACAACAGACGTTATCGTGAGCCACGTGACCAGGTCCAGGCCAATAAGTGTCTTTATTTTTCCGACCCCCACCTACAGTTAAATTCACTCGTGATTTTGATCGCAGAAACTGCGAGATGATTCCACTGGAAATTTGACAGCTTGATTCGACTTGTAATGACCCAGAGAAGCTTTAGAATAGTTCAGTTCAGTTCATGTTACACTACAGCCCAGTCGACCGCACAGAGCCACATCAGGGCTGTCACTTCGGTGAAGTCAACTGTCTACAGATTAGCTCGCTCTCTCTCTCTCTCTTCCTCTCTCTCTCTCTCTCTCTCTCTCTCTCTGACAGATTGTGTGGTCCAAGTCGATAAATACCTTTAATAATCACGGTGTAATACTGACTTTTTGCCTTCGTTCGTACAAACGTGTTTCTTGAGGTGGATGAATGAAATGTATAACTGTCTGATCTTCTGAAGTCTGGATGTTAACAGTTTTCCAAAGAAGCCGTTAGATATGAATGTGTCTTTAATAAAGGTTACTGTCCACGATGAAAGTGCAGATTTCTAATGGAAAAAGAAATGGTCAAGTTCCACGCAGACTTCGAGTGGCTTGAAAGGATGGCAAACATATTGCCAGGAACGAGTACCTTCCACTTTCAAACCTTGAAAAGTGTTGAAATCGTAGCAAACCATCAATAACCTTTAATAACTTTTGATGCTGCGATTCCAACTATTACACTAAAAAAAAAAAAGCGTCTATATGCAATTTTTCCACTTAACCTATGTATATACAGTTTTCTTTACATTTTCAATCCCGTATTACACCAAAGGATACGTCTACAAGCAATTTTAGGCAAAGTATATGAACAAACATTCCTTGTATATCCTGTAATTTTTTTTCTTGATTGTTCGATCTTGTCCCTTTTTTGTGATATTACTGTCTATATAGAGGTGCTTGCGTACGTATACGTGTACACACACACACGCACGCACGCACGCACGCACGCACGCGCGCGCGCACACACACACACACACACACACACACACACACACACACACACACACACACACACACACACACACACACGAGCGCGCGCGCACACAGTAAAGAAGACAGAGAATAAAGACAACGCCGACGGAGACAAAGTGCAGACAGGTTGCTATTTTCAGTCGTGAAATCTGCGCAAAGAAGATGCCATTGATAATCTTGCTGCCGTTCAGGTTTTATGGTCTTCTCATTGCGTGTTCTACGAACACCAGACGAATATTAAATTCACCAGTGCATTCTGACTTGTTGGGACGGATGGACTGCAGAAGAGCTGAAATGGAGGGGAAAACGAGCGATAGGAAGCCAGTCTTCAGGAAATAAGTATTGATACTGTGCGTGACATAGTGGATCACCTTTACATTTCCATGGAGTTTACTATTTGTTCCAAATAAGAAAAAAATTCTAAGACAAACATGTTAAGAGAGAGAGAGAGAGAGAGAGAGAGAGAGAGAGAGAGAGAGAGAGAGAGAGAGAGAAATTCGGACTCAAATAAACATAGACAACTTTGCTGAGAGAGAAAGAGAGAAGAGAGAGAGAGAGAGAGAGAGAGAGAGAGAGAGAGAGAGAGAGAGAGAGATTCGGACTCAAATAAACAACTTTACTGAGAGAGAGAGAGAGAGAGAGAGAGTGAGAGAGACTACGGGGGGAGAGGGGTGGGTGAGGGGTAGGCAGATGGAACGAACGCAGTTTAAGCTCCTTTAAAGAGGGAAATGGATTAGCAAACGTAACGCTTCTTTATGTCCAGCTCTCTGGAGAAAAAAAAGGTATGTACGTATGCTTATAACATACACAAATAAACCAATCAGAAGAAAAAAGTTACAGACAAAGACCAGCCAAAAACGAATGAAAAAAAAAACCACTCACAAAAAGACGTGCAACCCATCAATCAATATATCATTTGCGTCCAGTCTATCATTAAATCGTCGTTACACACCAATTTTCCTGAATATCCTCCCCGGCTACCCCGTCCCCCCTCGGGCACACTCACAATGAAAAAAAAAAAAAAAAAGAGAAAAGAAAAAAAAAACTTTCCTCCATTTCCACACATTCTATCTTTTCTAAATATATACACGGAGTGACATAGAGAGGAGAGAGACAGATACATACATTATAGAAAGAACAGAGACAGCTCGGGGTTCAAACAAGAGAGAGAAAGAGGGGGGAAGGAGTGGAAAGGAAGGAGAGAGAGAGAGAGAGAGAGAGAGAGAGAGAGAGAGAGAGAGAGAGAGAGAGAGAGATTGTCTAGAAAAGGCATGAAACGTTCTTCAAGGGAATAGAAGCGCCCACGTGCTCTCCTGATCTCTAATTAAACGACATCGAGAACTCTGTGCCACCGGTTACCGGGCGTTGGTGGACAAGCACAAGACAGCTGGAGCACAGGAGGAAAGAATGGCAGGTAACCTGGTTTTCTGACCGTGATCTCATGGGGGGCAGCACTGTGCAAACTAATGCCTTCTAGAAACTGAGGCTGCAGCCACTGGTTTTGTGAACATTGCAGTGAGAATTGTGTGTGTGTGTGTGTGTGGGGGGGGGGGGGGGGGGGGTATACCAAGGAACCTTAGGTAGAAGTTTCCTGCTTAGACGATGTATGCTAATATTACATGCCAGTGAACCTTCAACAGAAGGTGCCCGTTTAGATAATACTAATATTGCAGTGTAATAAAGTTTTCTCTCTTGTTTTCTAGTGTATCAGCGAACTTTCAATAGAAGTCGCCCGGTTAGACAATGCTAATATTACATGTGATGTGGTCAGATTTTTTTTTCTTGTTTCCTAGCATACCAGTGAACCTTCAATTGAAGTTGCTCGCTTACACGATGCTGTTTTGTATCATTCCAGAGAACCTGCAGCGGAAATTGCCCGCTTTGACGATGTAAATATTGCAGTATGATCAAGATTTCATGCTTGGTTTCTGTTGTATCATGGAATCTTCGTGACAAATTCGCCCTAAGTTGCTGGGCTTCATGACGTTATACAGTAGTTAAACAAGCTTTCCTCTCTTGTTCTCTGTTGTGTCAGTGAATCTTCAACAAAAGTTGCCGTACGATAAACCACTAAGAATTAAACAATTTTTCGTTGAATGTATACGATCACAGATGCAGTACATGTTACGTTGGATCCCTCGAAGAAGACGTAAACCCAGAATGTCCCACCAGTTGAGATATCTTTATTCTATCTTTTTAATCGATATTTTTCTTTGATCTGACTTAAACGCGGCTGACGACAGACAGTATTCTAGATCAGTGTTTTAACTGAAGACTTACTTGACTTGCTTTTGAATGGGATTCTGGACATTTTCATTTGGACATAGTTCTGTTTTCAAGTTGCTTGCAGCCCTGCTGTGCCTCCGTGGTCGGCCAGGCTGTGAACCATAAGACTTGCCCACTTCAACGTGTTACTATCGTAGCAAGATCAGCTTTCTTTCTTGTTATTTTTTTTTTCTATCACACCTATGAACCTTTACGACAGACTTACCGCTTTAACAATGTTACACCAATGAACTATCCATAAACGCTGCTCGTTGTAACCATGCTAACAAAGTACGAAGTTTTTTTTAACTGAAATACATTAATCTTCAATACTTTTGAGCAGAAAGAAACGGGTTCATTTTATACTTTCATTTTTCATTTTTCCTTTTATGGTTCTCTCTCTCTCTCTCTCTCTCTCTCTCTCTCTCTCTCTCTCTCTCTCTCTCTCTCTCTCTCTTAAAGTGTGTATGTGCGTAAGCCTGAAAAATGAAAGTGCCACAGCATTTTCGAGCAAGCGTACGTGTCACTTGTCATTTCTGGTTTGGCTTCCTGTTTCTTCACAGGTCAGCAGGTCTTGGGTTTGCAAGTGTTCGCGCTTCCGCGCTTCGGCGCGCGCGCGTGCGTGCGTGCGTGCGTATATGTGTGTGTGTGTGTGTGTGTGTGTGTGTGTGTGTGTGTGTGTGTGTGTGTGTGTGTGTGTGTGTGCGTGCGTGCGTGCGTGTGTGTGTGTGTGTGTGTGTGTGTATGTGTGTGTGTGTGTACGTGTGTGCGTGTTTGTAAGAGAGATAGGGAAAGAGGGAGAGTGAAGAAGAAGTAAAAGAAGAATAAGAACAAGAAGAAGAGAAAAATAAAGAGGGGAACGGAGATGGAAAATGCATAGGGGTGGGAGGAAGGGCAGGGACGGAGTGGGAAGTGAGGGTGTCTAAGAGGAGAATGAAAAAGGAGGGGAGGGGGGGGGAGGGTAGCTGAACAATATCTTATTAAATTGATTGAATGACAACAGCTCATTTAAAGAGTGTACAGTTACATCAACAACTGACAGCCACCAATGTATGTCATCCGATCGTGTTTTGAAGAACTGGAGACATTTTGTCAGCTTAAACTTTGTGATATTTCATGCTGAATTTCATTTTCTATGACATATTTTAACTAAGTAATTTGTTTAATCATTACAGCAAGAAGTTCAACCAACAAAATTGGGGAAATTTCTTCTTCTTCTTTTTTTTAAAGAAAAAAAGGGATGGGGGGGGGGGGGGGGGGGGGGGGGGGGAGGAGTCCCCGGTCTGAAAGTACGTTGAACTGAAAATCACAGAGGAATGACAATCATTTCCAAAACGGCTGTTTTGTGTTGCAGTAAAAGATTTGTTTTTACCGATTTAAAAGATGCCCCCAAATAAAATGCACATCAAAATATATCTAACGATCCAGACATAAGGAATTCCACAACCAGAAGCATGAAAAGGCCATCGCTACTGTCGGCGCGTGTTGTCTTATTTTCACGGAATCCTGAGCAGGTATTTCCCAATTTCCATTTTTTTTTATTGGAATCATTGCCTGCAGGGATATCTTTTAATAAATTCAACGCTTAAAGTGCACTATAATATAATTCAGAATTTTGTCCATTAATGAGCCTACGACACACAACTGCATATTTCTATTTACTTCTATCTTTGATATCATCACAAAACTTAGGGTTACTTTCGCAATGAATATAAAATGCTAGTTCATTATTTGTCGTGTAATAAATTCATAATGTAGTTCAGCGGACTGGCTTAAAATCGTGCTTACAATTGTTGAATGGAAAAACATTAACAACCATGAACAAACTACCACGAAAAGTTTCCTTCCTCTCTGTGTTTCAAACCAGCTGCCGAGGAGGTCCTTTGTCATTCGAGGTGCTGTCACCTCCGTCCGACGTCCTTTGTGTTCCTTTCACGTACTGATGATTTTTTTTTTCTTCCACGACCAGTCTCTGATTTTGACCACAAAACCAAACTGCTCATGCAGTGCCGCGGAGTCATATTGCCTCCCATAATTCACAGTGGTTTTTGTTTGTTTGAAAACTGCTCGAGCTTGTTCGACGTCAACAGGGGCTGTGTTTATTTAGGGGTATTCGGCGCCAGGTATGTATGAACAGAAGAAGACCAGCCGCCGTGACGTTATAGTTAGCGTCGCACATTGTGGGCTCGGGAGAACGTGGGTTCGATTCCCATAAGAGCCATTTATTTGTGGGAATTTTTGGTCCCGACCGACTGCTCCTACAGTTGAATTTGCCATGGGCTCAAATGGGAAGACTGGAACTACACGGTCGAGGATCATCCAGTTGGTGGATGCATCGCTGAGAATGCTGCCCAGATTTTCTAACACCGTGAGTCACTAAATATTGGAACTGACTGACACCAAGACATGTTATGAAAGTAAGCGCACAGTACAGCACTGTCACGTAGTCTTTGACCAGAATGGGATTCCACAGCATCATCTTCATCATCGTTAATCTCATCGATCAGCACGAAAAGTCTCAAATTCCCTGACCCTTCAGGCCTTGCTCTAATGGTGACCCAAGTTTGGGTTTCCTTTCCACATCACGACCTCGGTGAGTTCGCGTCGGGGTGGTCGATATCCGCAAGTTCACTGGGACTCTAGTTGGACAGACGTGGTGGCGACTTCCGAAGGGGAAGGCTCACTCACTGTGGCCCCGCCACTAAGCGGTCACTGTCATCAATGAGGGGGTTACGTAGGTGATGTCCTGCGTGTGATGGATCAGAACAGGCAACATAGAACACCAGCGGAGGAACTCAGCTGTAGGCCAGTGTCTCCTGTGATTTGTTTTCTCATGACCCCTTCAAACTGACCGTTCCCTGTGGACTGGCAGCGCCAGTGGCGCGACGTGACAGACCAGGATGTGACTGGACACGGCAAGCCGGAATGAGCGGCGTGGGAGCGATGGCACAGAGGAAACGGGGGGGGGGGGGGGAAGGAGGAGGAGAGGGGGATGAGGGAGGAAGAGGAGGAGAAGCAGAAAGAGGAGGAACAGAAGTGAAAGAAGAGGGAAGAGGGGGAGGAGGAGGAGAAAGAGGAAAAGGAGAAGGAAGAGAAGGAAGAGGAGCAGGGTCGGGAGAAGAAGAAGAAAGTAAATGTTTCTGATATCTTTGTCAGTTTAGAGAGACAGACAGACAGTCACACAGACAGTTAGACAGGCAGAGACAGATAGACATACAAAGACACAGAGACAGTGAAAGAGACCAGAAGAAGAAGAAGAAGAAGAAGAGGATGAGGAGGAGGAGGAGGAGGAAGAAGAAGAAGAAGAAGAAAGAAAGAAGAAGAAGAAGAAGAAGAAGAAGAAAAAGAAGAAGAGGGGAGGAAGGAGAAATAAGAAACAGAGGAGAAGAGGAGGGTGGAAGCTGGTCATGGAAGAGGAAAAGAAGCCAAGGAAAATGGGGGAACAGCAACAGAAGGAAGAGGAAAACAACAAGAAAAGGGGAAGATAACCGGCAGCTTCTGCCCCCACACCGTTCTCTTCCCTGTCTCTCTTCGTGAAATCGATGCAGAGTGAATGAGGAAAGCCTCTAACACGAAGCCGTTTGGCTCAGTTCTCAGACATCATTCATTCAGGAAGTCTGAAATGAGGCGGGCGCAGGTAAACAGAAAATGAATAGAAAGGCATTTGGGAGACTGCGGACATCACCAAGGTGGAACGGATCGTGGATGCACCCTTCGAGTCAGTTCAGGGATGAAACAACATTGAATTTCTGCCAGGGGAAGCAATACTTGGTACGGACTGAAATAAATTACTTCTCATGTTTTTCTTTTCTTTTCTTTTTTTCCAGTAAGACATGGAACACACAAGACGTCCACATTCACTGCACTAGAAAGCTTTTCTAGTGAGCATGTATTACACAGCAGACAGTTAGCAATTCGTGACATACCTTCAACGAGTTCATGTTCAGTGAGAACTTTGTAAAAATCCGGCAAAATGGATCCTTGATCGGCCGACTGATCCAGATCCACACCATGGCTCCAAACTCGTAATCAAAATGTAATGTCTTCGTCTTTGGGCAAAGTTCTGTCTTTCATCTGAGTTTTGTCGAATCGGTTCCGGTCCCCCAACCCCCCTCCGTTTCCTCCGTAATCAAATTTGTAATAATTTGGCTGTACTGCTCTGGAATTCGCTGCACGAAAATTCAACAGGCCGTTTGTGGCCACATTCCGTCTTTTCACCCAAATGCTGGACAGCAAACACAAACCAACGGAAGTGCGCGAGAACATAAATAAAGAATGAAGATTTTTGTTTTTGATATCAAGCATGCTGACGTAAACTATACCTGTTTCTGTTGTTCTGTGTGTTCTGTATGACAGTTTCGAAGGACTTACGATTTGTTTTCATATCAATCATATCGAAGTAAATTGCATTTGTTTCTGTTGTTCTGTGTGTTCTGTATGACAATATTAAAGAAATGAAGATTTGCTTTCATTATTAATCATAACGAAGTAAATTGCACTTTCTTTCTGTTGTTCTGTGTGTTCTGTATGACACTGTTACAGGAATGAAGATTTGCTTTCATTATTAATCATAACGAAGTAAATTGCACTTTCTGTTGTTCTGAGTGTTCTGTATGACAATGTTACAGGAATGAAGATTTGCTTTCATGTCAATCCTACCGAAATTAGCTTTACGTGTTTCTGTTGTTTTGTGTGTTCTGTACGATGACGTTAAAGGAATTGAAATTTGCTTTCATATCAATCATACTAAAATTAACTGAGCTTGTTACTGTTGTTCTGTGCGTTCTGTATGACAATTTTAAGGAATTAAGATTAACTTTCATATCAATCACACCGAAATGGCATGTCCTTGTTTCTGTTCTTCTGTGTATTCTGTATGACAATATCAAATGAGTGAAAATTTGCTTTCATATCTATATACCGGAATTAACAGCACTTCTCTCTGTTCTTCTGTCATTACAAGTCAGAAGTTTTGAAAAAACAAATATTAGTTTGGGTTTGTTTATTTCTTCAGGTGTTGCTGTGTGCAACATTTCAGAGAACATGGACAAGTGAAAAGCTCCCTTTTGGGGGAAAGTTTCCATGTTTATCATCCCCTCCCTCACCCCGAAGGCTTCCAGTGTGTCTTTTATCCTCAACATTAAGGCTTCTGATGTATTTATTACCCTCAAAAAGGCTTCTAGTGCATGTTTATTAACGTTTATATGAAGGTTTTTAGCCCTTCTACAAAACCTCCCTCGCACAAAGGGTGCGCATGACTGCTTCGATGTGTTGTTTCACACACACACACACACACACACACACACACACACACACACACACACACACACACACACACACACACACACACAGAGAGAGAGAGAGAGAGAGAGAGAGAGAGATGCTTCCGATATGTTTATTACCACCCACACGAAGCTTCTGAAGTGTTTATTTCCTCATATGCACGCACGGACGCACGCACTCGCACACACACATACACACACAGAGAGAGAGAGGAGAGAGAGAGAGAGAGAGAGAGAGAGAGAGAGAGAGAGAGATGCTTCCGATATGTTTATTACCACCCACACGAAGCTTCTGAAGTGTTTATTTTCTCATATGCACGCACGGACGCACGGACGCACGCACTCGCACACACACACACACAGACACACACATGAAGGCTTCCGGCGTTTTTAACATCTGCCCCCTCCACCCACCAAACACACAGAGGCTTCTGATGTGTTGCCACCCCCCAAAAAAGGAGGCTTGTGATGTGTTAACACCCCCCCCCCCCCTCCCCTGAAGGCGTCTGACGTGTTGCTACCAACTACCCCCCCCCCCCCCCCCCTGCCCCCGTACGGAGATTCCGATGTGCTTTATTACCCTCATACAAAAGTATCCATTGTATTTATTATCCCCTCCCCCCCCCCTCCTCCTCCATACATGAAGGCCTACAATGTGATTAACCCCCATACGAAGGCTTCCAATGAATTAATGACTCTCCAAAAAGTACGAAGGCTTCTGATATGTTTAATTACGCCACACACGAGGATTTCAAATCGTGAATACCCCCTTTGTACGATGGCTCCGATGCGTTTATTACCCGCACACGCTGGCTTCCCATGTGTCGTTACATCCACACACGAAAGCTTCCAGTATCTCTCTTGCCCTTGGTGCGAAGGCTTCTGAAGTGTTTATTAGTGCCACCCCTTAAAACTCACATACGAAGACCGCCACGCAAAGATTCTAGTGTGCACCTGACACACGAAGGCTTCCGACGTGTTATTAACCCCGTCCCCCACGAAAGTTTTGTTATTTCCCTTCACACGAAAGCTAACAATGCGTCATTAACGCAAACGCGAAGGTTTTTCATGTGTTTATAACCCCCCCCCCCCCCCCCCCCCATCCCTCCACACACGCATATACACGAAGACATCCGGTGTGTTTATTAACCCATCCTCCATTAATCTTCCCATGAATGTTTCTGGTATGTATACTATCCACCGTATCAAGGCTTCTAGTGTGTTTATAGCCTTCCAAACGAAGGCTTCCGATGTGATTATGATCCTCTGCACGAAGGCTTCTGACATGCTCATTACTCCACGCACAAAGGCTCTCCATGTGCTTATCACCCTGAGCACAAAGGCTTCAATGTTTTAACTCCTCATAACTCAAAGGCATCCGACGTGTTTATTATTTACTACACACACACGCGCGCGCGCGCGCGCGCGTGTGCGCGAAGGCTTCCGGTGAGCTCACTACCCTTATACGAAGGCATCCGATGTGTTTATTAACCCCATGCGAATGTCCCCAATACCTTTGATAACCCACCCACCATCCACGTGAAGATTCCCATCTCCCACCCATCTACCCCCAACAGACACGCGACAGCTGTTCAAACTGTTAATCATACCCCCACCCACTCCCTTCCCTAAACGAAGGCTTTCCAAATACAGTATTAAACTCCAGTCGAAGGTTCATTCGAGCTTTTATTGCCCATCCTCTCCATCTTTCCAAACCCACATGGGCACACACGCACGCGCGTACACAGGCAGGTTAAACAGTTGGGAGCATGCTATCATTTTCCGTCTGTCTGTCTGTCTGTCTGTCAATCCATCCGCCAGATAAGTGGAAAACAGTAGTAGTGCATTGTAATAACTTTATCATCACTCCAGATTTCTCTGTGTGAAATTCTCGTTACTCATCCCATGGATAGTAATTCGCCTGAGTACAGCGACACTCACCGGACAGCTCGTCAACGACGTTGACTGCACTGCAACATGCCAGACATCAAAATTTCTGGGAGCGCAACTAAGGAAATGAGGAAGAAACAAATTCACTTCCTAGATTCGCGTTATTTCTGCCTCTTGCTATAATCATAGGAACTAACAACAACAAAAACAACATACCCTCTCATGTTGGTTTCAGGAGCTCATACAGGTACTTGAAAGAAAAGGGCAGACTAAAACATGCAAGCAGATCTGGTGTGTGTTTCACGACAATCCGGCCATTGGACTTCCTTTTGTTTTTAATCTAGTAAATGACATAACTGACAAATATAGGATCCTCTCCTGAAATTGTCTGTTTCTGTCCTAAATCAACTGCTGAGTGTCAGCACTGCTAAACATAAAATTTTCTATAATCTCATATTGTTCAAGTTTCTGCACCTTACTGCCGCTACATACTATGTGTGCGCATAGATGATCGATTAAATTCTTGCTCATATCAACCGCTTTTAGTCAGTGTTTGAGTGTCAGTACCATGGCTAGAGCATCCTCTTCTCGACGCTACGAGCCGCCATCTTTGCGATTTGGCGAACAGACAACTTTTGGTTCGGCTGTCCTCGTTACTCACCGACGCTGTAAACGTTGTCGCACATGATGAACGGAGAGACTCCAGATTAAGGTTTCTTGCACAGAAGCGAGCTCAGAGAAGACGGAAAGCGTCGGCATGTCTTATTTCCCGAGGGAAGAGGGCGCAGATGAAGTGCATTAGCATCCCTGTCCAGAAGACGAAGGAGACAATAAGACGGGGACAAGAATATTGATGCGAACGGGGCAGAAGTCTGAAAACGTGCCTGTGTGTTGCCTTCGTGTGCGCCTGGCAAAGCTGTGGGAGTCTCCGCGGGTTACTGGCGTCTTTTCCTGCACTTCCGAAAAGCCTGGCGCGGTCAAGTCAAGTCATATTGCATATAGCCCAGCCGACCGCATAGGGCCACATCAAGGCTGTCACCATGTGAAAAATCGTGCCTGTATAGTTGTTAAAAACAAAAATAAATTTCAAAAGTGTTTAAAAAAATTCTAAAACATAACTCTTTTCCATTCAGTTTCAGATGAAATGAAAAATGCTAATTTCTTTTAAAATCTAAAAATCGCATCTGGGGGAACGTCTCTGAGCAAGGCCTTCAATGAGTGTTCTGTGAAATGATTCCTGCGAACGTCATGCAAGTCACAACACTCCAGAAGAATATGCCTCACAGTCAAGCAATCATGGCATGGTATACACATAGGCGCTTCTTCACCCTTAAAAAGATGAAAATGAGTATACAAACTGTGGCCTATGTGAAGTCGGCAGAAGACGGTCTCTTCCTTGCGGCCACTAGTATCCCATGGTAAAACAACAACAACATTAACAACAACAAACCAACCAAAACAAAACCCATTCAAGTCTGGACGGATTTGGAACAGTTTGTCATCCGTCTGCTTCGACCATTCCTCTTGCCATTGCTCTTTAACGTATTTCTGAACTTTGGCTTTCAGATCTCTATATGGGGCAGACTGGAAAGCTTTTTAACTGTAGTTAGCTGGTCAACCATCTCATTGCCACGGATGCCAACATGACCAGGAACCCGAGGAAGAACAATTTTAAATCCGGCAGCGGTCTGGAAAGTATAAAGCTCAAAAAGGATGTAAGTTCAGGACAGCTGATGTTGCGGCCAGCAATGGCCTCCTGAGCCGAAAGTGAGTCATGAAGAAAAACTAAGACTTGACACTTGCAGTGAGAGACGTCCATTTTTTAAGCCTCTAACAGATTTTGAAGTTCAGCGGCGTAGCCAGAGCTGTCAGAGCAAAGGTGTTCAGAAATTTTCTCAGCAGGAGCTGTTGGGCCGGAAGCTGCACAAGGAACTCCTTCCTCAGACTTGGAACCGTCGGTGAACATTTTATTATATGAATTAGGGAAGTTAAAACAGATTTGGGCAAAAATAGGTTTTGTAGGCCAGAGAAGTGGTGGAGTCTTTATAGTAAGAGGCCAAATCAAAGCAAATTTGCGGTGTAAGGAAAGTCTATGGTGGAGATTCTGGAAATTAAACATGTTTATCAAGAGTGCATACTTGATTAACATGCAAGCTATTTAAAACTGAATAATTGTACACCGTTTCTGTCTTTGGTGCGGTTACAAAGTGCGTAGCTGATAAACATGCAAGCTATCTAAAACTCAATCATTGTACATCGTTTCTGTCTTTAGTGCTGTTACAAAGTGCACAGTTAATAAACAAGCATGTTATCTAAAATGGATAGCTGTAAACCATTTCTGTTTTGGGTGCTCAATGCATGCTATAAAAATGGATCATTGTTCGTCGTTTCTCCTTGTTAGTGTTGTTGCAAAGCGCATGGTTGATAAACATGCAGGTTACACAACGCTGAATCATTTTACACAGTTTCTGTTTTTGATGCTACATACATATTATCTCAAAATGGATCATCGTACACCATTTCTGTTTTTGATGCTACATATATACTATCTAAAATGGATCATCGTACACCATTTCTGTTTTTGATGCTACATATATACTATCTAAAATGGATCATCGTACACCATTTCTGTTTTTGATGCTACATACATACTATCTAAATATGGATCACTGCACAGCGTCTGTGCTTTAGGTGCTGTTGCAAGGCACATGGGTAATATGCATGCATGTTAACTAAGACTGGATCATTGTATACCATTTGTTTTTTTTTCTGCTGTTACAAGCGTGAAGATCGTAAGCCCACTTCCCTGACCAATCCTCTTCTCCCTTTACTGCCTTCTGTCACTGTACCCCCCCCCCTCCCCCACCACCCCCTCCCCCTTTTTTTTTATTATAACGCTAAGAAGTTGGGTTTTTTTCCCCCCAGCTCTTTCGAGAAAAAAAATCGGCAGAACAGCGATGTGCAATTCCATCATTGCAGTCTCTGGAGGAAAGCCCTACCAGGTCGATATACTGAAAAATGGTGGAAAGAAAACCCAATCTTCTCTCAGAATCGTGGGCAGAAAAGATATTTTGACAATCATGATCAACATCATTTTGTTATCAACATAACCACCATAATTATCTTTTTTTTAAAAATGGTGTTCTTCAAATCATTGTTTTACTCGTCATTTCTTGTCGTCATCATCATCACCACCCTCATCCTCATAATGACTGTCATTACTGCTGTGTCCGAGCAGTCACTGTAGCAGCATTCTGTCCGTGCCTCACTGCTGCTGATCGATGCCAGTCTCGCAGACCGTGAGGTCAAGGCCAGTCAGCAAGGACAGCCACAAGGACATCGCCAGGCCTGGGCGCACTGGATTCGCGGCCAGTGCGGGCGTGATTCGCGTGTCTCCTCTTACATTTACTCCGCCATCATGATGTCAAAGAGACGTGTGCGTGCGTGCGTGCGTGCGTGCGCGCGCGCGCGTATTTGTGTGGTGTGTGTGTGTGTGTGCGCGCGCGCGCGCGCGCGCAGGGGTGTGTGCGTGCGTGCGTGCGTGCGTGCATGCGTGCGAGCTTGTGTGTGTGTAAAGGGAGAGAGAGAGAGAGAGAGAGAGAGAGAGAGAGAGAGAGAGAGAGAAATAAAGGGACCAGCATGCAGAAACGCCAGTTCTCTGAAAACAGCAAAACAAACTGAAGGCAATGTTTGAGAGTGGAAGAGGTTGGGTGAGAGACACCCACCCTGCGCGCTTAACGCTATGCACCCCTCTATTAAACAAATGAAGACCTAAAAGCATAGAACAGTTTCTTTCCCTTCGAGGTCTCGTTACTTTTACCTCACAGATACTCAAGGTGAATGCCCTGCAGACTCGGATCCTATTATTATTATATTATATTATTATATTGGGTATTTATATAGCGCCTATCCTCGGTCACAGACCAAGCTCTAAGCGCTTTACAATAAACACACTACCTCACTCACTCAACGGGCTGCCTACCCAGGTAGAGCCGGCCGAAGAGCAGCCTACTGGCGCTCATTCAGTCGTTCCCCGCACCATTCAAATATCAGTCACTCATTTTCATTTATCTCATTTATTCCTCCAGTTTCTCACATAGGATGCATGCGATGTTTATACGTGTCCTCTATTTCCACTGGTACACGATGGCACACAATAACAGTAAGTGACAATTTTTGTGGCTTTGTAAGAAATACCAGGCGGCTATCTTCAATCTACATCAATTTTGCCAGGGCAGCGGGGAACCCCCTGCTCTTTTCGATTTTCAACTGCCGTGGGTTCTTTAACGTGTGCAGGGGGCCAGAAAGGCACACGGGTCCGACTCTTTTATAGTCCCCATCCGATGGACTATCCTACAGACCATCCTACAGACAAGCTCTCATTGGAAACCTGACGAAGACCAGTCACCTCAGGCACTGTGGAAATATTTTTGGAAAGGACGCACGAACGAACCAACAGAACTGAGCAAGTGACCCGCTCTGCAGTGCTTCGTCTGCAAACATCGGGGGAAGAAAAAATCATAAGGTAGAGACAAACATCAACAAGCATGGAATAATCCATGGTGCCGTTTTTAACCGTTTCAATTAGGCGGTGTTCCATTGCACAATGTACTGAGCACCCCCTCCCCCCTTCTCTGTCTGTCTCTGTCTCTCTCTCTCCCTTTCACACACACACAAATGTTATGTGTGTGTGTGTGTGTGTGTGTGTGTGTGTGTGTGTGTGTGTGTGTGTGTGTGTGTGTTATGTATGCATGTATGTATGTATGCATGCATGTATGTGTTTATCTGTCTATCCACACACACACACACACACACACACACACACACACACACACACACACACACACACACACACACACACACGCACGCACGCACGCACACATTACAGTCAACGAGAAAGTCATCGTACCGAAGCCACAACACATTAATCAATATTGCGCCGTGAACCTTTCATCAAGCAATGCCCTTGTCAAGATTTTTTGTTCCGCGCTCAAAGAGAATTGTATGCAAACGTACACGCTGTCTGCCGACTTGGCTGTTTACCTTTGCATGCTGGAGTCACAGGGAATCGATGAAATCATGTTCATTCAGCTCTGCTTGCAGGACTCTTTAAACGATTGTATAGCCTTTGTAAGTCTCTCTCTCTCTCTCTCTCTCTCTCTCTCTCTCTCTCTCTCTCTCTCTCTCTCTCCTCTCTCTCTCTCTCTCTCTTCTTCTTCTTCTTCTTCTTCTTCTTCTTCTCTGCCATGGGTGTACCATAAAAGTGTGAATAAGATCCAGGCGAGAGGGGGAGGGGGGGGGGGGGGGGGGGCGGGGGGGGGGGGGGGGGGGGGGGAAGAGCCCAAATGCAAAAACAATAGTGCAGGTTTAAATAACCTTACACAGAATGCCATGTGTCTGAGAGTCACACATACTGACACATAACAGATCAACGCGCTTTTTACAAGACAAACCCGTAAATGGATAACCTTTTGTTTTAAATGATAACCAACAAGAACAAGAATGTCCGACGAAGAAGGTGATGCCATGGACATCCATCCTTGCGAGAGACTACACGACAGGGCTGTACTCTACTCTTCATGTAACAAAATATCTTCGCTTCAACGAAGTTCGACGGATACACATACCTGCAGTGCTGGTCAAGAAATTTGAACCACTGTCTGAGAGACGCGTCCAGTGGCTGGAAGTCGACTGTGTGGTTCCAGTCTTCCCCTCTGACATACCTGCAGTGCTGGTCAGGAAATTTGAACTACTGTCTGAGAGACGCGTCCAGTGGCTGGAAGTCGACTGTGTGGTTCCAGTCTTCCCCTCTGACATACCTGTAGTGCTGGTCAGGAAATTTGAACCACTGTCTGAGAGACGCGTCCAGTGGCTGGAAGTCGACTGTGTGGTTCCAGTCTTCCCCTCTGACATACCTGTAGTGCTGGTCAGGAAATTTGAACTACTGTCTGAGAGACGCGTCCAGTGGCTGGAAGTCGACTGTGTGGTTCCAGTCTTCCCCTCTGACATACCTGCAGTGCTGGTCAGGAAATTTGAACCACTGTCTGAGAGACGCGTCCAGTGGCTGGAAGTCGACTGTGTGCTTCCAGTCTCCCGCCCTGAGCCCACAGCACACTGGTTCCGGACACAGGTCGGTCTCCACAACTACCTCTCATGGGAATGGAACCAACAGCCTCCAAGCCCTCGAGTCCGCGACGCTAAACACCTTGATCTGGCGTCTCATCGCATGAATGAAACGCTGTGGAAGTTACTGATCAATGGCATATTGGCTTATTGCATTGATCATTGACAGGACAGTCGCATGTATAGATCATGGTACAAGTTACAGGATATTCACGTATATGATCATCGTACAAGATAGACATTGGACGTGAAGACAACCCACAGGGTTATGTTGATGCTAAACGACTGAGTTCTGTATCTATAACTGGTAGCGGGTAACTGCGTGTTTTTTTTTTAGGATACTTAAGATGCATGGAACTGGAAGCTGTACTTGCTATTACTGGCAGAGAATGGTTAGTTTCTAACATACATAGAATTATATGCAGTGAATGTCTGTACCAGCAGTGATTGATAGTGATTCGTTTATGGCAGCATAGTTAAACACGGAATTAGAGTCTATGTCTGCTGAAATTGAAAGTAATTGGTTTACAAATTAGCTAGGTATGAAAGGAGAGTCTGTGTCCGCTGTAACTGACAGAGGTTTTTTTCCTTTTGTTGTTGATGTTGTTGTTGTTTTGATTAAGATTAGCTAAGCATGGAATGAGAGTGCGTATCTGTTGTGATTCATGTGTGTGTGTGTGTGTGTGTGTGTGTGTGTGTGTGTGTGTGTGTGTGTGTGTGTATGCGCGTGTGTGCGTGCATGCGTGCGAGCGCGTGTGCGTGCGTGCGTGTGTGTGTGTGTGTGTGTTGTTCTCTGTGTGTGTATGTGTGGTTGTTCTGTGTGTGTGTGTGTGTGTGTGTGTGTGTGTGTGTGTGGTGTGTGTGTGTGTGTGGTGTGTGTGTGTGTGTGTGTGTGTGTGTGTGTGTGTGTGTGTGTGTGTATGTGTGTGTGTGTGTGTGTGTGGTTGTTCTCTGTGTGTGTATGTGTGGTTGTTCTGTGTGTGTGTGTGTGTGTGTGTGTGTGTGTGTGTGTGTGTGTGTGTGTGTGTGTGTTGTGTGTGTGTGTGTGTGTGTGTGTGTGTGTGTGTGTGTGTGTGTGTGTGTGTGTATGTGTGTGTGTGTGTGTGTGTGTGTGTGTGTGTGTGTGTGTGTGTGTGTGTGTGTTTGAACAGCTAAGCGTGATTGATAATAACTGGTTCTCAGCAAAGCTTAGCATGGGATGAGGGTCCGTACATGTTGCTACTAATAGTAATCGGTTTTTAACAGACCTAACTGTACACTGAGAGTCCATACCACTTGAAACTGATTGCAATTTTTTCAGCATAGCTGAGCATACAGTGAAAGTCTGTATGTGTTCTGATTGACAGAGGTCGGTTTCTGGACAAGATCAGCATGGAATGAATCTCTATCTGCAGTGAACGATAGCGATTGGTTTGTGAATAGCTAAGTATAGAATGAGAGTCCGTATCTGCAATAATAAAGTGTGTATCAAATAAGTAATTTGTTTCTGGTATATGTTTGATGTGCAACAGTTAACATTCAAGTGTTTAACACAACGAACCACAATCATAATCACAATAAATCATCTGTTAGAGACAGACAGACAGACAGACAGATCGACAGAGACAGCAATAAAGCGACAGAGAGACACACAAAAATGTGAGAGAGCGGATGACTACATTAACCAACAGTATAAAGTGAGGACGACCCTGTTTGTCCTCATACCGTAAGAACGAAACAAGACATCTGAAAGAGACAGACAGACAGACAGACAGACAGACAGACAGACGAGAGAGAGAGAGAGAGAGAGAGAGAGAGAGAGAGAGAGACAGAGACAGAGACAGAGAGACAGAGAGACAGAGACAGAGAGAGAGAGAGACAGAGAGAGAGAGAGAGAGACAGAAGCAGAGGGGAGAGGGGAAGCCTGCACATCGTTGCGATTAAAAAAAAAAATTCTTTCATAAATGCACACATTTATTCATGAGTTTCCCCAATTGTTGACGGCGCGGTCGAGAGTCACAAAGGGGGAGATTACGCGGGCCTCAAAATCGACAAAACATATCTGGGTATTAATCTGAACCTCTTTGATCCCATACTGCAAAGCGAACTACCCCACCGTCCACCCCACCCCACCCCTATCCCCTCACGCTCCCTCTATCCTTCACCTTTCCTCCCCACTCACCCTCTTTCTCTCACCTCACCTCCAGGGGGAGATTTCCGCCGGAAAGAACGAGAAAACAGAAACGATTGCGATTCATATGCTGTTTATACACTCCGCTGTTAACCAGTCTTAATGACGGATTAACAGGTAAGAAGATTAACCGTTCGTTCATTCACTTCTGTAGTGGCTTTGTTCGGACTGAGTGCATGCTTCTTGAATCATTCTTCCCACCGTCTGCCACGGGTGATTCACGTGCAAGTCCACGCCAAGGTTTGGCCGGCGGACGTAGTAGTATTTTCCCAATGTCGATTCCAGAGTAAACTCATTTGGATGACAAATAAGGTTCAGTATACTCTTGTGTGATTTCTCTGCAAACCGAGACAAATGCTAGAAGCGTTTTCATCAAATGGCCAGGCTGAATGAACCTAGACCCTGCTGTCCAAGAGATTGCTTGAGTCTGGATCTTGTTGGCTGAGAGACTGATTGAGTCTGGATCCTGTTGGCTAAGAGACTGATTGAGTCTGGATCCAGTTGGCTAAGAGGACTGACTGAGTCTGGATCCTGTTGGCTAGGAGATTGCCCCAGTATAAATCATTGATGACAACAATGAAGGTGATGGTAGTACTAACATGGCGACCACGATTCATACTGCTGTCCCCCCAGTGAACCCAGTATTCACGATGCTTCACTTGGTGACAATGTTCCGGACTTTCAGACTGTTGTTACCGTTAAGAAATGTTGGTACCATCATCCCTGGACTGCTAGATCAAAACGATGATACGGATAGTGATGGTGACCGTGATAATGAAAATTATTATCATAATGTGCTCACATTGTGCAGTTACTCGATGAACCAATCCTCAATCTAATTCATGCTGCTTAAAGCCCAGCCGACGGCAGAGCCTCATGGGGGCTATCAGTTCGTCAAATCAATTCTGTACACATATGTTAAAAAAGAAATCAACAACTCATTAAAACGGTTTCAAAAACACGCAAGACTTGTTTGAAAATCTTTCGTACAATATTAGATCAGATCACAAAAAGAAAAACAAAATCATCTCTTTCAGATGATGATGATCATGCTGATAATGATGCCTGTTGTGCTGTACTCCCTCGGTTGATCCTAATACCGTGAGCGCTTCCGTCGATATTATCCATGGAATGTACATCCTACTGGCTAAGAGGTCCCAGAAGTCTGATCCTTTTGTGTATGATGACGGTAATGTTGATGACGATGATAATGATACCAATAATGACAATACTTCGCGTTGTGCTCTTTGAGTGAACCCTATACCAGGAAAGCTTTCCGTGATTAGACTGATGGAATCCAGTCTCTTGCCGGCTAAGATGTCCGCGAATGCCGATACTACTGCCGGGAAAAGCAGCCGGTGCCATGATGCCCGATTCTGCTGGATCAATAAAATGTCACCCGTCACTACTTATTCCACTTCCTGTGCAGCGTAATTTGGTTTGGATAGATTCTTTCTTCCTCTGCTGCCCTTGTCTTCTTTCTTTCTGTGTTTTTCTGTCCACCGCCTCCTCCACACCCCTTCTACCTCCTCTTTCCCCCACTGTTCTCTCCCTTTGCATTTGATCGTTGGTCGCGTTTTCTTCTCATTTCTCTTTTTATCTCTCTTCCCCCCCCCCCCCCCCCCCCCCCAAACCTTTGTTTCTTCCTCTCTTCTGTTTGCCTTTTCTTCATTTAGCAATTGTCAGCGAGATCTGGCATGCTGCATGGTTTCATGGTTTCTATGCATCATTTCAACGTGAAAATATTCATCATTCACTGTGCGTAAAGTATCATTTCCTGTGTCACTGCAGGCATGAATTGACTTACGTGTAATGACTCTACTCTTATTTCTTCTCCAGTGTTATCAACTCAGATTGTTGCTAAATTATTTGATGATTTGTTGGTCTCAGAGAACCACTGCACTAAATCTTTTTCTCGGTTAATAAACTCCGCGTGTATCTGTTGCCTTCCTTACCGATATTCTTGACATATCTACCGATGTGACTAATAATATCATATTTGTGCGTTTATTTTCTGTTTATTTAATCGGTGTACTATATTCAATTCCACAGAATTCATGTTGTGTATGGCTCAGCCGACCATGAGGGCACTATCAGGGCAGTCACCTCGTCACAAGTCAATTTCTTACACAGTCAGTTTCTTACACTATGAATTTACAACACACACACACGCGCGCGCGCGCGAGAGAGAGAGAGAGCGCGCGTATGCATGCATGCATGCACGCACGCACGCCACACACACACACACACACACACACACACACACACACACACACACACACACACACACACACTCACTCACTCACTTTTCTTCAAAATGGAAGTATTATTTCAAGATCTTTCTTCCGTAAAATTTAGACCAAAAGAAAACTATTCTCATTTCTTTCAGGAACTAAAAAAAATCGCATCAAGTGGAACACCTCTAAACAGGAGTTTTCATGGAGTCTGCGTTAAAGTGTTTATGACTGATTTAATGGAAGTCCATACACTCTACAAGACCATGTTTTATTGTAAGTAGTACAACTGACGTACCTCCAGTATGAAACCATTTTCCGACCTCTTTATCAAGCACTCCTTATGGTCGCAAACGATCAGATAAACGCACCTGAAAGTGACTCACCTGTTGCTTCATCCGCGTCCAGAGTAATCACCACCGGCACTAGACGCTTCGTTTTCGTAACCAGCTTCAATGATGTCTGCTTATCCGTCTGCAACTTCAATCATGATTCCTTCGTTTAAGTCATGTCGGTCATTTTCCTCTGTCTGTCACAACCTGCCTTCCGCGTTTGTCTCTGTGGATACTGTCTGTCTTTCCCTGCCTCTGTCACGCCCCGCCCTCCGCGTACGTCTCGGATAAAACTACAGAACCTGTCTCCACGCCGTCGTCCTTTACACTTCCGTGCAACAATACCACAGTCTGTGAGATGTTGCTCCCCGAATAGTCCAAGCCTAGCTCTTCTTCCTTGCATTTGGAAGGAAAAATACTTCATCTGAACTTGTATATGTTTTGACATAATATGCTTACACCAAAAGGCTTATGTCTTTGAAACAAACGTCGTGTTTCTACATACAGAAAAAAATCTGTGAAAAGTCTTCTGACCTCTGTGTGACTGGATTTGAGCACGTGTATAACACGACATATTTCAACATCTACAAGTTCAACACAAACATTCCACTCAGAAGTAGTAGAGATTTCAGATCCAATATCAAACCGTTTCTGCATTTGCGAGGCGAGTGAAAACAGCCACTTCTCCCATTTAATCCTATTTCCAAATTGTAAAAAATAGGAAAAAGTCAAAAATCCGCCAGAATTTGCGCAGTCCCTTGTCCCTCTGGGTCATGCATAAAGCTAACAATATAAATTTCTCAGTGTTCACCTTGTGACATCCTGTCTACATGATCTTTTTGCAAAGCAGCAGGTGTGCAGATTAGGACACAAGCAACAAGTCCACAGACGAATGACAACCCACAGGTTTCTCCAGTAAATTTGTGTAAATAGTATGACTACATCTGATCTCCGACACTGACAAGACAACTTACCAGAGAACAAGGAAATTCACCATGTGACCGTTCATGTCGGCGCCAACGAGTTTGCGGCACACGCCACCAAAGAAGACACAATCATGGAACAAGCTTCTATCTAGTGTGCGATGTGCATTCCCTGACACATGTATCCAAATGAGCTTCTTGGTTCCAGTCGAGGGTAATTATAATCTTAACAACGCCATATTCCCTTCGAACAGAAATCTGTCTGCTGTCAGCTAACGCCGAGAAATCCACTCCATTAATTGTCTCCCATCATTCAGATCCAATCTGTTATGACCACATTCAAATGAACAGAAAAGGTATAGCCCCCAAAGCTGTGGCCCTGAAAACAGCTGCTAATACAAACTAATTGTTTCAGGGGTCTATCTCATTCCAAGATGCAGAACACTGGAAGTCTTCAGTTCACGTCACAAAGGATGCTGCATTGCGCACACACCGTAAACTTTACCCTTTTCAAATTCAGAAACATGCTCAGTATGCCAATAACAATTCTAGTCAACACAACCGCCAGTATGATCGTACAAACTCTATGTTTCCCAGTGACCAGGGATCTGTAAACGAATATTCTCTGATCGTAAATGACACCGCAGAATGAACAGGTCGTGCCCACCACAGCGCATCAAGACACAAAGAGTGAAAATCATCTCAACCATCAAGAGAATGAGGCTTTCTGAAGATATTACTACCCAAAGATGGAACAGGAAGACTGAAAGAACGAAAAAAAAACAAAACAGAAAGCAAAGCATGGGGAGGCAAATTCACAGAAGTGTAGCAGCTAAAAAAAAGAAATCGTTCCTTAATTTTCTTCATTACGAGCAGTGGATGTTGCTGCCAAAATCTTCTCTGAGTGCTACAGACGCTTTCAGAAAAATTAGAAGGAAGTGGTTTCAATTGTACCCTATGAAATCATATCCTAGAAGACAGGATAAGATGAAACATGCCGGCGAAAGGTCAACAGCAAAAAGACGCACTTCCAATTGCATCTAGAACCGTTCACCAAACTTTTTTTTACCCATTAAGTCACAAGCGGGGACTTTTCGTGAGTGATATTTCTTGCCTTAATCGTTTCGGTAATTCGGCACAGCTAACTCCCCGAGCAAGGCCACTGGCATGTGTGTTCAGGTGTTTTTGGTTTATGGCAGACAGACGGTACTGATCGATCTGGAAGCCAGCTAATGGCACTGATCAGTTTTCCGTCGCAAATTTACACCATTAATCATTGATAACATGGCAACAAGCGGAAAGAGGCAGAAAGAAGGAAGGATAAGGGGGTGGTGGTTGCAAAGGGGATGGGAGTGGGAGAGCATAAAAGCGCAGGAGGGAGGAAACAGATGGGGAGTGAGAAAGAGGGATAGATGGGCGTGAGTACGTGACAGCGAACTAGGAAGTTACATAGTAATAGACGGATAGGCAGATAAATATCTAGCTAGTTAGGAATTCAAACATCTTACTAGCAAGCTAGAGAGAGAGAGAGGGGGGGGGGGAGGGAGAGAGAGAGAGATAATATTAATCCCGAGCATGCCTCTTGCACTGAAGACTCCGTTTCTTATCTGAAGATTCGCATGTGAATAAAGACGAACTACACGAGGATTCACGGTGAACAAAGATAAAATACATGATGACTGGCGGTGAACCAAGACAAAATACTGAGGATTGGCGGGTGAACAAAGACTTAATACACGAGGATTCGCGAGTGAACAAAGATACAGACTCATGGGTTAACATCGGGGAGAACAAAGACAGAATACACGAGGATTCGCAGGTGAACAAAGACAAAATACAATTATGTTTATTGTGTACAACTATAAGTGGTATGTGTTTATTGGATACTGCCATTGGACTTGCACAAACAGACCTCGTGGACTGAATAGCTTTACCCTGGACTGAAGAGCTTTACCCTGCAAACGGAAGTCGACTCTAGACATGCGCATTAAATACACCCCATATTCTAGCAGTGAAGGGTGTGATATTTACTCTCAACATCTTTTTCTTTACACTCCCCTCCCTTGCCCCCCACCCACCCCCTTCTCCCACCCCCTAACCCACCCTCCATAAATTTTTGCTAAGACATTATGAAAAAGAACGCAGGAATTATACGCCTGCACCTGCGACTCCCCACGTCTTTTTTCCCATATAAATATCTGGTCAATCGATGGATGGTTATATCTCACAGGGGATCCAGGTATGAAGGCTGTTAACACAATTCTTAGCCGTTGTCGGCACTGATGTGATTGACAATGTTTGGATTATGGACCGGTTGAGCTGACCATTCTCTGTCAGTACAGCCTCCCTTGCATCCCTTCTGGGATCAACCACATCCTCAATTCCCCTGACTGTGATCATTATTTCCCACTGTTAGCACATCTTCAAAGATTTCCGCTGACTGTGATTATCATTTCCCTTTGTTACTTTTTTCTTTCTGGCTCTTCTGTTTATTTCCGTATTCTGCCTTTCACAAGTTGCTTGCTTTGAAAGGCCGCTGGCTGGTATTTTTCTATTTGTGGTGGTGAGAATATCACAGGAACATTTTAAATGGTATGTCTCTATAAGACACCATGGCTTAGAAAGCACAACTCAGCCAGGCCCTCTGAGACATGACTCTAGACAGGCATGGCAAATGCTTCTGTTCAGTGGACTGTAAACGAGTGATAACGAGTGAATCTACACAGGTGTCACAAATGCTCTTGTTTATTCTAGGCAAGGGTGAAAATTTGCTCTTGTTGACTTTAGAGAGGTATGACAAATGGTGTTGTAAACTCTAGACAAGCGGGAAAATTGTCCATCTGATTCTGGACAGATGTGACAAAAAGTTCTGTTGACTCTAGACAGTCGTGATAAACTGTTTTCTTAACTCTAGAAAGACGTGACAAACTGGTCTGCTGAAACTAAAAAGATGTGATCAATTGATCTGTCAGGTGGACCCTTGACAGAGGTAGTAAAGCTTCTCTTCAGTTGACTCTAGACAGATGTAATATAACTCTCTTTACATTACTCTGGACTGATGCCAGATCTGTTTCTGTTCCGATGACTCTGGACAGATGTAACAAATGATTCAGCTGACCCTAGAAAGAGCTGCCAAATCAAATCTGGTGACTACAGACAGGCGTGAAAATAATCATGTTGATTCCACATGTGGTTAACACATGAATGGTTCAGTTAATTTGACTTTGAACAAGCGTCACAAATGGCTCTGTTAACTCTAGGAAGCGTGACAAATAATTCTGTTCAGCTGACCTTAGGTAGGCGTGACAAACGATTCAGCTGACTCAAGACAGGCGTGACAAATTGTTCTGTTCAGCTGACTCCGACAGCACGACAATGGTTCTGTTCAGTTCACTCGACTCTTGACTGGCGTGACAAATAGTTCTCTCGACTACACACAGGCGTGAAAATTGAATTTCGTCGAGTCTGGACAGGCTTGACAAGTGGCTCTGTCCAGTTGACTTTAGACAGGCGTGACAAATGGTTTTGATCAACTGACTCCATATATGCTGAATAATGGTTCTGTTGACTCTAGACAGGCGTAACAAATGGTTTTGATCAACTGACTCCATATAAGCGTGTATAGTGGTTCTGTTGACTAGACAGGCTTGACAAATGGTTCTGTTCTGTTGACTCTCGACAGGCGGCGCAAATGGTTCTGTTGACTCTAGATATGTGAAACAAATGGTGCTGTTGATTCTAGATATGTGAAACAAAAATTAATGGTTCTGTTGGCTCTAAATATGTGAGACAAATGGTTCCGTTGACTCTAGATATGTGAGACAAATGGTTCTGTTGGCTCTAGATATGTGAGACAAATGGTTCTGTTGACTCTAGATATGTGTGACAAATGGTTCTGTTGGCTCTATATATGTGTGACAAATGGTTCTGTTGACTCTAGATATGTGAAAAAATGGTTCTGTTGGTTCTAGATATGTGAAACAAATGGTTCTGTTGGCTCTAGATATGTGAAACAAATGGTTCTGTTGGCTCTAGATATGTGAAACAAATGGTTCTGTTGATTCTAGATATGTGAGACAAATGGTTCTGTTCACTCTAGACATGTGAAACAAATGGTTCTGTTGGCTCTAGATATGTGATACAAATGGTTCTGGTGATTCTAGATATGTGATACAAATGGTTTTGTTGACTCAAGATATGCGATACAAATAGTTTAGTTGACTCTAGATATGTGATACAAATGGTTCTGTTTGCTCTAGATATGTGAGACAAATGGTTCTGTTGGCTCTAGATATGTGATACAAATGGTTCTGTTAGCTCTAGATATGTGATACAAATGGTTCTGTTGACTCTAAATATGTGAGACAAATGGTTCTGTTGATTCTAGATATGTGAAAAAACATGGTTCCGTTGATTCTAGATATGTGAGACAAATGGTTCTGTTGGCTCTAGATATGTGAGACAAATGGTTCTGTTGATTCTAGATATGTGAAACAAATGGTTCTCTTGGCTCTAGATATGTGAGACAAATGGTTCTGTTGACTCTAGATATGTGAAACAAATGGTTCTGTTGACTTTAGATATGTGAGACAAATGGTTCTGTTGGCTCTAGAGATGTGAGACAAATGGTTCTGTTGGCTCTAGATATGTGAGATAAATGGTTCTGTTGGCTCTAGATATGTGAGACAAATGGTTCTGTTGACTCTAGATATGTGAGACAAATGGTTAGTTGACTCTAGACAGGCAAGACAAATGGTTCTGTTGATTCTAGACAGGGAAGGCAAATGGTTCTGTTGATTCTAGACAGGCAAGACTAATGGTTCTGTTGATTCTAGACAGGCAAGAAAAAACGGTTCCGTTGACTCTAGACAGCCAAGACAAATGACTCCGTCGACTTTTGACAAGAGGCAAACGGTTCACTTTAGATGACTTTCGACTGGCGTGACAAATCGTTCTGTTCACTATAAACAGGAGAAGCAAATGGTTCCGTTCACGACTTCAGACAGGCGAGACAAAAGGTTCTGTTGACTCTAGGTAGGCAAGATCACGTCGATTCTAGACAGGTAAGACAAACGGCTGAGTTGAGATGACTCCAGACAGGCGTGAAAATGGCTCTGCTGACTCCAGACAGGTGTGGCGAAAGGTCTGTCCAGATGACTCCACACAGGTGCAACAAATGGTTCAGTTCGCTCTAGATGGGCGCGTGAAATTTCTAGACAGGTGTGACAAAAGGTTTTGTTTAGTTGACTATGAACGGACGTCGTCGTTCCATCCTAAAACCTTGTTTCTTTTTTTTCTAAATAGTTATAATTTATACAGTGTCAACTTGAGTTGTGCTGCATAGTGCAGCGTAGCTGCCTTCTTTCTCACGTCTAAAGACCTCAGGTATTGACTGCTGTCACGATCTTGGGTATTTTAATTTCTGAAGGTAGTGGACTGCACGCCCTCGTCCCCCCACCCCCTCGCTCCATCACCTTTTTGTTTTAAACAGAGACTTACCCAAAGAACACTCGGCAACGACCACCCACATTCTCAACAGTCGATATGCTATTTCAATGTATGACGATTGATTTTACTGATACGAATCTGAATCTGAATCTGAGAGAGCACTGAGAGTACTTATATGTGGTTATTCTGGAAAGCCCATTCATTAACTGTGATTGACATGGTCTTTAATAAGCATAGAGACTTACATGGATACAAAGAGGCAACAAAATGTAGCTCTACAGTAGAAAAGACTGGAATCAAAAGCATGTATTCTAAGCAGAGTTAGCATGATATGAACGTGGCGATTCTCGTTAAATTTAAGTCACTCTTGCTGTATTTCAGTTTCAAGTTAAATGACAGAATGCCCAAGTTCTCATAGTCTGAATATGATAGTGTTAACGATTTAAGCAATGCTAATTTTCAGGAACGTGTATAATGATTACATATCAAATCTCAAACTGTGGATGCATGATGCACATAAGATTTGATGTAAACGAGAAAAATATTTAATGAAAATGGTAGTCTAAGGAGCTTTTATTTCGGATGACATACAGCCTTTTTGAAACAGTAACACACACACACACACACACACACACACACACACACACACACACACACACACACACACACACACACACACCACAGAAGGAGGGGGGAGAGAGAGAGAGGGGGGGGGGACAGACATACGGACAGAAACAAACAGGCAGACAGACAGACAGACAGACAGACTGACAGAGCGATGTATTTAAGTGCCGTAACACTTATGTTTCCAATTCCTTGGCCACTGTTTCTAAAGAACTGATTTTTCCCGCAAAGAGAAGGATAATGTTCATTAGTTTTACTAGGTGAAGATCATTGCAAGTGGAAAATGGGTAGGGGTGAAATTTGTGCAAAGCAGGAAGAGAACTGGGAGAATTGGGAGCAGGGTAGGGAGAGTTTGACGAATGTGCACTCCGACTGAATACACAACAAAACTGAAGCAACGGCTTCCTCTTCTTTTGCCGTCCGTTGCATGCATGTTGAATCCGAAACTGTTAAAGACGTCTTAGCGTCCTGTTGTTCTCCCTGTACCCAACAAAGCTCACGTTACAATGATGGCTTAAGACTGGGATGGGTGACGGGAACAGCTGAGTATAGGTACGGTAGGGGAAGCCAATGGGACACTTCATGCTCTTTTTAGCCCAGCTGACTGCAAAGGTTTAACTGGGAACTTGGCTGAGTAGCCTATACCCACCCCCCTAAAACAAAACACAACACACACACACACACACACACACACACACTAACACACACACATGCAGAATTCCAGAATGCCTGCAACTTGACGTGGACTTAAACAAGTAGGTTCGTCAAACGAGAAACTTTGCTGACGCCCATTCATAGCAGTGTTCCACGGTGAATGTGAGCGACTTTTGAAGATACGCTGCCGTCGAAAACGACAGAGTGTTAATTGTGTGCGATGAACACGAAACCGACATTCAAAAGGCGTGTGGATTTATTAAAGGTAAGTACCTGATACGTGTGTCTTTTTGTGCGCTGGGAACAAATGCAGTGAATCCAACCGACTGTTCTTCGCGCAATGCAAAGAAACCGAAACCAGGCATCATCACCAGAAACTCCAATGT
Organism: Conus canariensis; assembly: GCA_033310375.1. Classification (NCBI taxonomy): domain Eukaryota; kingdom Metazoa; phylum Mollusca; class Gastropoda; order Neogastropoda; family Conidae; genus Conus; species Conus canariensis. The sequence goes on along the minus strand of CM065730.1, from coordinate 41,604,471 downwards.
TCATTTTATGTGTCTTCTCTCCTCCTCGTCAGTTATTTATTTATCCGCCAGCCATAAATCGCGCGCAATGTGGTCTCGAAATATCTGACGTGGTGTATTGTATATGGTCTAGTCCGCACGCAGTCTAACCTTCTTGATGAAAATGAAATTCAAACGCGTGTGTGTGTGTGTGTGTGTGGGGGGGGGGGGGGGGGGTTGTTTTGTTTTTCACGGTTAGATTTCATGCCTACTGTTGTGTCCACAAGCAGTCAAGCACATTTTATTAGTGTCATAATAAATAACCCGGCAGATGTGGGCTCTCTCTCTCTCTCTCTCTCTCTCTCTCTCTCTCTCTGTGTGTGTGTGTGTGTGTGTGTGTGTGTGTGTGTGTGTGTGTGTGGCGGATGTAATTAATTTTCAGTGCTCTCTCTCTCTCTCTCTCTTCTCTCTCTCTCTCTCTCTCTCTCTCTCTCTCTCCTCCTACCTATTGAATTTCACATTGACTTCTCGACTGAAAATGACGATAAATCTACGGAGACTGTTAAGGCCACTGTCTGCGGTAAGTTTGTGTGGAATGAAGACTATGCCTTGATTTACAGAGACAAGTTGTGTAAAGCATAAATGTGCACAAAATTGAATGAGGCTTTAGGACTGAATAATGTTGATGTAAATAAAGCCTTAAAGATGTTTAATGACTGTATCAATACCAGTGATGAATAAATGAGAAAAAAAAAACGTGTGCAAATACGAAACTGTGCTAAGGAGGAGGATTATTTGACAGTGTCTGCACGATAATGAAAAGAAAAGCACTACATTACTGAGAATATGGCTTCGTACTTTGAACGATGGCGACAGAGGTGAGTATGTTATTGCAAGAAGAGAATGTAAAAAATCTGAAGAAGCAGTAGAGGGAAATATTCAATAAAAACCTGCTAGACCATTATGATTACATCTCTTCCTTCACAGCAGGAGTTCTGGAAAGCAATAAACAGAGCTGCATTTAAAAGAAAACATCCTAAGAATAATATCTCGCAGGACGCATGGTATGAGCACTGTTTGTTAGATAAAGATATTTCAGGTGATGATGGTGATGGCCAAACATTTATTTATCCCACAGAAGTATTGTAGGCGCCATGTATGTTACTACTTAGCTCTAATATTTTTAAAGTTATTAGGAATTTAGGTATGTTTTTCTTTAATGCGCCTAAGATCAGAGAAACAGTGACGTCTTAGTAGCCGTTCTTGTTTGTTTGTTGGTTTTTTTTACCCGATGCATTATTTCTTTCTTACCTTTAGTGTAAATAATTGTGCTCATTCCCCTTCAAATGGGCCAACAGCCTTTCTGAATAAAAGTCTAAAGTATGAAGTCTGAACTCTTGTGTGTGTGTGTGTGTGTGTGTGTGGTGTGTGTGTGTGTGTGTGTGTGTGTGTGTACGCATTCATCTGTACCATATTATATATCTCGGCGGAAGTAATTTTCAGTGTTCTCTCTCTCTCTCTCTCTCTCTCTCTCTCTCTCTCTCTCTTCGTGTGTGTGTGTGTGTGTGTGTGTGTGTGTGTGTGTGTGTGTGTTGTGGTGTGTGTGTGTGTAAGTAAGTGAGCGTGTGTGTGTGTGTGTGTGTGTGTGTGTGTGTGTGTGTGTGTGTGTGTGTGTTAAAAGCAAAACAAGAATGCCGTGTACTGTATTGATCAAAGGGATCGTGCCCAACAGCTGCAAGAGTAATACAAATTGAACTATGAGAGAGAGAGAAAGAGAGGGAGAGCGTGCGTGCGTGCGTGCGTGCCTGTGTGTGTGTGTGTGTGTGTGTGTGTGTGTGTGTGTGTGTGTGTGTGTGTGTGAGCGTGTGTGTGTGTGTGTGTGTGTGTGTGTGTGTGTGTGTGTGTGTGTGTGTGGTTCCGTAGCAAGCACTCTTGCTCATTTAGCTCGTTGGAATACATTCGTGCCATCGAAACGACAGGGTGAAAATAATAAAATGATTACTAAACAAAAGAGAGAGAGAGAGAGAGAGAGAGAGAGAGAGAGAGAGAGAGACAAGGGGGGCGGGGGTCAGGGGAAGGGATGGGGAGGGTTCTGGCGGACGTGAGGAAAGGCACATGGCAGACGGGAATGACGTCACTGTGTTATCGACGCCAACCGAAAGGTTGTCCTTGCTGTGTGCGTAAATCACTCGGCGGTAAACCTGTAGGCACTGTGTGGGGGAAGCTTACTGATCGATTTTTATCATCGACTCCACGAAGCTGTCACCTATTTCTTTGCAGCCTATTCTTCTGCGTTTTGAAAGGGCAATAGAAGAGGGGACGGAGGTGGCGATGGAGGGAGAAGGGACAGGGAGAGGGGAAAGGGACACGACCGACGGTGACATTTGGAAATAATGGGAGAGAAATTAAGGTGTTTTTTCAAAGTCGGTTAAAAAAAAAAAAAGGGGGGGGGGGGGGGTCTTTAGTGTCCCAACTTTGTTGGTTTTACCCTTTTTTTTCAAATGTCTTATGTGGGTCGATTTCTGAGACACTTTCTCGTTAGAAATGAGACTCGTTGGGCCTATACGGTTATTTGAAATTGATAATGAATTTCGTGATGTTTGCCGAAAAACAATCAAAAACGACCAGTAAGTTCACACTGCCCCGTCCAATGTGTGTGTGCGTGCGTGCGTATGCGTGAGTTTGTTTCGGTAAATACAGAGAGAGAGAGGGGAGGGGAGAAGTAGAGAAGGATACAAAGACAGGCAGTTGGGAGAGAGTGGTGTGGGGCCGGGGGCCTTGAAGGAAGGTTGATGTTCTGTGACGTCGTTTAGCCCTCTGCTGCCTCTCTGTAACATTACTCCGACCACACACACACACACACACCACACACACACACACACATGTATATATATATACACATCTCAGTGTGCCCCATCATACACCTGCCCACACCTTCTCACTCATCCCACATTCCTGCGCATCAAGGTTTGCTGTGTGGCAATGTGAGCGCTAGCTGTCCTCGGAAACATTCTCTTCCCTACCGACTTCCTTCCGTGAACGGCTTGTCCTCAAGGGCCTCCGGGCTGGGTGGGAAAAAAAAGCATTTGTACTGCTTATCTCATTACCCTGGTAAAATAAACTTTCGTTCGTTCGTTCGTTCGTTCTTACCTTTTACGCCGAAGGAAACAGTTATCATTGGGTTGTCAACCCACTATAAGGGACACAACACCGTTCTGTGTTATTTCGGTGGTGTTTAGCGATGCCTGTTTTGGGTCAACACGTGCAAGACAAAACCTACTAGCCCACTTCCGGCGACAGTAATTCTTCAGACACGGAGCCAGCATGAGTGAGTGTCCCTGCCCTGAGGAAGTCATCATCACGTTTATCCTACAATGGCGACATTGCAGACTTTAGCACAACCTCACCACGAGCATGCCACAGAGGAAGCGGGACGGAGGGGGGTGGGGGTGGGCAGAAAGTGAGGCTAGATCATCACGAAAACATTGCATTAAGGGCCACAGACTTCTGAGTCTTCAAAAAAAAAATCACTTTAAATAAAACTCTTTTAATGATCATTGAGGATGGGTAAGATTTAGATGACCCTGTGGTGTTTGACCCGACACTGTTTGACGGGGCTGAACGTTTTTCATTTTGCAATGTATCCTGCCTTTACGCAGGAGCAAGAAACAGAAACGGCTTAGAGCAGTATTGGTCAGGGAATGTTGGCCAAAGAAAAGAAAAGCTCACAATGTCATTGACAGACTTTGAACCAGCAGCCTCCCCACCTGCAGCCAGTTACATCACCATGGTGCCACAATGGCTAGCTGACCTAGAAAACTTTGAATCACATTTACTACTACACGCACAGCGAGGAGAAAATCAGTGCAAAGATCACCAAGAGAGCAACCCATGAAGGAACACACGATCTGGGACAACTTTCCTGAATTAAATCCGTGACAGCTACCTGGCGATAATCGAAATATATTTTGGGTCCTAGTCTGCATGGCAGAGCTATACTTTTGGCTTCCTTTCATAACAGATCCCAGTATCATCCCACGTGCAAATTACCAACTGGCTGGTAAGGAAATTCGAATACTACGGAGAAGAGACAACAGAGAAGTGGATGACACTTGACGTCAATCTTACACACACACACACACACACACACACACACACACACACACACACACACACACACACACATCACACACACACACACACACACACATACACGCGCGCGCGCGCACGCACACACATTGTTGGCGCAAAGAATATCTAATACAGTATACACAACCGACAAGTGACTTTTCGGCCATGTCTTCTTCAGACAACATTCACAAAAACAACAGACATGCAGAAAGCAAAACTTCTCAGCAGCAGAACAGCAATGTAGACCAATAGAAGCAGAACAGTGAGGACAGTTCAGAAGCCGAGGACAAGGGCAGGGCACGGAAGCAATAGAGGGGCGAGGTTGGCCGGTAAAACGTGACCTGGGTAACTTCAATCACAAGCAATGCACGGTAATGCCTTGGTTTGACAGCAGCGTGGGTAAAAGTATGACACATTTACAGAATAAAATCCAAATTCACGTTGAAAGGAAGGTGGAGATGGAAAGAAAGGATTAGTCGTGTTTAGCACCCGACCTAGGTGGACCACAGGGTAAGTTGCCCAACCTTAGCGCCAACGTATCAGGAGAAACGGAAGAACTCAGAGAGAGAGAGAGAGAGAGAGAGAGAGAGAGAGAGAGAAACACAAACAAAAAAGAACACCTGAAGCAACTACAAAAAAAAATTCTCATATAAAGAAGGGAGGGGAAAAAATCGACAAAGAAAACCAGAGATTCACACCCAACATCTTTTTCTTGAGACACCCTGTCAGTATTCCATATCGTTTGAATCCCCTGTTCAATCACTTGCCAAAAAAAAAACCTATTTGCAGTTATTTTGCCACGATAACTGCCATCGAAACCATCCCGACACATTGGAATGAATACTGTCAACACCGAAATGGACTGTGCAGCGATACATGATCAGAGGCTCAGCAGGCAGGAAGTTTGCCATCAAGTCAACAGTCACCTGTCAGTCCACCAAACCTGTGCGCGTGATCTCCTGGGCCCGGGGTGCCAAACTGTGCTGTGGGGTAGGGCTGGGATATCGTCGCAAAAACGTATCGATATTATCGCGATATTTTTTGGCCGTATCGATATTTTCAAACGATATATCGGCAAATTTCAAATACCTTTCTTCATGATGAATGTTACAGCTAAAAGCATCAAAAACATGTCTACATAGAGACAGAAACAAAATATAGTGGTGGCAGTATGTTATTCCAAGTGTACAAACACAAATGACTAGAAATAAAACGTTTAATCTGTGCGTGTATACTATACCCGTCGTAATTAGTACACATCAAAAACGAATTAATAAATAAAAAAAATGCACCATTGCAAGTAAGATCATTTCAAAGATGTTATGCACGTACAAAACTACAAACTAGTAGAAACACCTGTACATATGCGCAGTCATGCATTCACGGCATTAACTGAGATCACTAGGTAATTAAACACTAAAGTAATTGAGAATCAATAAAGTACAACGTGGTCTTCTTAACAGTACTTTCTCAGGAAACGGGATCAAAAGTAGTATCAAAATAGAATGAAATCTGTGCGTGCATGTACTTGAATACCTAGTAAAATAAACTAAAAGTGATTCATATTATAAACCAAAATTACAAGCATGCCAAGCACACATTTTCATAGCATTCACACACAATAAAAGAATCCTCCTTCTCGAAATATCAGCTGACAAGAGAAGATAGCTGTCACATACGCCTACACGAAGTCCGTGCAGTTCGCAGAAGAGCCCACAAATTCTTAGAAACAGTGCTTTCGGTTCTAGTTTCGGTTTTGCTTCTGTTACGGTATATCGGGTCGCCGCAACCCGTATCGATATATCGTATCGTGGCATGTCCGTACCGATATTTTACTACATATCGATATTATCGCCCAGCCCTACTGTGGGGAGAGAGAGAGTCTTGAACGAGCAATTCAATGAGCGTTCACAGGCTGTGAAGATGCCGAAACCCTCACCAGTCGGCACCCATTTCAACAGTCTGTATAACACAATCTGTATAACATTATCTGTATAACACAATCTGTATAACATAATCTGTATAACACAATCTGTATAACACAATCTGTACAACACAATCTGTATAACACAATCTGTATAACATAATGTGTATAACACAATCTGTATAACACACACGAGTCATTGATGCGCACCAAAACTTCACAGACTGGGTGCACAGAAAGTTCCCCCGGACCCCCCACCCCAACCCCTTCATTCAAAGACTGGATGCATTTAAACCCAATGTCCAGAGGGTCATGGGTTCGAATCCCAGCCATGGCTCGTCCCAAGATGGGAAAAAAAGGGGCAGCAGAGGGACATCCGGAGTCATGAACCAGGTGTGGCCCAACCCCCCTAGAGTGTCAGGAGATAAGGGCCGAAACACTTGCTTGAAGGGGGCTTCTCTTCTGAGGACTCTCTGCTGCCACGCTCTCCACGAGTTTCTTTCTACTGATGCATGGGTAAACCATTGACTTCCGGGAATAGGCCGGAGGACGTCCGGGAAAGACCGGAGGACACTGGGAAAGACCAGAACCAAGGGCTCTGTGGGCTGGCTCCCCACTTTCCCTTAAACATGTGGCTACTAAAAATAAAAGGAAAAGATGCTCCCAGGATTCACCGAAAGGGGGAGAGAATGATGAATCCATCGGTGCTCAACCAATCATGACTGCAAATCCCAAACGGACTATGAGCATGGACCAAATGGAATATCCATGTGTCTGTGGAAAGCGTTTCGCTACCACCCGTGGCATGAAGATCCACAGAACAAAGATGGGATGTGTGAAGACTCATCTGAATGAGCAGCAGCGCACTGCATCAGCAGATAAGACGTCGGAAGACCAAGGCCAGGATTTAAACCACAGTGCCAAGGACATCCACGCTGTTGGTTCGGATGAGGAATTTGCACAGGCCCTCGATGCCAGGCGCCTGAAACTCAACCTGCCACGAGCAAACGAAACTGAAGATTGGGAGAAACTGGATGCAAAAATCGTCCAAAGACTCGATGCACTGATAGGGAAAAGCACCCTGGAACACAAACTAGCCACATATGGGGACATTGTGTATGCCACATGTAGAGACGCCTATGGAGCAAAACTACCCAAAGAGAAAACACCTCCAAAGAAATCCAGACGCCAAGAAAAGATGGACAAGATCAGGGTCCAAAAGAAAAACCTCAAGATGCAAATGAAGACCGCACTGCCAGCTGAAAAACAAGGCTTGGAAAAACTGTGGAAAGACCTGAAAGAAAAACACAGTGCCCTCAGCAAAGCGGAATCTGCGAGGAAGAGGAAGAGCAAAAAGAAGAAGACACAAGAGCGCTTCTTCAGAGACCCCTTCCAGTTTGCCAGAACACTGTTTGAGCAGCCAAAATCTGGGACCCTAAGTGTGGACAAAGGAGTTCTTGAGCAGCATCTGAGGAAAACATACTCTGACCCACAGAGCAAAGCACCACTCGACATTCAAGGTCTGGTGTGGCCAACCAACCCTGAGGAACAGTTCAATGGCAAGCCTCCAACGTTGGCGGAAATCAAGAAGGTGGTCGACAAAGCCAGAGCCAAATCATCACCAGGGCCAAACGGAATACCTTACCAGCTTTACAAGAAATGTCCCAAGGTGCTGGAGTGGCTCCACAGGCTGCTGCGATCGGCTTGGAGAAACCAGAAGATCAGCGGCCAGTGGATGACGGCAGATGGTGTGTACATCCCCAAAGAGCAAAACTCAAGTGACATCAGCCAGTTCAGGCCAATATCACTACTGAACGTCGAAGGGAAAATCTTCTTCTCTGTCATGGCAGCAAGGCTGACCAAGTACCTGATGAAAAACAAGTACTTGGATGTGTCAGTCCAGAAAGGTGGCATCCCAGGCGTGGCGGCTGTGTAGAACACGCCACAATGATCTGGGACGCAATCCAAAAAGCAAAAACAGAAAAGAGAGACCTGGACGTAGTGTGGCTTGATCTGGCAAACGCATATGGATCTGTGCCCCATGAGATGATACAGTTGGCTCTTGAGATGTACCATGTGCCAAAGAACATCCGCGACATGCTCAAGAAGTACTTCAATGGCTTCTCAATGCGGTTCTCTACCAAGGAGTACACAACAGACTGGATCAACTTGGAAGTGGGTATTGCAATGGGCTGTGCAATTTCCCCAATACTGTTCGTGCTGGCAATGGAACTCATCTTGAAAGCAGCAACAAACAACGCGAGACAAACAGACCTTGGCGATGGATACAAGATGCCTCCTCTCAAGGCCTTCATGGATGACACTACAGTGATTTCATCCAGAGAAGACGAGACACGTCATGTGCTGGAGAGGCTGGACAACATAGTTGCCTCATCCAGAATGAAGTTCAAGCCAAAGAAATCACGGAGTCTCTCACTGAGGAAAGGAAAAGTGGCCGGATCTGTGGTCTTCAGTGTTGCCAACCAGGCCATTCCAACAGTCACAGAAGAACCAGTCAAGAGCCTTGGAAGATGGTATGATGATACGCTGAAAGACACACAAAGAGCAAAAGAAACCAAGCAGATGGCGGAGGAAGGCTTGGAGACCATTGACCAGTGTGGGCTCCCTGGCAAATACAAGGTCTGGTGTCTGCAGTTCATGCTGATACCAAAGCTGCTATGGCCTCTGATGATATACGACATCTGCACCAGCATAGTGGAGGCAATGGAAGCCAAAATCAACAAGTTCACAAGGAAATGGCTTGGTGTCCCACCCTGTCTGACTGACATAGCGCTGTACTGTCGCCAAGCAAAGCTGAAACTACCCCTGAAATCCATCCTGGAGGAATACAAAGCAGGGAAGATCAGACTTCAAAGCATGCTGGAGGACTCAGGAGACAAGGTGGTAGAAGCAATTAAGCCCCAGCTGAAGACAGGCAGAAAATGGAAAGTTCAAGAGGCGATGGATTCTGCAAAAGAAAGTCTCAAGATCAGAGAAATAACAGGACACACACAGACCAACAGACAGGGACTGGGGGTGACCAAAACTGAATGGTGGTCAAAGGCCAAAGGAAAAGCCAAAAGAGACATGATGATTCAGGAGATGAGAAAAGAAGAAGACCAAAAAAGACTCCAAAAAGCAGTCCAGCAGAGCCAGCAAGGGCAATGGACAACGTGGGAGAATGCACTCCAAAGAAGTCTCACTTGGAATGACATTTGGCACATGGCCCCTCTCAGGATCAGCTTCATTCTCAGATCTGCATATGACCTTCTGCCCTCAAATGCAAACCTGGTGAAGTGGGGGAAAACAGACGATCCTGCATGCCCCCTCTGCCATGAAAAACAAACAGTGGAGCATGTCCTAAGCTCATGTAAAGTAGCCCTGGCTCAAGGAAGGTACACATGGAGGCACAACCAAGTGCTCAAAGAAATTGTACAAGTAGTCTGGGCTAGTACCAACACCACAAAAGGGAAAATCAGGACTCCAAAAGCACCCGCAACATTCTTCACGGCAGGAGGCAGCAAATCATGGCCAAGAACAACAGTGCCACTCGAAACATGCAGGCAGAGTCTGCTGGACGGGGCAGATGACTGGGAGTGCACTGCAGACCTCCCAGAATGGAAGAGTCACCCAGAGATCATCAGCAAGAGTGGCATGAGACCAGACATAGTAGTCCACTCTAAGTCAACCAAGCAGCTGATCATGATCGAGCTCACGGTGCCATATGAGAACAGAATGGAGGCAGCTCAAATCTACAAGACTGAAAAGTATGCTGATCTGGCAAACAGCCTGAGGAGAGAAGGCTATCAGGTCAAAGTCCTCACTGCAGAAATTGGAGCTAGGGGGTTTGTAGGAACGTCTGCATACAGCCTCATGAAACAGCTCTCAGTTGCAGGGAAGGAAAAAACCAGAGCCCTGAAAGCAATGGCAGAAGCGGCAGAGAGGTGTTCAAGCTGGATCTGGTCAAGGAGGAACAAAAGTGAACTTCATAAGGCTTAATTTCCCTACAAATATCAGGTGTCCCTGTGGCTCAGTGGTTAAAGCGCGAGTCATTAAGTGGAAAATGAGCATGTCCAGAGGGTCATGGGTTCGAATCCCAGCCATGGCTCGTCCCAAGATGGGAAAAAAAGGGGCAGCAGAGGGACATCCGGAGTCATGAACCGGGTGTGGCCCAACCCCCCTAGAGTGTCAGGAGATAAGGGCCGAAACACTTGCTTGAAGGGGGCTTCTCTTCTGAGGACTCTCTGCTGCCACGCTCTCCACGAGTTTCTTTCTACCAATGGCCTGGATGTCAGGAACTTCACTATCCTATTATTCACATGTTGCATCTTACGTGCACGCATGCGCGCGTGTGTGTATGTGTGTGTGTGTGTGTGTGTGTGTGTGTGTGTGTGACAATAACAATAAGTTTTATATAGTCTTTTCAGGGCCATCTGACCCATATGAACAGGAGATGTAGTTCATTATATAAAGTATAATGAAAGAACTCTTTTCAGTTATGATATGAGAACTATTCTATCAATTTTAAACATTCTGTTATATAAAGAGCTATTTTGAACGCCAATTTTCCTTTAAGTCTTAAGATCAAAAATGCGCGCGCGCGCGCGCGGGGTGTGTGTGTGTGTGTGTGTGTGTGTGTGTGTGTGTGTGTGTGTGTGTGCGTGCGTGCGTGCGTGCGTGTGCTAATCTGACAAAAACAGAAAAATACATCCAACATGGCAATGACCAAAGAAATTATCTGAATGGCTCTGCCCCCCCCCCCCCTCACCCCTCCCCCACCCCCACCCCCTCTATTTGTCCCACCCACCCTCGGCACTTAATCTGTATGCAGTGTTCAATCCACACGCATTGGAGTCATTAAAGCAAATGCCTTGCCTGTTTAAACCGAAATGGACTGCTGTATTCTGCACCGCTATTTGTCAGCATGACCTTATGTCAGTGTGACCTTTTCATTCATTTTTGCACACCAGATGTGCTTGTTTATTCGTTTTTTGTTTGTTTGTTTGTTTGTTTTTAACTCAAAATGTCTCACTGCCACTGAGTGTCACTGATTTATCGACCAAGGTCAGTAATGGCCGTACGTTGTATGTTGCAAGTTGTATGTTAGACACAAAAGAAAGTGGTCATGTTTGCTTCTTTTTTTTAAAAGTCATTTAAATCCCGAGTGACTTTCCTTTTCACACACACACACACACACACACACACACACACACACACACACACACACACACACACACACACACACTCAGGGTCAAATAAATGCGCTTCGTCGATACACATACATTGACAAGAAAGGCGGGCCGGAGTAAACGGACGACAGCGCGCACCTGTCAACGCCATAAACAAAATGACGTAACGTATGCGGACAGACAATGTGCCTTTTGTCACGTACCTCTGTGTTCTCAATGGACCTTTCAAGTCTCACGCCATGAACATGCTTACATTTAGCCCGTTATTTCGCTCAGAATTCAGCAAAAGAAGAGGGTGTGTGTGTGTGTGTGTGTGTGTGTGTGTGTGTGTGTTGTGTGTGCAGGCGGGCGTGCGTGTGTGTTCAGGCGATTGCGCCAGATTGTACGCATGTACGTTTGTAGTTGGTACATACCTGAGTGCATTGCATATGGGTACTTGCTATTGCTGTCCTTGTAAGTAGTCTTCTTGGTCTCTTTTTTCCTTGACAAGATGGCACAGACATGTGTATGAAATGTCTCGTGCTGCTGTCAGATCTTTGCAATGAATATTGATGAAGCACATGATAATTGGCTGACATTTTTGTGGTTGTTATTTGTTCTTCCCCCTCCTCACCCCCTCTCTCTCTCTCTCTTCTCTCTCTCTCTCTCTCTCTGGTGTGTGTGTGTGTGTGTGTGTGTGTGTGTGTGTGTGTGTGTGTGTGTGTGTGTGTGTGTGTGCGCGCGCGCGCGCGCGCGTATGTATGTGAGTAGGATAGTGGAAAAATCTACACACAATAGCCCTTAGATTTTTTTTTTTTTAAAGCTGTTTTGCCCGAAGTCGTAATGCCGTCCTCGGTACATTTACGATCAGAACGTTGGCAATGAAACTGGCATAAAACTACAATGCCTACGTGATGCCCATAAAGCCCAGATCACCTTCGCCAGAACAGAGTAACTGATTTGCCAGAGTTGCCTCTCATAGCGCACTTCAGTCCTCAACTTTGGCTTACGTGTTTATTCATGGTTCCCTGTCTGGAATGGCCTTATTATCAAGCCGGCAATGAAACACAGCTCGCATCTACACCGGAATTTAGACGACTTACCACAAAATCTGATATTATCACTAACGAACGAGAAAAGAGCATCATAACAAATAAAATCGATTCTAAACGCTTGCAAATTGATCAGTGGTAATATGGTGGAAGGGGCGAGGAATAAAATTAGTTATATCATAAATCCAGTAAAACGGAACGTGTCTAATCCCACAGCCTCTAAATTTGTGACCCACCATACTTAAATCAGCGAGGGAGGAGATGTTCAAATATTGGGCCGCTTTCTGAATGGAGACTCCCCATACTCCATGGGATCTTTTGTTTAATATGTTTAGGATTTTGGCCTAACATACAGCTTCTATGGGAAGCAGCGTGTTGAACTGCCATTGGTTCCTTTCCCTCTCAAAGGAGGATCGCAATTCAACCCACAGCACAATTGAGAGCGTTGAGTTGAAACATAATAATCGTCGTTGCTTTTGGTAACGTTTTGTATTCATTTTGATAATATATCATCTGGGAAAAGACACGCACGCACGCACGCACGCACGCACAAACGCACGCGCGCGCGCGCGCACACACACACACACACACACACACACACACACACACACACACACACACACACCGCGCGCGACGAACATATAGACAAACTATCAGAAAGATTGGGGAGGAAAGAAGTGCCACGATCTGGCATCGAACTGAAAGTCGTCTGAACGGCAAGGTATTGTCGGATTAAACTTTAGCTCACTGACGCTTAACTTAACCGAAAATATGAATTGTAGACGTCACTACAAGAAATTCAGACTGATTTCAAGCTGCGTGGAAACGCTAAGAGCACGATCACCGAATGCATGTTTTTGCTGCAATAATTGTAATGTTTTACACCAAAAAAAATACCACTGGGAAACAAGCCTCCGTCAGCAGACCAGTCAAGAAAGTTAATTAACGGACATTACATAAAACTTTGTCGTTGGCATACGACTGTCTCGAAAACCAATGGTGTAGCGCCATGAATCAGTCAGTTGTGGAGTTGCAGCGCCTGCTGTGGCTAGAGTCCGACCCTCGAGCGGCAGACTCTGTTGTTGTTGCTGCAGGTGAAGTCTCAGTCATGAGTGTCTGTGGGTGCCGACGTAATTCTTTTATTATTTGCCGTCTGCGGCTCATCCGTTCTTCCCACTGGGCCTCTCTCCTCTGCTCTGCTTTTTTTTATGCCGGCCTTGATGGTGGACCGCCAGCTGACCCTGTCTGAAGCTGCTGTCTCCAGGTCTGCTGGGTCGAGGCTGCCTGCCCTCAGGTCCCGCTTGCATACATCCTTGTAGCGGAGGACGGGGCGTCCTGTGGGTCTGTAGTCAGCTCTCCGTGCTAGGCATCCCTGCCTGAGTCTGGACGTCCTTGTTAGTGATGTGGTCCTGCCAAGTGATGCCCAGGTGTCTTCTGAGGCAGCGTAGGTGGAAGGCGTTCAGTCTGCGTTCTTGTCGAGAGTACAGGGTCCATGCTTCGCTTCCGTGTAGAAGAGTGCTTAGCACGCAGGCTCGGTATGCTTTCATTTTGGTGTTTGATGTTAGCATGGTGTTGTCCCGGACTCTCTTCCCCAGACGGCCCATCGCTGCTGCAGCCTTGTCGATTCGCATGTTCAGCTCGGCGTCCAAAGAGAGGTTGTTGGAGATGGTGGAGCCCAGGTAAGTAAAGTAGTCGACCACTTCAAGGGTGTGATCGCCGATGGAAATGTGGGGAGTGCTGCTGACGTCTTGGCCCATGATGTTTGTCTTCTTTTGGCTGATTGTGAGGCCGAACTTGGTGCAGGCATCAGCGGAGCAGGTGATGAGCCGTTGTAGCGTCTCCTCGGTGTGGGCAGTGAGGGCGGCGTCATCTGCAAACAGCATCTCCCTGATGAGGATTTTCCGCACCTTCGTCTTTGCTCGCAGGCGTGCCAGGTTGAAAAGGTTTCCGTCACTCCTAGTGTGGAGGAAGATGCCGTCTTCAGACTGTCGGAAGGCATAACGCAACAGCAGGGAAAGGAAGACGCCGAAGAGCGTCGGAGCAAGCACGCACCCTTGTTTGACACCGCTGTTGATTGGGAAGGGGTCCGAAGATGAACTGTCGTACAGGACAGTGCCATTCATGTTGTCCTGGAAGGACATGGTCATCTTCAGGAGTTTGGGGGGACATCCAATCCATGTCAAACGCTTTGGTCAGGTCGATGAAGGCGATGAACAAGGCTCGTCTCTGCAAGTGACACTTCTCTTGTAGCTGCCTCAAGGAGATTATCATGTCAACCTCGCAGCTCTGAAACTGCACTGTACCTTTGGGTTTACTCGTTCGGTGAGTAGCTGCAGCCTGTTGAGGACGACAAGGTTGAAGGCTTTGCCAAAAATGCTGAGGAGGGATATTTCGCGATAGTTGTTGCAATCGCTGCGGTTCCCTTTGTTATTGTATAGCGTGATGATGTTTGCATCGCGCATGCCCTGGGGTACGGTCCCTTCCTCCCAACACTTCAGCAGAAGCTCATGGAGGTGACTGAGGGGAGAACTCTCCTTGCCGGCTTTGATGACTTCTGGCAGAATGCCATCGCTACCTGGAGCCTTATCACAGGCTAGCAAGTCGATGGCCTTGCTGAGTTCCTCAATGGCGGGTGGGGCGCCGAGTTTCTCCATGGCGGGCTGGGGGATGGTGTTCTCGATGGCTGTGTGGGTGACTGAGTTCTCCCTGGAGTACAGCACCTGTAGTGCTCCTCCCATCTCTCCTTGTGTTTGCTGCGGTCGGTGATGACATCCCCCAGGTAGATTTTAGAAGAGCAATATTGATGGCGCTAGGGCCAAACGCTTTCTTAATGCCATGTACGAGGGTACGTGGCGCGGATGTTGCCGCAGTTGGCGGAGTTCTGGATGCCCTGGCACATGTACTCAGCCAGTACTCATTCGCGCATTTACCGGCGGTCTGCTGAGAGTTGTTGCGAGCTTTTTGGAGTGCATCCAATGTCTTTGCAGAGGGCTCTCTCTTGTGATTGAAGAGCGCGACTTGCTTAGCAGCAATGGCAGGCTCCATCTCCACGATTACTGCTTTAAACCAGTCGTCATTCTTCCTCACTCTCTTCCCGAATGTGTCCGAGGCCGATTGGTAGGTGACATCGCAGATGTGGTTCCACCGTGACGAAGCGCTGTCTGTCGGGCAGTCCTCAAGGGCCTTGTCAATGGCTCTGGCAAAAGCGTTCGCGCTGTTCGGGCACTGACGTCATGGCTCTGTTGATTCGAGGACATCCCTGCTGCTTGGAGCGGTGGATTCGCTTGGGCCGAAGACGCATCTTGCTGCCGACCAGGGAGTGGTCAGTGTCGCAGTCAGTACTGTGGTAGCTGCGGATATCGAGCACGTGGTTGAGCAAGGATCTTCGGGTGATCACGAAGTCGAGCTGATGCCAGTGACGGGATCTACGATGCCTCCAGAACACGCTGTGGTGTGGATTGGTGGGGAAGGAGGTGTTCATGATACAGAGGTCGTGGTAGGAGCAAAGCTCAAGTAGCCGCTGTCCGTTCTCATTGAGCTTGCCGATGCCAAAGCGGCCGATGCAGCGGGGCCAGGAGCTGTGGTCTGCACCAGTCCGGGCATGCATTTCTTCTCCGTAAGGTTGCCATTGGAGGGGATGCTTGTCTCTTGCAGCGTGACGATGTCAATGTTGAACCTCTTCAGCTCGCGGTCGATGAAGGCTGTTTTTCTGGCGTCGTCAACTTGCGTGTATGTGTGTTTTGTGTATGTGTACGCGCGTACGTGTTCAGGAGTGGGGTTGTGGAGAGAAGGGAGAAGTGGGAAGGAAAGTGAGGTTTGAGCAAGTTCCCGAGCAAGAACGGGTGTTCCTTTGCAGGTACTTCTCTGATCTTGGCTTCCAGCTCTTCATAGACCTCATCCTTAGCCTCAGCTGTAGAGCAGAGTATGGGAGCGTGGACGCTTAGACACTTTGTTGGTCCAGTAGAGGTTGTGAGCCGTAGAGAGACGATTCGTGCTGTCCGCTTAGAAGGTGCTTCAACTGAGGACAGGAGAGTTTCGCATTGCGAATCCGACGCCATGCAGTCGGTGCTCCTCTGGCTCCAGTCCTTGCCCAAAGAACGTGTGTTTCTTCTCCATGAGGCAGTCATTAGAGGGGAGGCTTGTCTCTTGCAGAGCGACGATGTCAATGTTGAACCTCTTCAGCTCGAGGTCGATGATGACTGTTTTTCTGGCGTCGTCAATTTGTGTGTGTGTGTGTGTGTGTGTGTGTGTGTGTGTGTGTGTGTGTGTGTGTGTGTGTGTGTGTACGCGCGTGCATGCGTGTACAGGAGTGGGGTTGTGGAGAGAAGGGAGAAGTGGGAAGGAAAGTGAGGTCTGAGCACGGAAAGCGGTTTCCTAGTCATTCATCGAATGGTCTGAGGTAATTTACTCTGACCCAGACTAACGCAGTCTGAGCGGTAGTAATCTCCCCCCCCCCCCCCTCCCCCCCCCAGTTAGTTCCAGTAAATAGTGTTTGATCGCTCCAGTAAATAGTGTTTGATCGCTTAAGTTGTTTTTGGAAGCACTTTTCTGTTTAATATTCCTCGTTTGGGTGCTTTGTGTTGTTGGGAAAGACGGTGTCTTCTTTGAAAGGTCGGCCATTTCTACCACAGACCATCCTGAAAGATACGATCCCCACAGGAGTACCGATCCATTAGGACAGACGACCTTGGTAGTTCACTGTCTTGAAAACGCTTTAGACAATAATTCTGATGTAAACTACATGAAGTAAAGAAAAGACAGAATGACAAGAAAGTCGTTTTACGTGGAAGAGTGCGAGGTACAAGTCACGGGATGTTAGTAGACTGGTTGACTTCTGGACAGAGATGATGCTCTGCGTCTTGTTCTTTGCCTCTATCCCTTCATCTTTGTATGTTGGGTTTTGTGTGCGTGTGTGTGTGTGCGTGTGTGTGTGCGTGTGTGTGTGTGTGTGTGTGTGTGTGTGTGTGTGTGTGTGTGTGTGTGTGTGTGTGTTTGTGCGTGCGTGCGCGCGCGCGTGCGTGTGGATGTCTGTGCGTGCATGTGTGTGTGTGTGTGTGTGTGTGTGTGTGTGTGTGTGTGTGTGTGTATGCTCGTGCGCGTGTGTGATGTGTGTGGTATGTGTATTCGTTCTTGACAGAGAGAGAGAGAGAGAGACAGAGAGACAGAGACAGAGACAGAGACAGAGAGACTATGAGTGCGTGCATGTGTGCGAATGTGTGTGTGTGTGTGTGTGTGTGTGTGTGTGTGTGTGTGTGGCGCGCGCGCGCGCGCGCGTGCGTGCGTGCGTGTGTGTAAAAGAAAAAACAAACGAGAACATTGAACGGGCACTGAAGAGAAAACAGACGGAGAAAATCAAAGACGTCGTTTGCCATCTCGGCTATCTGAAGAAATTGGCGCAGGGAAATCAGGCCGAGTACATCTGCACGATCCATAGGAATCCAGGTCTAAAACTGGGGGCAAGAAGAGACCACGTCCTATCTTGGTCTGGTTTTCATCCAGAAAATCAAAAGTTGTAATACACAAAACACCCTGAAAAAGCCATAACAGTTTCAACAGGTATATCTCAACGAGACCTTACGCCTCTACAATCAACCTGCTGCACGAGACCAAAAAGCAACGAGGCGGTCCACAGAGTGACTACCTCCCATGACGGAAGATCATCTGACATGATGCGTGAAGAAAAAGCCTGGACAAGACAAAGCTGATGTCCACACCGACATCCCAGATTACCTCTTCCGCATAGGTGTGACAGGTCAGTTTCCAGTAGCTTGGACTGGCCAGATTCGTGAGTAATTGAAAGAAAAGAACTGTTATTCAACCACCAGACGAGAGACCAAACAAATTACAGAACAAACGCTACGTGTTTAGACCTCTTTGGTCTTCTTCACATCCGATGCGAATTCCACATCCATTTTGTGTCCAATTTGAGGAGATATAGGCTTCCTTTCTTCTTCTTCTTCTTCTTCTGCGTACGCAGGCTGATATTCCTGTGGACACCCCCTGTATAGAAAGGCAAGAATTATTCCTATCTACCCGACAAAGGGAGTGGAGTTTTGTGTGCATGACCGTTTTTCATCCCGCTATTAAGGCAGCCATACTCCAACTTCGGGGAAACTGCATGCTATGTGTAACGTGTCATCCATACTGGCCTTCTCTTCCGAAAGTTGGTGATGGGATTTTACGTGTGTGCAAGATGTTATGTATGCATTCACACACGGAACCTCGGTTTATAGTCTCATTCGAAGGAGTGTATGGGAAATGGAGTCAGAACCAATGTTAACTCCGAGGGAAAAATCCCCCTGTACCGAAACGGCCCAGCAGAGGATATGGGGCTGACTTTTCGTCCTTCGTTTTCATTGAATGTTGTTCGGCTTGCTTGAAGAAAACCCAAAGAGATCAAAACGCGTAGTATTTGTTTCGTAATTTGTTTGGTATCTGGTCTGGCGGTACAGTAATTTTTGTTTTAATTTTGTTTCAATGTTCGCCTGCAGTCACCTCACTTCGAAATCAACATTCATGACATCAGCCTAGCAGTTTGCTGTAGAACATTATGATCATCATTATCGTTTGAGGTGCGGTTCTGAAACTTTCAGCTTTCAGTTTGTGTGGTGTAGTGACATTTCATGCATGATCTTGTATGCAACAACAGTAATTTGCCTGTTCTTGTTTCTGCTTTCTGTACGTCTGTAGACGGTGTGCTCAGTGGTGAAAAATATTTCCCTGACAAATCATTTTTTCTCTGTTTGAACATGTATGTGTGGACTATGAAATCGTACGAAACATGATGACTTTGTTAATCCCATTTACAATTGGATGTTTTTAGTTTTCCTCGAGTCAAAAATTGATGACCAAGACGCCTCCCCCCCCCCCCCCCCCCCCCCACACACACACACACACACACTTTTTTTGTGTGTGTGTGTTTTTACTGAAATATTTAGAGAACATGGTTATTGTAGTAAAGTTCACTGTCATAAATATTTTTATCAGTGTTCTTGGGGTATTGCTATTGCGATGAAAAGTGGCTTTATCGACTCTTTTGATAGAGTCTTGTAATGATAACTGTGTATCTTAGTTTCTTATTAAAAAAGAAATTAACTAAATATGAGAAAGACGTTTTACTCGGTACAGTTTCTATTGAACCAGAAGGATCATGTTGTAGCAGTGTTGCTCTTCATGATGATCTTGAGTAGAAAATCTCATCCAAATGAAAAACAAGTGTTTGTGATGTGTCATTAATGGGTGATTTTAAAGCTTACATCAAGACACTTCCTGTTTCCCTCCATGTAGATCACACAGATGCGATTCTCTTTCCTTGAATGGTTGATATGAATAATGGATACACAGTCATGCCACGACAGAGGTTTTCTTCAGATCAAAGTAGACCTAATGAATACAGTTATCGGTTGTCAGATATTTGCAAACCACATTCTCTGTAAATATTCAACGGAAGACTGGCAGTGATGCTAGGGTAGGAATGTACGCTACCAGCGCGCGTATCGTTGTGGGTAAGTGGGTCGCCCAGCTACGAAAAAAAAAAGAAAAAAAAACCGACACCATTTCCACGATTGTGGCTTTAATATTGAAGTTTCTGAACACTCACGATTCGAAGGGCAGAATAAACAAGCACCCGCGCGACTGCTCCGCATAAATTCTCGTAAATTGCTCTCTTCCAGCAGTCATGAGAAAATGATCTCCCCTGTTTAGGATAAACTTTCCGCTCGGATCCAAATGCCGCACATGCCTGTCACCCAAAGTAAGTATCTGCCTTTGCAGGGATTCATTCGGACCTTGTCATTTTTTCTGGACTTGAAGTTCGATTTCCAGGTTTCTCACAAACAGGTATAAAATGTCAAGGTGCAGATGAGAATCCGTCGCGATTAGCAATCGCCCCAAGGTAAACGGCACTTACGATCTGCACCAGGGTAACTAAGAACAAATGGCACCGGTGCTATTTGAAATAGCACCAGTGCAAATGACAGTTGCGATTTGCACTGGGACAATTGTCAATCGTCCCAAAACCTTTAAATGAAGTAGCCTCCTCTCTCTCTCTCTCTCTCTCTCTCTCTCTCTCTCTCTCTCTCTCTCTCTCTCCTCTCTCTCTCTCTCTGGAATTGACGGGAAAATTCTTAAGCTATCAGCATCTGTTATAGCAGAAACTCTCACATATATTTATAATCTCTGCATTGATAAGCATTGCTTTCCTGATGCTTTTAAACAAGCTAAAGTCATACCATTGTACAAATCAGGAAATATGGCTGATCCTTCTAACTATCGACCTATCTTTATTCTATCAGTTCTTTCAAAACCATTAGAACAACACATAAAAAAGTGTCTTCTTTCTCATGTAAAAAAAATTCGATCTACTACACCCTAATCAATCCGGATTTAGAGAGAATCATTCTTGTCAAACAGCTCTTACCAAGATAGTTGATCGATGGCTTTCAAACATAAACAACAAACACTTTTCCGGAGTACTCTTCGTGGATTTTGCTAAAGCTTTCGATGTCATTAATCATGAACTTTTGCTCAGAAAGTTAACTATTTATCGACTAACTTCCGACACTCTAAAACTCATTTCATCCGTCCTTTCCAACAGGCAACAATTAGTATTATTAAATGATTGTTATTCTACTTTGATTCCCAATAACTTTGGTGTACCACAAGGCTCGGTGCTTGGTCCACTGCTCTTCTTATTCTATATTAATGATTTACCATTAACCTTGACTTCTCATTGTGAAATGTTTGCCGATGATACCACTATCGACACTAATAACTCTAATGCTCAGCAAGTCTACCTTGATATTCAGAAAAATATCAACCTTCTCGTTAAATGGACACAACTCAATCACATGTCTCTGCATCCTCAAAAAACGAAATTCATGTTGATTACAACAAGGCAAAAACGTCAAAATGTAACCGAAAACTTGCCAATCCTTTATATTGGTAACGAAAAAATCAAAGAGGTTTCAAATCACAGAGTCTTAGGAATAGCAATCGACAACAACCTATCTTGGTCGAAACATTTAGAACTTCTTTCCAAAAATCTTGCTGTAAAACGGTATCAGCTCAGGAAAATAAAAAACTTTTTAGATTATCACACCAGAAAAATATTTTTTCAATCTTATATTCAGCCAAATATTGACTATGCCTCGACACTCTGGGATTTAGCTAGCAATAAGTTGCTTAAACCATTGACTAGTATATACAAGAGAGCTGTCAAAATAATAATTGATGAACCCTCGCTAGGGCACCCTGATTATGAACGAGCAGGTATCCTTCCATTCAAGACCAAACTATTGTACAATAAAGCACTCTTTATGCATAAAATACTACACGGCAGTGCTCCTTCCTATTTAATGAATATATTTACTTCTAATGATCATCGTCATTCGCATAAAATAAATCTCCCTTTCCCATCAATTAATTTATGCAAATCAAGCCTTGCTTATTCTGGTGGGTGGCTGTGGAATAATATCCCAGAAAAACTGAAAAACGAACCAAACACTAGTAAGTTTAAATCCAATCTTTTTAGGTACTTGATGTATCTGTCTGATCTTACACCACTTTGCCCAAAGATGTACCAATAACTGTTCTGTGTAATGTTTCATTTTCCTTATCAGTTCTTCCTTTTCTTCCATCCCCCCTCCTCTCATTTTTAATTGTCCCCCATCCCACCCCATCCCACTCCCACCCCCACCGTCTCCCACACCTTCTGTCGGTGTTCCCTCTGTACATAGATTTTGTATCCTTTTGTATTTTCGTATTTCATATTTAAGAATGATTTTTCATTATTTTATATTAATCAATATATTTTTTTTCTTTTCCTTTCTTAAATTTCTTTTGGCCCCGGAGGGCTGGATGTAAAAAAGCAGTGATGCTTATTCCATTACCCTCTGAAAATAAAAATTCGTTCGTTCGTTCGTTCGTTCTCTGTGTGTGTGTGTGTGTGTGTGTGTGTGTGTGTGTGTGTGTGTGTGTGTGTGTGTGTGTGTGTGCGCGCGCGCGCGCGCGCGCGCGCGCGTATGTGTAAGAACTTGCATTCGCTTCTCTGTCAATTACTCGTCGCGACAAGTGCCAGTTACCTCGACGTTTACAGACCAACTTGGCCACTGATTTCCGTGTGTGTGTGTGTGTGTGTGTGTGTGTGTGTGTGTGTGTGTGTGTGTGTGTGTGTGTGTGTGTGTGTGTGCGTGCGTGCGTGCGTACTTGCGTGCATGTGTGCGTGCATGGGTGTGTGTGTGTGTGGAAGAATTGTTATTCACTATTTTTGTTACTGCCCGTGTTGATTTAGCCGAGAGAAACCCCCACTGAATTTACATTCACTGGTCTCGGTTACCAACTTCGCTCTGTCCGAGTGAAAATTATGAATACATGAGTTCCAAAAGCAGTTTGTTGTGGAAGTAGAGCGGATTATTTGCACACAAAAAATGTAATTAGATAAACAATTGTGAAAGCTGGAATTCTGTTCACATGATTACTATTCACTGTATGAACCTGAATACTTAAACATCAAAATGTGCAGGGGAAACACTCTATAAACTCAGGTTCGGACAAGTACCGAGGGGACCCTATGCTGACCTGGAAATTCCTGCAGAATGCGGACTGCTCAACAAAATAACTTTGCCAGATGCTGTCACCAGTGAACGCCCATTTCAGAACTCAATTTACACACACACACACACACACACACACACACACACACACACACACACACACAGAGAGAGAGAGAGAGAGAGAGAGAGAGAGAGAGAGAGGGGCTACTTCATTTTAAAGGCTTTGGGACGATTGACAATTGTCCCAGTGCAAATCATAACTGTCATTTGCACCGGTGCCATTTGTTCTTAGTTACCCTGGTGCAAATCGTAAGTGCCGTTTACCTTGGGGCGATTGCTGATCGCGACGGATCCTCATCTGTACCTTGACATTTCAGAACAAGACTAAGCCATGTTTAAGTTAAACATCCAAGCCTCCTGCAAGATCAAGCTGTAACCAGCGAAGACCAGTCTACGCATTTGTTGGACCAGTCCGAGCAGCACAAGACCAGTATATACCAGTTCGGTGCCAGACTGCGTTACAACAGGATTCTTTTCTGTCGCAGTAAGACAGCCCCAGAGTGGTTTAGGGCCACCTTGATATCCAGACAGGACCAGTCTCCGATGGTATCAGACCACTCAGCGTCACGGAAACAATATCCTATTACCGTAGTACCAGCCTCAGTCTGCTTGGGTCAGCCTACTTCACCACAGGAACAGCGATTGATACTATCGAACTGTGTCGGTACTGGAGAAGCACGTGTCATCGCTCGACCAATCGATGTCAACGTGTGACTCGGTTGTTTATTCAGGCAAGACTTCTTCTTTGTCCCCCTTCATCTATCTCTGAAATTCAGTCGATACCATTTTTTTTTTTTAACTAGAAATGTTTGACTCATGATCCCTTGGAATTTCTCAAGCATTGTCCATGCTGAACTAACCTTTACCTTGATCTGAAAGAAACTGCCTGCTTAGTTAAATGATACACACGCACGCGCGCTCTGTGTGTGTGTGTGTGTGTGTGTGTGTGTGTGTGTGTGTGTGTGTGTGTGTGTGTGTGTGTGTGTGAGAGAGAGAGATAAAGAGACAGACAGACAGACAAATACGGAGAGAGAGAGAGAGAGAGAGAGAGAGAGAGAGAGAGAGAGAGAGAGAGAGAGAGAGAGAGAATGTTGCTTATAGTTCAGCAGACCGCAAAGAGTCATAGCAGGGCAGTCAGCGCGTTGAAGTCAACTGTCAAGTCATATTAAAAAAAAGAAAGCGACACAACTCATTAAAACACACCTTCTAAAAAAAAACACCGGAATTTCGTTAAAATCTTTCTTCCGTAAAATCTTAGATCAGACGAAAAATGTTGATCTCTCAGAAATTACATAATCACATCGGGCGGGACATCCCTGAACAGGGTTTTCATGGACTCTGCTGCTAAGTGTTTGTGTCTCATATCATGCAAGTCCCAACATTCTAAATGAACATGTTTCACTGTGAGTGGTACATGACATGGAATGCGCCACGGAGCTTCTTCGCCTTTTAAAAGATGAGAAAGGGTGTGAAAGGAGTGCCCTGTGTGCAAGGGACACGAGACCGTTTCTTCTTTACAGTCGCCCCTGGAACATGGTAAAACTCTTTCAGGGTTGGACGGATTTGAAAGAGTTTGTTATCCGTTTGCGAGTTCCTTTCGTCTTGCCAGAGGTCTTTAACGTAAGCCTGAGCTTTAGGTTTCAGATTAGTGTGAGGGATAGACAACCTGCTCAACTCTTTGTTTGTGGCACTCTTGGCAAGTTGATCGTCTACCTCATTGCTTCGAATGCCCACATGGCTGGGAACCCATGCAAAAACTATGTTGTATCCATCAGATTTCACAGAGGTGTATAGGTCGAATAATTTCAGTAGATGAGGGTGCTTTAAGCTACAAATGCACAATGAAATGCCTAGATGTCCCAACTGATGTCAGTGACATTGCACTCTAATGTCGCCTGTCAAAGCTAAAGCTGCCAGTGAAATCCATCACTGAGAAGTTACACAATGGGTATAGGCAGGTTACTAACCGTGCTTGAGGACTCGGGAGAGATAACTGTGAGATCAATCCGGCCAAAAGTGAAGACTGGCTCAAAATGTTTAATCCAGGGGCGACGAGCGTGGCAAAGAAAAATCTCAAGATCAAGAAAATCATAGAACATACACAAACCAACATACAGAGGCTGGAGTCGATAGAAATGAAGTGGTGGTCAAAAGCAAATGGGAAAATGTAAGAAACTGAAGATACAGCAGTTAAAGGAAGAAGAGGATGCCAAGAGAATCCACAAGGCACATCATCAATACCAACAGGAGTAATGGACTACCGGGGAAAAAAGCACTCGAACGAAAGATGGCACATGGCACTTAACAGGATCAACTTATTCCTCAGATTTCTATCCGACCTCCCGTCTTCAAATTCAAACACGGTGAAATGGGGGAAATCAGATGACCCTGCGTGGTCGCTCTGTCAGGACAAAGAGTAGAACACTTCCTGAGTTCATTCAAAGCAGTGCAAGCCCGCGGAAGGTACACATGGAGGCACACCAATGTGGTAAATTAGATCGCACATGCGGTGAGCACCTCCAGAGGAAAACAGTGCCACCAGAAGCTCTAGCATCATCCTTTTGCGCAACAGGAGGCTACAAATCATGGTCTGCAAAACCTGTGACATCAAAAGCACGGAATCGGGGTTTACTGGATGGAGTAAATAACTGGGAGTGCAAAGCAGGCTTCCCAGAATGCGAAACAATCCAAAGATCATAGAGAAGGGTGGCTTGAGACCGGACATGATATTCCACTTAGATCATCAAAAGAATTGATTCTGGTTTAAACTCACACTATACTACAATGCAAAGGAGCAAGATCACATTTAAAAGAACGAAAATATTGCCAGTCTGGCCAACAGCTTGAGGTAATCTGACTTTCAAGCCAAAGTCATCGCCATAGAAATTAGAGCAATGGGATTTACAAGCTCATCAACCCATAATCTCATGAAACAGCTCGGGTCTCGTGATGAGAAGAGGTCTGGAATCGTAAAGACGATGGCAGAGGTAGATGAAAAGAGCTCAAGCAGGATCTGGTCGAGGGAGAACAAAAGTGAACTTCCAAAGGCTTACGTTTCCCCGCTTTGAACAGGTGTCCGACTGAACAGCCAAGGCCTTAAGAAGCCCAGCCATCCAGGAGTTATTGGCCTGAATTTCGGCAGCGCCAAAAACATGTTCAGGTATCAGAAGAGCATCTAGGAATTACGAAATTGATGCAGCCCGGCCATCTTAGCGTGAAAGAATTTCACGGCGGAAACACTTGTCTGGGGGGTGGTTTCTTCTCCTTAGACCATCTGCCGTCAAGCTCTCCCTGGAGTTTCTTCTCTCATATACATTTTTTCTTTCATTTGCTTTTTTTTTAAGAACCTTCCACTCCCCCCCCCCCCTCCACCCTCCCCCCCCCCCCCCCCTCCTTCCCCTTATTTTTTTTTAAACATTACAAAGCCCTGACGAAGCAGGAAATGTTAGCCTGTCGCTTGTTTTACCCCATAAATTACCTGTTAAACATGATCAATCTCTGTTTGTGTGTGCGCGCGAGCGAGCGAGCGTGCGTGCGTGCGTGA
>CM065730.1:41553081-41573081 GCA_033310375.1 Conus canariensis | reverse complement strand
GATCTAGCACACACGGGACTCTGCTGAACCCCCTACAGGCGACAATGTTTCCTAAGTTGCAGAGACTGCGTGAATAAACGACCCCACCCCACCCTCCACCCCCCTCCCCTCTCCTTCCTCCTGCTCCCTCCCTCTACACCATTCCCCTCCTTCCATCTGTCCTCTGAGGGTCACCTCCGCGTTAACTTTCAACGGTCAGTTTCAAAACGAAGTGAGTGAAGGCGAAAATTTAGAAAGAGAGGGGGTTAGTCACCGCTAAGACAAACAAAGTACAGGGTGTTTTGTCCTGTACTTTGTTTGTCTATGTCCTTGGCGATAACTAACCCCCTTTCATTTAACGGTCAGAAATACTGCATTCATTTGACACACAAAAATGAAGTTTACAACGTAAGAAAAGAAACCCTGCCGGATCCTGGAAACTGTTATCCTGACGCCACGGCAGCTTTCTCTGTTTGAGATCCATCGAACCTCCGATACACGTCGTGAGACAGCTTGTTGATCACATAACTGAGGTTTCTTTTCCCTCATAAAGAAGCTGCCTCGATCAAGATGTTGCCCAATGCATATACTGCATGCGAAAATCCGGGCACCAAGATGATCATTACACTCTACTGGCCCTTGCACCATGTTACTATGGGCAAGTTTACGTCGTCTGGACCCGTAGGACTAACCTTTCCACAGCAGCATCTCCAAATGGAGAAAGCAACCAAGGTTCTTTTCCATTAAAGTTAGGATATTTTACTGAGAATGACGGACATTTCCTAAGCACTGCCGTTTCTGAGACATTCCAACAGGACCTGCTGACAAGACTTCACACACCAGAACCGGCACTGTCCAGACACATCAGAATGAGCAATATCCAGACGTGACATCAGAATGAGCAGTGTCTAAACATAAACCGGCATGGGCTCTGTCTAGACATGAACATCAGGATGGATACTGGCCAGACATGACGCACCAGTCTGAGCACTGTCCTAATATAACATCTCACAAGAACGGGAACTATCCGACAAGACACCCCACAACAGAACCCCAGGAGTATCATGGTTTCAAAAGAAAAGAATAGTGATTTTTTGTTTGTTTGTTTTTTTTCTTTCTTTCTTTCTTTCTTTCTTTCTTTCTTTTACTCCAAAAGAATGCCCTGTGTACACGTCTGTGCAAAACAGTTTAAGCTAGAGAGGAAATAAAACATCCTTCTGGATGCAGAGTTTTTCTTTATTAGAGTCTGATTTGTTCATACACATATCACTTCTACACGGCATATGCTTTTAAACCGCTACTGTTTTGGATTGGTTGTATCTTGTCATTCAAATCTCACAAGTGCACAGACCACATTAACAGAAACCGGATTCCAACCATGCATTATATTTTCCCAGATGCATGTATCTGAACACAATTTCTTGTCAAATCTGACTGAAGAGATGTAAGATTTTTTTTAGAAAAACAAAAAACATCACGCCGACATCCTGATTTCCAGTTTTATTTCTGATGTCAGCAGGAAGCTGTTTACTAACAGCAGCGAAACTTTCTGGGGGTCAAGGAGGGTGATCACTTCAATGCCAGTCTCGGCTTGCCATAATCCAGGAAAGGAAAACACGTGACCCGCCGTTTTATCTCGACTCCTCCCCCCACCCCACCACCCCGACCCCGGTCCCCCCTCTGCTTTGATTTGTCCATCAAACCCTAAAGGAGTTGTTTTGCTTCCCTGGCTCGACCCCAAAGCCGGTTTGTTCCCCTACCCCCAGCCCCTCCCACTCTCCCTTTCCCCGCCATTACGGGACAGCGAGATGAAGTAAACCCCCCCCCCCCCTCCCCGATGTAGACTAGATTAAAACTGAAATAAGGAATTGCTGATATTTTTTTCCATTGTAGTGACATCAAAATAGAAGAAAACATTGAATTTCGCTCGGACATGAGAACGATCAAATGATGGTAGCAATATGCTTTGTTCATTCTAGTTTAGAATTTCAAATTAAAATCTTGGAGAATTATTCCGGCCGAAATGAATCATGTTCTCAAATACATTATAAATTTGTTTGACCCAACTCTCATATAATAATCAATCTTACGTATACGCTTCCATCTGAAATGGAAAGTAAATCTTGTGACATATTAATTGGGAACAGTTTCAAAAAAAGAGTGTAAAAGTGAAGAAAAAATAGAATGAGCTATACAGGATTATATTCATACATTATGTTGCTTATAGCAATGAATTTATTTTTTACCTGAATTCTCTGTCTGTCTCTGTCTCTCTGTCTGTCTGTCTGTCTGTCTCTCTCTCTCTCACGTACACACACACACACACACACACACACACCACACACACACACACACACACACACACACACACACAAACACGCGCGCGCGCGCATGCACGCGCAATCGCAGACCGCTGACCTGTCGAAAGAGCTGCATATCCGTCTCCATAAGTACGGGCACGCGCGCGCTCACACAAACACGCGCGCAAGCCACACGCACACCCGCAAGTAGCACGGATACGGGCACGTGCGCGCTCGCACACACACACACACACACACACACACACACACACACACACACACACACACACACACACACACATACACAGCGCGCGTGCGCACGCCCTGGAAATGGGAGGAGTGGGTTGCGGGACAAAACGGAGGATTATAGCCCATCATTTGGGGACGCGGGGGAAAAGAAAGGGGGCGTGGGGGAGGGGGAGAGACAAACGACTATGAGGACAAAACAGCGGGTTACAGCCCTGCATCTAAGATGCGGAGAAGAGAGGACTGTGGCGAGAATGGAAGGCGAGAGAATGGACAAAAGGCCGGGTTACAGCTCATGTTACTTGTAACTCTGCCGACCGCAGGGGTCATATTAGGGCTTTCACATCGTCACCTCGATGCCATGCATGTTCAAAAACAGGTTCTCCCTAACGTCCTCAAAACTCCTTAAAACATTGTATGTTTTTTAAGATAATTGATAGACCAACATAAAACATGGCTCTTTTAGACACTCAAGAAGCACATGCAGCGGAATATCCCTGAATAAAGGTGTTTTTTGTTTGTTTGGTTGTTGTTTTTTTGTTTTTGTTTTTGTATTGTTATTATTATAGAGTCTGTTAAAAGTCATGTATGCTAAATCCCAACATTCTACACTCCACTGCTGCAAAAGATTTAAAAACAATATCACGGCTGCTAACAGCCTGGTGCGACGACAGTACCTAATAAATTCAACTTTCACACACTCACGACTGTATCAGGTTAATTTCGAACAATCCTTCCCGTAGTAAAGCCATAAGTAATGATTTATGAACACATCTGACTATCGTGTTGCCGACTTTCGTTCGGATGTGCCGATAAAATTAGGAGTTGGTGAAATCTTGGAATTATAACATTCGGCCGATTATTGCCTTGTTGCTGAGACACTACATATGTAAAACGTTTTATTAATTTAAAGTGGCACAATGTCATTGTTCCCGAATACGTATTGTCAGCAAGCCACCCTAAACTCAGCTGCACGAGAGACATGTGTGTAAGAAAATAAAAGGCATTTTTTTTGTGGCATCATAGAAAACATACACTACGGTAATAATTCGTGCAAGTGGAGAATGAAAATTGAATGTGTATATTTTAATGTGAACAAAGTTTTCAAATTCTGAATATAGGAAGAAAATCAGTACTGATCTCAATGTTTCGATCCACCTCCAGCGGTTGATACGACGGACACGTGACAGACTGTGGTGTCATATGATCAGATCCCCCAGGACTCACAGTTCAGCTTCGGTATGCGATACCAGGTGATGTGATGAGCAAACGATATCATATGCTTTTGTTTACATGTAGGTCAGGTCACTGCAAACAGCGCCTGACTTTCCAGGCCTCTGTATCAGTTGAATTCATGAAACGAGCCACTCTACCTCTTTACTCCTTTCACAGTGAAATCCTTTCACTACATCAGACACATCATGCGATCTGAATTTTGTTTTTATTTTTGCTTACAGTTCCATTAGCTGACCTGCAGGATCTGAAGGACGTCAGGAAATTTCCTGTGAGAACAACTGTCCAAAGCTTAGGTATTAATGCTTTTATTTTTTCAGCAACTTTTTTTCCTTTCCACACTTTCGTTTTGTTCCATTTTACTACCCTTCGCTGGCTGCTTTGGGGTGCTGTTGGATTCTTTTTTGAATCCTTGGTGATGAGAACACCACAAAATTATGGACTGTGGTGTGTCTCTATCTGACACCAAGAGCACAGACACAATCAGCCGTGTCTCCCTGATGAGTCCGACCCAGCGGACGAAAGGCCTAGGAGCAGGCAATACAAATAGATGTGCCTTCGAGAGGGATTGCGATGGTTCCCTCAGGTAGCTAGTGAAGGGTTTCTCATATTTATAATATATTCCCCCATTTTCTTCATCTTCAAACCGCCCCCACCCCCACCCCTTTTTTTTTTTTTTTTTTTGCTAAAAGTTCAAATCTTTGCCAAGTCATTACTATAACGACTGAAGAATTGTTAGGCTGCACTTGTTTCCCCCCACTACTTAATTGTTCAGCATTACAAAGCTTAGGTATTGGTTTGATAGTTGATGAAAGTGATAACAGCAGGAAATGTATGAAGCTGTCTCTGGCAATATCTCCATTCATATAAAGCGTTTGGGATTACATGACGATTTGATTAAAGACAGTTGCTCCTGAAATGAGCTCTCTCTCTCTCTCTCTCCTCTCTCTCCTCTCTCTCTCTCTGTGTGTGTGTGTGTGTGTGTGTGTGTGTGTGTGTGTGTGTGTGTGTGTGTGTGTGTGTGTGTGTGTACAACGCTGGGGTAGGGGCTGGAAAGTACTGACACTGGGAGGCCAGAATCGATGGTGGGAGTGGAAGGAAGGGAATGTGAACAGAGGAGTTGTTGGCACAAGCTGGCCTTTCAAACTTGTTAGTGAGGATTAGGAGGAGTAATGGGGATTAGAAGGAACAAGCACAAGTGCGCGCGCGCGCGCGCGCGCGTGTGTGTGTGTGTGTGTGTGTGCGTGCGTGCGTGCGTGTGTGCGTGCGTGCGTGCGTGCGTGCGTGCGTGCGTGCGCGCATGTGTGTGTGTGTGTTTCTCGCATCCTTTAACTTCTTTTTCACACTGTAAACTGGACTATACAACGTCACTCGGTTTTCTCTCCTTTCTGTTGCGCGCGCGCGCGCGCGCGCGCGTGTGTGTGTGTGTGTGTGTGTGTGTGTGTGTGTGTGTGTGTGTGTGTGTGGTGTGTGTGTGTGTGTGTGTGTGTGGTGTGTGTGTGTGTGTGTGTGTGTGTGTGTGTGTGTGTGTGTGTGTGTGTGTGTGTGTGTGTGTGTGTGTGTAGTGACTGCGTGCGTGAATGTTCAGACGATGACTTAGGATCAAGAACAAGAACAAGACCATCAAATACAACATATTCGTGCACGCGCGCGCGCGCGCGCGCGCACACACACACACACACACACACACACACACACACACACACACACATATATATATATATAACAATAAGAATAACAACACACACACCCCTCACGCACACACAGACACAGACACACACACACACACACACACACACACACACACACACACACACACACACACACACACACGACACCCCACACACACACATACACACACATAGACATTCACGCGCGCGCGCGCACACACACACACACACACACACACACACACACACACACACACTCACTCACTCACTCACACACACACACACACACACACGCACACACACACAGACACACAGACACACACACACACACACACACACACACACACACACACACACCAAGGCTTGCACACTCACATCCGTGGACTCTCTAATTAACACGCTGGCATGACCCCACTGATGAACACACACCAGCGCACACACGTCTACAGTATGCGCTAGTGGCCTGTGAAGAGAAGGAAAGGTAATAGAGCCATCACAAACATGTATTACGACCAGAAAACTGTGCTGACAAGAAAAGGCAACGCAACTACACAAACAGGACGTATTACTGTGTTGAGAGGTATAGGCAATGCAACCGTAACTAAAATGGCGTGCTACGACTAGAAACTGTGCTGAAAACTGTGCCGAAAAGTGCAGGCCAATATTAAGGTATTCACCTAACAATGAAGTTCATTTTCTCTGTGCACAAACGAAATTGCCTTCTTCCTGTTTAGGTAGTGTGTACAATAAGGACGTAGCAGCCGACTAAACCTCTGCTTTCATCTAGGCCATCAATGGCTGTGGAGAGGTAATTGGTTGGTTCAAAACAGTAGTTCATGTTAGTTACTTGAATGCTTTGGTTCAAAACCATAGATTCAGATCAGGCACCAACAGTCCGTGTTTTTCCCATAACACTCTAACACTCAAAGTTCCATGCACTAATTGTTGGAGGATCTGCTCTCCCCATCAACATTCCTGGCAAACTTTGGCACAGTTTGACTCTTGCGATTCATTGTGCCTGACTTCGACATTGTTAGAATGATTCATATCTCCGTTATGCAAACACAATTAATCCCTTATGTCCCGTCCCCTTGCCTTTCCACTGCCCCTGTTGTCTGCCGTGCTCCAGCATTCACTCTGTTCTGTTCGAGAAACAGTGCATAAACACAGAACAGTCATGCTCAGTTCCAATTACTTCGCCTTTCTCAGGATAACAAAAACGCCTTCATGTCCATTCGTTTACATCTTAGCCGACAACGGACATAGTATAAGGCTTGAACCTAAGTTAACAGCATAACTATGTACAAAATCAAAACTGAGGTTAGAATCTCAAACAGCTGATTTCCAAAATAAAAAAGCCGGTCTAAAGTATTTTTATGTTTCACACTTTATATGTCATTCAGCGCAAATGGAAAAAAATATTGACTTCCCATTTTAAAAACAAAGCATAATCACATCAAGTAGAACATCGTTCAAAGTCTTCCCAGTGTTCAGTGAAATGTTTGTGTCTAGTGCGGTGCAACTCCAACCACTCAATAAGATGTTTTACTGATTCACTGTGACTGAATCACTGATCACATGGCACATACGATGGACAGGGACTCTTCACCTTCAACATGAAACAATGTGTAAGGAAAATGAGACCAGTATGAAGACAGCAAAACACTGTTTCTTCTTAAGCTTTCCGGAGAGACATCGAAACAAAACTTCTTGAAAGGATCTGAAAGATTTTCTTGTCAGCTGGTATGTTCAGTTCCTCTTGCCAGAGGTCTTTAACGCTTTTTCTTTCACTGTCAGGTTGAAAGCCGAGTAGGGAATGGACTTTTTGATGATTTATGAAACTCAACACATGTTAGCAAGATGGTTAATTAAACACATTGCGTCGAATGCCAAAATGGCCGTGGACCCAATGAAAGACCATTTTGTAGTCGAGATTTTTTTTTTTTTTTTTTTTTGAGAATGGTGCATAGTTTTCGGGACTTTCAGAATAAAGGATGGTTGATGATGGATGGCAACGGTTTTATGACCAAAAATGGAATCAGATTGGTAACAACTCTCATGCTGAGACTGATAAACCTTCAGAAGCGCCCGAACCAAAGCGTGGAGTTTGCGGTGTAGACAGAGCTGTCATGACGATGGGAGTATGTTTTGAGATTGGACAGGCTGGAGAAGAGGGACGGAATGTGGCAAGCTCAGTTCAGTTCAGTTCATATTGTACACATATCACAGCAGACTGCAGGGGTCATATCAGGGTTGTCATCTCGTCAAAGTCGTTTCCATGCGTGTTTGTTTGTTCGTTTGATTGTTATTTCTTTTTCGTATTTAAGCGATGTAACGCTATCGTTCCATTCTGTTCAAATCTACGAAAAACGTCTGGAAACTGGGAACACTTTCACATAGTTCAGAGTAGAAGCAGAGTAGAACCGCAAGTAAAGTTGAGGTTCCCCTGAAAGATCGTCTGTGTTAAGCCAAATTTCATAACAAATATGTCAATCCGGAAAAAAGAAACGGTAGCGCTGGCTGAATGGGTTTTAGACTGCGTGTGTTTCGGATTCATGCTGTACATGTTATGGGAGAATAATGTTTTAAAAGTGACTCTCTGCAGTTCTTTTCACATGGCCCGAAACAAGGTTCTCAAGTATCTCAGAGAATACATCTCAAATTAACTTCAGTCCACTACTCCTTCCCCCTCTACCCCATTACCCCCCATGAGAGTGAGAAACTATGTTTAGATTTAGAGTCCATTTAGGATGCCAGGACCGATGCTGTGAGCTCAGCAATGCAGATGGAGCTGTCTAAGGGAGTGTGTTTTGAACATTTCTCAGAGGGAGCGGTTGAGCAGTCAGCAGAAGCTACTGTTTCTCCGGTTTGGAACCGTCAGTAGATATTTGCTGAAAGGATGGAAATTCATGATGAAGTTTGGCAAAAAAATGTCTTGAACACCACAGAGCTGGCAGAGTCTTCGGGGTAAGAGGCAATATCAAAGCGGATCTCTGGTGACCATAATGGATCATCTGAAAATTTCGAAAAATCACAAACGACTCCAAGGTAAATGTCTGCATTGTTCAAATGGAGGAAATACGAATTTCTTGTTGAAATTTGGGCGAAAAACAAAATCATAAGAAAGGATTTTTTGGTTAGATAACAGCTTCAAACAACAGTTTAGAGAAAATTTTGGTCGACGGTTGGGGATAGCTGGTACCCTGGACTCTACGTAGACTTTTCACAGAGGTTGTGCGGAACACCTCTACACAGAGTCAAAACCCTTGATGGTGTATGAAATCCTGAGGTTTGAGATACAAAGGCCTAGCAGACCCATAGACAACACAGTCATTGTCCAGTTCAAAACAGATCAGTGATCTGTCAAGATGGAAAAGAGCTTTGTTATCGGCACCTGGTTTTCGTGTACTCCGAATCGGAGAATATTCATCGCTTTCCGACGAGAAAATTTTAGATGCTGGATGCAACCTTTAAAGCCTTTTTTATATCGAAAATAACTTACACAGATGGACTGGTGGATTTATCCGAGATCAGGAAAGTATACTGAAAGTTGTGAATGTGGAGACACCGAGTTTTGAAAGCTGATAAAGTAACACAATTTTCCTCGAATCCCTTTTGATATCATCCACTCAAAGTCGAAGTCGACATTGTACGTGCCAGCATGGTGGCTCACACTGCGTAGAGTGAAAAGTCGTCAACAACCACAGAAGACTCGGAACCTTGGCATACTGAACTGGCTATGTTATTCATTAAAGTGCTGAAGACAGCAGGAGAAAGGGTGCTTCCCGGAGAGACAATCAACTCCTGCTCGTGGATGTCTGACAGCGTGGTGCCATCGAGAACTTGAAACTGGCGGGGGGGGAAAGGGGAGAATGTGTACGTGTGTGTGTGTGTGCGCGTGTGTGTGTGTGTGTGTGTGTGTGTGTGTGTGTGTGTGTGGCGCGCGCGCGCGCGCGCGCGCGCGGGCGTGTGTGTGTGCGTGTGTGTGTGTGTGTGTGTGTGTGTGTGTGTGTGTGTGTGTGTGTGTGTGTGTGTGTAACAACTCAATATGACATCGACTGGAAAAACAGTTCTTTAAAAATCACCAGCATTTGATTTTTTCCTGACCTATATTAATCAGGCCAAATGATCCACACCCTGTGGAAAATTTTTAGAAGAAAATCTTCAAAGTTGACCCGCCCTCGGACCCTGTACAAAGAACTTAGACAGCAGATCGTGATATGTAAATGACCAGATTCGCATGCCACGTCCGAGTACACCCTACAGTAAGAGGTTTCGGTTTGTTAGAAATGATATGCGGCCCGACATGGTCCTTTATGCTCCTTGCACGAGATTTGGAAATACTGTTCAAACTTATTCCCTGAAGCCTGGATTTTCTGCTCGACATCTGCCGTCAACGTCCAGTTTTAATATCTATTCAGAAAAAAAGGATACCATCAGCGAGTTGAATAAGGTCACCTTTACTGTGGATCAGGTGGAGCTGATTTCACAGGTCACATTGAGTCGTGCCATGCGAAAATAAGTAGGGCAAGTCTCGTGTTGAGTCCCATTACTGTTATGCTATTTACTCAGAATGGGTCCTGTACTTGAACTGATCCATTTATTTTTCCAATGTTCCTCCGCTCAGCATGATGTCGGTGACTGTGCGCTCCTTCCCTCCCTTTCTCCCTCTCTCTCTCAAACACACACCCCACACACACACACACACACACACACACACACACACACAGACCATGAGAGGTCGTTCGAAGGTCACCTGGTGGGAGGGGACTCGGATAAGGAAGGAAGGGAGGAGGGATGGTAGTGGAAGTAAGAGGGGAGGGGCGATTGCTGCAATATATTGGAAGTCTTGACTTTGACAAGATCGAACAGGACGAGAAAATAATGCCTTGATCCTTAATTTGGAAACACGACAGAGAGAGAGAGAGAGAGAGAGAGAGAGAGAGAGAGAGAGGGTAGGATGCGCATGTATGAGAGATGGGCAGTGTGTGTGTATGGGGAGGGGGAGGGTTGAGGGGCAGAGGGAGGGCGTGTGTGTGTGTGGGGGGGGGGGGGGTGCGCGCGCGCGCGCATGCGTATGTGCGTGGGCACGCGGGAGCGTGTGGGTGCGTGCATCCGTTACTGCGTGCATATATCATAAAATTAATTCGTGCATTTTCCTAAACGGATCGAAATTTCATTATTTACAATGTACGTTAGAACTGAATCATACATTTTCTTAAATGGAAAAACATCTAATTTTTTTTTTCCATACATGACAAATTTACGTCAAGCGTTTTCCAAAATCGAAGAAATTTCTTCATTTTTCAAGTTACGACAGGATTAAGTCTTGCGTTTACCTAAACGGAATTCCACGTACGACAGAATTCAGTCACGTGTTTTCTTCAACAGAAAGAAATCACATAGTCACGCTTTTTCTTCACTGATGTTTGGAGGTAAGATATGGTGAGGTGGATTTTCGTTTGTTTGTTTGTCGGATTTTTGTTTTTGTTTTTGTTTTTGTTTTTTGTTGTTGTTGTTTTTTTTGGGGGGAGGGGAGGGAGGGTTGCCTGTTTGTCTTCACTTCATCTGAATGATTTTGAGAATTATCTTTTAAATTATGTGCGTGTTTATATAAACATTTACTGCTTCGTTTGTGCGTATATGATAAAGTTTTATTTGGTGATTGGACAGATAACTTAAAGAAAGACTTAGTTGTTTCCATTGATATTGTCGTATGTGGAAACTTCAGATTCGTACGATGGGAAAAACTGTATTCAATACAGAAAAAAAACGAAGAAAAGAAACAAGAAAAAAAAAGAAAAAGAAAAAAAGATGTTCCGATTCTCAAACAGTTATGTTAAGACTATACATTCATATAAATAGTTACGGATAATACTTAACAAAAACGGAAGCTCTGTTTCAGACCTAAGAAAATGGCATATGATTAGCACAAAACACAGTATTTATTTGATGCTGAGATCTAGGAACCACACTTTAACGATGGATGTCATCCCTGATCTCTTTCAGTTTTAATGTCCGGTTGTGAAATACTGGGCCATGAAATCATAACATTCTCGAGAAATAATAATCGTTTTTCTTACATTAATTTCATAAGAAAAATCAATATTTATACAGCAAAACTGGTTCCCGCTATTAGTCCTTATAACTACATGAATAATTCGACTGATGACTGGCGTTATGCTTAATGATACTGGCAAACTCTCATCAGAAATGTAAAGTTTCTTTCATTATTGGTATACAGATGGGATTTATCAACTGGAATGGATCAGTGACATTTATCACATATTAGTCAAAACAGGATTTGATTATGTGTGGAATCGTAAATGCATCCAAGCAAAGATCATTTATGTTGAAATGTAAGTTTTCCTTTGAAAAGTTATAGATGGCAGCATTTCGAAACAAAATTTTTTTACATACAATATATTTTTAAAATCGAGCTTACGCGAAAAAAGTATAGTTCTGTTCCTTTATGCAAACCTACTTTCAATATTCTATGTTAGATGTTACAACCATTTCCTACTTGCTGGGACAACGCGAGCTAATACAATTGCAAGAAAAAAAAGTGACATGAATTCTATTACAGATGAGTTTCATTTCCTCATTGGATATCTCAAATATGCCGACATCAACTAAAGAAAACACCTCATAAACATTAGGATCCAAGGTATCTGTTCCCATTTTGTTATTTACTTTCTATAAACAAAAAGTGCTTTCAAGATAAAGTGAATTCATCAAATCTTGCAATGTTGTGTACAGTTTTTCACTTAATTAAAGAATTATTGTACGTGTAAGTGGCAGGTGTTGCGCTAATGAACCTACATCATGCTGTTCTATGAGATTCCCTATGCTTCACCAGCGGTCACAAGTTAATTAAATGTTGAGTGCGTGTGTACGTGCGTGCGCGCGCGTGCCTGTGTGTGTGTGTGTGTGTGTGTGTGTGTGTGTGTGTGTGTGTGTGTGTGTGTGTGCTCGCGCGCGCGCGCGTATGTATGTATGTATGTGTGTGTGTGTGTGTGTGTGTGTGTGTGTGTGTGTGTGTGTGTGTGTGTGTGTGTGTGTGAATTTTCACCAATAGAAACAGCGAGACAGAAACAAGAAGCAGGCCGAGAAACGGGACTAAAAGAGTGGAGACCGGTGGGTAGCCATTGACTAAGGACAGGCAAAGGTCGTGTACTGTACAGGCAATATATACATGTATATACATTGTCCTTCTGCCAGTACAATGCGGATTTATAGAATGAGGAAAACAACGTTATTGACCGACAAACTGGTACAGGATACAGAAACACCCAGAGCTCTTGTTTCAATATCAAAAGTTTAGCTCGCGCGTTGGTGGCAGAGCAAAAAGAAGGGAGAGAAGAGAGGAAAAAGAGGTCGAGAGGGGCCTGGGAGGAAAACGTGCAAGTGTCGCTTGCTGTGTGGGAGAAATCAAACAACGAAGATCCTTGTTCCTTTGCCAAGTAAGCTAAACGAGTGAAAGAAAGTGGGACAAAACCTGAATATTGCATTCCAAGGCCCGTGCGTTACTGTGTGCAAACATTCGCGTATGCATACGTTTGTGTTCAAATGCTTGCCTAAAACTGCACCAGTGCTCTCTCATACCTCATGGTCCAGGCCCTTAGCCCCCAGACTCTGACAAATGAGTGGGCCTTCTGCGGACACATTATAATCTTGCTGGCCAAAAGACCCCCCACCCCCACGCCCCCACCCTCCCTCTCCATCGCTCTGACTTTGGCAAAAACATCGTGACAACGGCATGTAGTTTGAAGGTGACCAGCAGGGTGGGAAGGACAGTGGAGGGGGAGAAGGTCAGAGGTGGGATGAGTGGGGGTGGGGGGGGAGCAGATTGCTGGAATGAAGTCTTGACCTTCGCAAAATTATAGAGGGCAAAACGAAGCGCCATGGCCCTTGATTCAGATATAGATGGGATATCTGTGCAAGAGAGACATAAGTGATTATGTGTATGCGTGTGTATGTGGAATGTGTCCGTGCATGTGTGGGTGCGTGCGTGCGCGCGTGTGTAGGCGTGTGCGTGTGTGTGTGTGTGTGTGTGTGTGTGTGTGTGTGTGTGTGTGTGTGCGTGTGTGCGTGTGTGCGTGCGCGTGTGGGCGTGTGTGTGTGTGCGTGTGTGCGTGCGCGCGCGCGTGTGTGCGTGTGTGTGTGTGTGTGTGTGTGTGTGTGTGTGTGTGTGTGTGTGTGTGTGTGTGTGTGTGTGCCAGATGAGCCGGCAGGCTACCAGGAATCTTCCAATCACCCTTAGCCGCAAATGTCAAGAGATGCCAGTTCTCTTCAGCCGCAGATTCCTATATTTTCGTGGAGAAAGTGAAGTTGCGAGATTTGCAATCAATTACCGAAGCATCAGGTATAATGTTTCACATACCAGTCATAAGAAAGATTACACTGTGACCATTACTGGTCAGTCAGATAACGCGTTCAAAGCAGCGCGACTTCCAGCTTTCAACTGAGCTATTGCCACTGCTGTTGATTGTATGGTTTTCAAAAGAAGCACACTTTGGTTTGGCCACCAGTGCAACATTTGCAAACGTTCAAAACTGTTGCTGTATGTTGACAGTATCATTGCCAGTGCTGGCTGCGTTTCATCGCACTTCGAGTGGTGAGTGTCTAGTTTAATAGAAAATAAAGTGAAAGTGACAACACAACAAACGTTGTGCTACCTTAGATGTCCTTATCCAGACGCACAGTCAAAAGCGGCCAATACTGGTAATATCATCACAAAATCCCGATGGTGAGCACACAAACACAAAATATTATCGCGTGCTCGGTTTGGGAGAATGATGTGAAAATATTCGTCATCTTCCACACTGTCAGAATTTTTGGCCGTCGGAAGACCGGGTACATTTCAAATGGAATGACCGACCCACTTGCTCAGATGCAGGAGAAAAGCTGCAGGTCATCCATAATTTCTTTCATCTGCCTGGGAATTACCTTCGCCTCAGTCCTGCTTGGTGCAGATACCAAGCTCCGGTCAGGGCCTCAGATTATAGACTGCTCATTGACTGTGTGTGTAGCTCGATCATGTCCATGCTCCCTTTCACGGTAACTCCCTTTCAGTTTCAGGTAATTAACTCGGTAAGAGAAGTTTAGCCCTCCCTTCTCTCAGAGCATCTTAGTGAAAGTTTTGCCACCAATGATGTGCTGCCAAAAGAAGAGCTCAACTAGTCACTAAAAACTTTGATGCACTGTTGTGACACAGTCTTTCTGGTGATCCACGGGTTCTAAATGTAACGCAGAGCAGACAGATAAACGAGGCTAAGAATGAGGAGAAAATTGTGAGTGTGGATCCAGAGAATCAAACCAGCTCCAGAAGCTGCGTTGGAGATACCGGCTCGCAACTGCCTAATAACTTGCATGTTTGAAGAGTGTGTTTGCTTCCATAACGGGTTGACAGGCACAGATGTGTGTACAGTAACAGAGTGTTCCAGGCAACCAGGACATGACATCTTTCGTCGAGCAGCAGTGTCAATGACGATAACGACGACGACAAAGACGACGAAATCTGAAGCGCCTCGTCACTGAAAAGTACAAGCAGAGTTGGTCGTGAATGTGTTCTGGTAGTGAACCGCAAACACAAAGCAGCCTGGTCATTAGCTCAGGCCATTAACTTGTCATTTGAAAAGATGTTGAGATTTATCATATTTTCAGTTTGAGACAATAACACTGGGAGTCACTTAACAGCAAATGTATTGGCCAGCATTAAACTTCATGAGGAATTGTCCATGCTTTACAATATTTTGCAGATTGTGTCAATACACGTTGCCGTACGCTCGATATTTGGGTTCAAATATACATTACGTAAACATTTCACTAGCTTCTGAACCAGTAAAACAGGGAGCTGACAGGTGCTTGATTGTTGTTCTTTTATCTTCCCTGCCCTCAAAATTGGCAGTCGAACGGTGCCGCTGAATGACGTGTGATGACAGACTGAAAGCTGCCTGATTAACACTCCTATGATACTGTTGTCAGATCTCGGGATATGAGCTATACAAAAAATTCACGTGAGAATTGGCCTCCTCAGGGGGTTCCGGGGAACACTCCTTTGAAGTTCAGGCAGAAATCATACATCATAAGTTTATTAACATGTAACAGAAGACACGTGTAATATTAGTATCCGTATAATGTCTTTAAGACTTTTTAATACTGCCATACCATACAGTCTGCTTTCTATTGGTAGTGGATATTTTGTCCTTATATGTAATGTATTGATAATGTATTATATAATTATGAGATATGAAAGGTTAATGCTATAAAGCAGGCGCAAACATGCACAGTTTCAACCACAAGTTAAATCATAAAGCATGCTTATTTCATGTTACTGAAAATGAGAACACCGATGTCCATCATATTCACCCTTTTTTCTTTCCATTTCAGATATAAAACTGGAGGACAAACTCCTGTTCTGTGTACAGGGTATGGAGCTGATCGGGATCTACATTAACATATTGTATAAGCAGAAGGGCATGGACAGTTCTACCAGTGCTGGAGAAAAGCCTTCAAGAATTTGGAAGTCAAACAAACAACGTTTCTACGCCTTACACCCCTGGTAAATACAGAAATGTCAGAAAGCTTGAAACTGGTGGCTTTGAAGGTGAAATCTCAACACAAAATTTAATTAACCCATTGCTTAACCATTTCATAAACAATCCTCACCACCTGTCTTACCTACCCCCTCATGCCCCTCCCTTGCCATTTGTCCATCTTCGTTCCCGCATGCATATCCTATTACTATCATCCCTTCCTCATCTCTGCACAGCCCCCTACCTTTCCTGTTGTCCACACTGTTCACTATCTCCCCCACCCACCCGTTTAAACAACCAAACAAAATCACCTAACAGACGGTAAAATGAAATGTATTTAGGCCATCTAAAGTGTACTGGACCTAACAGAAGGTAAAATGTAATGTATTCAGTCATCTTACATATCATGTTGCTTGAGATTTCATTCCAGAAAACCAAGACTTTGATATTTATGTTCGAAAATGGTGTCTATTCTGCCTGTAGATAAAATTTTAAGAAAAACTGACATCAGATTCAATTGGAAAAAAGTGCGGTCTAATTAAATCGAACATGTCATTTCAAATGATTTTTTTTTATTGAATCAGGAAACGTTTCACGTTGCAAAGCGGGCACAAAGTGCTAAGCTTCAATTTCAGGTTGAATTATATTTGATGTCCCTGAAAATTAGAAAGAT
The DNA here is from genome assembly GCA_033310375.1 of Conus canariensis. Classification (NCBI taxonomy): domain Eukaryota; kingdom Metazoa; phylum Mollusca; class Gastropoda; order Neogastropoda; family Conidae; genus Conus; species Conus canariensis. The sequence goes on along the minus strand of CM065730.1, from coordinate 41,556,442 downwards.
GGTGTCCATTATCGTCAGTCCTTCTACTTTCTGTTTGAGATGTAAAACTGAATGACAAACTTCTGTGCTGTGCACATGGTAAGTAACTATTAGGAAACACATTCACATATTCTATCAGTAGCAGGGCAAGTACAATTCTTCCAAAACTGGACAAAAGCCTTCGAGAATTTGGAAGTCATGGTGTATACGAACGACTTTTTTTACACCACGTTTTACATCTCTGGAAAACACAAGCGTTGTCAGAATGATTGAAACGGGTTTCTTTGAAGGAAAAGCCACCACACACACTTAATATACCCCATCGCTCCGCCATTCCATGAAAAAGCTCCACCATCTTTCTTACCCGCGCACTCATACCTCCCCTTGCCCCTTCTTCATCTTCGTTCCAGCATCCACGAGCATCTCTTCCGTTATCCTTACTGCTAACCATCCCTTCCTCATCGTTGTGCAAACATCCGCCTTTCTGCTGCCTCCATTTCTCACTATCCATCACCCCTACAATTCTTCTGTACGTCAAATAAAAAGGCGGAAATGAAAATTAAAGATAAAAAAAAAAACTGGACAGAAAAAGGTCATGAAGCCGAGAGAAAAATGACAGTTAGATTGATCACGTCGATTCACTCAGTGAGATTTTTCTTAATTCAGTGAAGAAACTTGAAAGTGCTGTTAAGAGTTAGGTATTACTTTGGTAAAACAAATGACATGGCTACTGATAGCAATGGGCTACGTAGATCGATGGATGGGGGAGAGGTGAAAGGGTTGGTGGCCGGTAGGGTTAGGAGCACCGAAACTTTAGAATGAAGTAAAGGTTGATTCACTTGATGTCAATATCAACAAAAATTTCCTGTTTGTGTGGCTATAAGATACTATGTCTTTTTGTGACACATAAATGCCCTACCTTTTAGCACAATCGATACAATTCTGCCTTTACACAAATTCATATCATAATTAAGTGCAAAAAGTTGCTAGCTCAGGTGCAGTTATACTGAAACCGACACAGATATGCAATAATTTTGACAGTACTTTTGGTCCATTTTCAATATTTGAGTAATGAATATCAGAAATGCAGAGGTTTGCTTTCTCAATGAAACAATGATGTAATCTGAATAATGTTTGAGAAATTCTCCTTATGCTGGTTACCTGCACGAAACAATTATAAGAATCATTAACGGAACTGTCGATAAGTGGACAGGACAGGAAGATGCTGTGGGCCTTACTTATTAATTAAGAGGGGTCTTTTTGTTTGGTTTGGTTTGGTTTATCTGGTTTTTGGTTTGTTTGTTTCTTTCTTTCTTCGTCGGGGGTGGGGATGGGGGTGTGGTGTGATGTGCTTCCCAAACAGTTCCAGAACAAATCAGAAAACCAAAGATCTACAAGCTGAAGCTCATGCCAGCGACATTAAAACGGTCCATGACGGCATTCGGACACTGTGTGGACCTAAGGCATTCGGACACTGTGTAGACCTAAGGCATTCGGACAATGTGTGGACCTAAGGCATTCGGACAATGTGTGGACCTAAGGCATTCGGACAATGTGTGGACCTAAGGCATTCGGACAATGTGTGGACCTAAGGCATTCGGACACGGTGTGGACCTAAGGCATTCGGACACTGTGTGGACCTAAGGCATTCGGACACTGTGTGGACCTAAGGCATTCGGACACGGTGTGGACCTAAGGCATTCGGACACTGTGTGGACCTAAGGCATTCGGACAATGTGTGGACCTAAGGCATTCGGACACTGTGTGGACCTAAGGCATTCGGACAATGTGTGGACCTAAGGCATTCGGACACGGTGTGGACCTAAGGCATTCGGACACTGTGTGGACCTAAGGCATTCGGACACTGTGTGGACCTAAGGCATTCGGACACGGTGTGGACCTAAGGCATTCGGACACTGTGTGGACCTAAGGCATTCGGACACTGTGTGGACCTAAGGCATTCGGACACTGTGTGGACCTAAGGCATTCGGACACTGTGTGGACCTAAGGCATTCGGACACTGTGTGGACCTAAGGCATTCGGACAATGTGTGGACTAAGGCATTCGACAATGTGTGGACCTAAGGCATTCGGACACTGTGTGGACCTAAGGCATTCGGACAATGTGTGGACCTAAGGCATTCGGACACTGTGTGGACCTAAGGCATTCGGACAATGTGTGGACCTAAGGCATTCGGACACTGTGTGGACCTAAGGCATTCGGACACTGTGTGGACCTAAGGCATTCGGACAATGTGTGGACCTAAGGCATTCGGACACTGTGTGGACCTAAGGCATTCGGACAATGTGTGGACCTAAGGCATTCGGACAATGTGTGGACCTAAGGCGTTCGGACAATGTGTGGACCTAAGGCATTCGGACAATGTGTGGACCTAAGGCATTCGGACAATGTGTGGACCTAAGGCATTCGGACACGGTGTGGACCTAAGGCATTCGGACACGGTGTGGACCTAAGGCATTCGGACTCAGTGTGGACCTAAGACATTCGGACACACACACACAATGAGCAGATCTTATTTAAAGCACGTAAAAATTCATTTAAAAGTCTGTCTTCCGTAAATTCTAAGATGATATGAAAAATATTCATCTTTTTATCGAACTAAGAAAAGCATAATTATCCAGTGAAACATATCTGAATAGGATTCTCATGTAACCATGGAAGTCCTAACACTGTAAGAACCGCGTTTCATGGTGAGTGGTACGTCACATGGAATACACCATAAAGCTTCGACTTTTAACAGATGAGTGGGTGTATACGGAATGGTCTGTGTGTAACCAACACAAAACTATAGTTTCTTTACAGCCTCTAATGGCAGGTGGTAAAAACACTTTAAGATCTGACGGATGTGAAAGGTTTGTTGTCCGTCTGCACGGTCCAGTTCTCTCGCCAGATATCTCTGACGTCAGTCTGAACTTCGGGTTTCACATCCCTGTGAGGGAGAGAGAATCTGCAAAATCGTTTATCTGTCGCAGTCTTGACAAGTTGATCAGCTGCCTCATTGATTCAAATGCTGACATGATCAAAACTGAAACATGTCAGCATTGTTCCAAATGCTGACATGATCATGCTGACCTTAGCAAAATCAATATTGTAACCATCAGATGAAAGAGTGGTGTACAGTTTTTAAAAAAATCAGGAGATGAGAGTGCTTGATTCTGCGGCTTGCAATGGCCTGCAAAGCAGACAGGGAGTCACGGAGAATGACAAAGTGTTTATGGTGAATTTTAGAGACCATTTGGAGCGCAAGGGCCTACACAGTGAGCTCAGCAGTGTAGAGGAAATGTGCCTTTAATATTTTGGGGAGTGTGCAAGTGAGCTGTCAGTAGCGGAAACCACTCCCTCCTCCGGTTTGGAGACTTCA
>CM065730.1:41545581-41548081 GCA_033310375.1 Conus canariensis | reverse complement strand
CCCACCCCCACCCCCGCCCTCTCCTTTGCCTGCCTCCTTTCTCTCTCTCTCTCTCTCTCTCTCTCTCTCTCTCTCTCTCTCTCTCTCTCTCTCTCTGTACACAGTAAAATTTGAACAGTTAAGCACTTCTGGCAGGAGGGATCCTGTTTTTTTAACATAGTATTAAGTGGAGTAGGTAAAGGTTTTCTTCCTGTCGGAAAGTACTCTGTTCTGAACAGAATGACATTGAAAGTAATGAAGAACTTCAAGGTACTTTGTTTCGATAACAATGAAATGCTATGTGATGAAGCGCTTTTGCTGACACCTATTCTATCCCCTTTTTCAACACAGTCACAAGAGAAGTAAGAAAGTAATTCTGGTGAAAAGTATTCTGTGTTTGAACAAAATGTCCTGGAATGTAATAATGTATTTCTGACACAAGTATTCTCATCTTTTATCGTAATGCATATGAATATCCGACAATCTTTACAAATTAGGAAAGAGTTAAGAAGATGAAAGAGTTAGAGCGGGAGACAGAGACAAAGTGAGAGAGAGAGAGAGAGAGAGAGAGAGGGGGGGCGGGTCACGAGCCTCTGGATATTGTAATAGCAGAACCTGTTTTAGACAGGGGCACCTTACATTTTGTTACCGACAGCAGAGTCGGCCTGCTACAGTGAACGTTCAAATTCAATCGTTGCTTTTGTTTTAATCATAATCATGACCCATTCTTACCAAATATTGGATGGTGCGAATTTTTACCACCATTTACTTATTTGCAATAGAGTAAGCAAGTGAACTGTTGGGTGATTGTTTGCACTAGCTAAATCCTCAGAATCAGCAGACCACGGTCTCTTAAAAAAAAAAACCCTCACCTACTACCTAAACGGATAGCTTTCAGAGCCAGCAACATCCACCAAACATTGTTGAGTACCCTCACCTCGGGCCACCCTGATAACAAACATCAAAAGGGCACGAAGTGTATTAGAGGAATTTAAGAACCCCTACCACCTGCACAATACAAACGAACGCCTCCAATGCTTGGTCTGCCCCCACCTTCTGCTCAGGGTGGAACCCACATCGAAAACAGCTGATGGGGAAGATCAAAATGGTCCACAGACATGCAGCTAGGAAAGTCTGTACCACACACCAGTCGCGTGGCATTATTACCGGAGGCATCAAAATGGGATTCGCTGGAGTCGAAGCGACACAAGATGGTAAACAAATGTAGCGGGTTTCAATGCTAGAAAGCACCTGTCACCACCGGTCTTAAAACTTAAGGGAAGTCACAGAAACAGAAAACTGTGAGGGTACACGGCAGAGCGCAGACCGTGAAGGTCGAACTGATCCTGGATCCACCCTTTGATGCGGGTTGGCACCAAATTGTAAAACCTCAAAATGCAAGGCACTAAACTGTAACATTAGGGTGGTGGGAAAGGAAGGTCAACAGGGAGCCTTTTATTTCGTATTCCTTTAAACTTTTGCGAGCAGTTCAGTTCATGAGTGAAAGCAAAATGATTTTTGTTTCACAAGGGCAGTGGGTACTGACTGAAAGTCGCTTTCCCCACGTCCATTCTTCTGGTAAGTCATGGAAAGTGCGACACGTTTACGATTGTATAAAGTTTTAATATTCCAATAGTCCATGCAGTGTGTTACTATTTCATGTTGTTATCAACACTCGTGCGCAATCGCTTCACAGTGTTCTTGTTGAGTAGAAACGTATAATAATCTTGCTGAACGTAGCCTGGATCCGTCGTTTCATGCCGATCCGCCTCCAAATTTGATGGATTCGTCCTTGAGCCACATTTAATTTTTTCGCCAAGTTTTCTTCACATCGAATCCGCAGTTTTTGTGTCACCTTGCCGACAAACAAACCAATAAACGTGTACACGTGGGTAAAAATGTAACCTCCTTGACGAGGGGGAGCATTTCCAGCGATTCTCCCTGACTTTGCTGGTCAGGAAATCGTCCTAATCACATGGCGCTCACAAGTTACGAATTTACGGTCTGTGAAGGGGCACTGCTCAAGGATGGCTGATCAAATAACTCGGAATAGCCTTACTAAGGAAGTGCAAACCTGGGTGACCTGATCTGTTCCACGTTTTGCTGTTGTTGTTGCAGTCGCTACTACAGTTCTAATTAAACTCTGTTCTATCCTTCAACCAACGGTTTTTTGTTTTTATTTTTGTTTTTCCTGTTAATGAGAACGTAACATTGAAAAAGAATCGAAGCGATGGCACAGTGTTTCTATTTCAGATTCCGACCAGCTCTTGATGATCGAGCTGACTTGCGAACGCTGACTCCACTCGCTTCTGGTTGTGCAATCAGGTATGATTTACTGATTCGTTGCATGCATCATGTATTCACTATGGTAGGCAGCTCTACTGCAACCCCCTGCAATTACACAGATTGGGATCCCAAACTCCCCCAAGGGTGCCGGATGAGGAAAAAACAAACAAACAAACAAAAATGAACAGAATTCCAGTGCCACGCTCAAAGACGAACAATAACCGAGGAACAGACT
>CM065730.1:41540581-41543081 GCA_033310375.1 Conus canariensis | reverse complement strand
TATTCAGTGTAAATCAATTCTTTAACAAGAGAAGCAAGCAAAAGTGGATTCTCATTTTTAGTAATATTACCATAGGAATAGAAAAAATCTGCTTGCTTCATCAACCAAAGGGGGAAAGGGTATTTGGTCATTTTAACAATGTTGTCAAGCGAAAAGTTGCATGCATGTAAAAGAGGAGATACATAATCAGACAATGAAGTATATGCTTTTTTATTCCGTATCTCTCTAGAAACGTAGGTGCTTTCATCAAGTTCAGAAGTAACTGAGTTAGGGACTGTTCTTGCTCGTGCTGAGTAGCTACAAGCACAGAGCATCCTATGTTCATTTAAAGGCAAAACTCCTGCCTCTCTGTAAGTCATATCAATTGATGCCCATCTTGGAAGCCCCAAAGCAATTTTAAGTGCTAAGGAATCAATACTAGTTAACTTATGTAAATCTGTCTTTGGTGCAGTGAAAAATACTTCTTGACCATAACTTACAATCGAACGAACTGTCCCTAAGGCGACATGGATAAGATTAGATCCATAATTTATTAGAGGGATTCCAGTTAGGACTCGCAGTAACGCAATTTTCTTTCTTGCCTTTTCCACGAGATGATTTATATGTTTACACCAAAATAATTTATAGTGAAAAATAACGCCTAGAAATTTTACTTGCTTACTTGGGAAAATGATAGAATCACCTATTTGTACTTTTACAGCGTCCCTACCTTCAAAATCGATATTTTTCTTTGTAAATATAATAAAAACCGATTTGTCCGTTGATAAGTTAAAACCGTTTGAATTCAAATAATTAACAAGTTTACTGACCGCAAATTGAAACTGTTCAACAATTTTATTACGCTTGATTTTGTTTTTTGTAAAATTACAATTTACATTTTTCCACATTGCAATATCATCTGCATAAGCAGCTAAAGTTGCCCCTTTCGTGTCAATCTGATTAAGATCATAAAGCATCAATGAGAAGAGGATTGGAGAAATGACACTTCCTTGAGGGACACCCATGTTAACATATCTTGTACTTGACAGCACACCATTTAGTTTTACTTGTAGCGTTCTTCCAGATAAAAATGATTGTAAAAACATGTGGAAACGACCTTTAATCCCAATTTCATGAGCCTTGGACAATAATTTAAAATGCCAAACAGAATCGTACGCTCTATGAATATCAAAAAACGTGGCTAAAGTAGAGTGTCGCTTAGCCAAGGCTTTTTTGACGTGTGAAGCTAAAAGACTAACATGATCAGTGACACCCCTCCCTTTTCTGAAACCAGCTTGAAATATTGGCAAAATCCCATTCTTTTCAAGGAAATGTTCTAATCTGAATTTCATTATCCTCTCAAAAAGTTTTCCAATGTGAGGAGTCAAAGAAATGGGTCGAAAATTAGAAGATTTTCTTTTTGATTTTCCTTGTTTATGGATAGGTACAACTGTTGCTTTCTTCCAAGCCATTGGCAGCTTTCCAGAATTCCAGCATAATTGAAAGAACTCTAATAATTTTTTCAAAAAACATTGTGGAAAATGCTTTATCATGTTGTAAGAAATGGGATCAAATCCTGTCGCAATTTTACCAGATTTTAGACGGCGAAGTGAGTACAGAAGCTCCTCCATTGTTAGATTTTTATTAATATATAACGTGTTGTCATTGTCATGTGGTTCAATGTTTCTCCCTTCGTTTTCAATAGTTCTTCTTCGTTCTTGCTCTTCTTTAGGCAGATGTTCAGTCTGACTCATTGCTGCGAAAGTGTCAGCAAATAATTCAACTTTCTCCTCGTTTGTTTTATAGATTTTATCGTTTTCAATCAAAACAGGATCTGGGAGATGAAAAGAACCTTTAGATTTTCTAATTTCTTTCCAAAGTAAAGCGCTATCGTTTGGGTGTTTGGAACAGTTGATGACTAAGTTTTTGTAATATTGCTGCTTTGCAAAAGCAACAACTTTGTTACTATTGGTGTTAGCTTTTTTGTATTCAGCGTGTAACTGTTCCACTCTACTTTTAGGCTGCGTATGACGGCTTATCATCCAGCTTTTGAAGGCCTTAGTTTTCGCACCCACGGCGACTTCACACGCAATATTCCACCAAGGGTTTGACGCTTTCTTTGGATGATTCTTTAATTTGACTTTGGGATTGCAGAATCTGCAGCCTTAAGTATAAGTTTTCTTAATTCAAAATAACAATTTTCCAAACCTTTCTCTAACACTGTATTTTGATTGAAATTTAGAAAAGACGAACCTGCTGTCAAAATGTGATTGAAAAGCGCCCAATTAGCCTTATCTTCATTATATTTAGTGCATTCAGAATTGTAGATTGTTTTTTCAGGGCTCACTAGAAGTTGGATTTCAATAGGGAGATGATCACTGCCTAACGGTATTTGATGAACCTGCCAAGTACACAAAGGGTTTATGTCTGGGGAAACTAAAGACAAATCTATCGATGAGCAACGCTGATCTGATCGATCAGCAATTCTTGTTATAGAGCCGTCATTTAAAATGGTTAAGTT
>CM065730.1:41530581-41535581 GCA_033310375.1 Conus canariensis | reverse complement strand
TCTATAACTTTAACTGTTAATTCGTTAATGAATAAAGAAAATAGAATAGGACTACACACGTCACCTTGTTTAACACCGCTAGTGCACATAATATAATCTGACAATTTTCCGCCACTTCTCACTCTAGATTTTACACAATTATACATACTTATAACACATTTATATAATTTTCCATGGATACCATTTTTCAACAAAACAGGCCACAAAATACTTCTGCTAATAGAATCGAAAGCTTTTTCAAAATCAATAAAGGCAACGTAGAGTTTACGATTGAAAGAAAATTGTTTCTGAATAAAAGCCATCAGAGTAAACATATGGTCTATAGTAGAGTAATTACGTTTGAATCCAGCTTGATATTCTCCAGTGAGATTATTTTCTTCTACCCATTCTTGTAACCTACAGTTAATGATCGTGCTGTATAGCTTACTGGTAGCATCACAAAGTGAAATGCCTCGGTAATTATTGGGATTGTTTACGTTTCCTTTCTTATAGAGGGGTATAATAATAGATTCTGCCCAATTCTCAGGCTATATTCCCTTGTCAAAGAGAGAGTTGAAAAGGGTTACCAAGAAATTCAAAATAAGATCAGATTTACAACCATATTTTATAAATTCTCCAATTATACCATCTGGTCCTGCAGCCTTGCGTTGTTTAATTTTCCTAATGGCAAACAAAACTTCTTCTTTAGAGATAGGGCGATTTAAATTATCATTCACCAGTTCTTCATTATATTCACACTGTAACATGTTATCGGTATTAGTATCTTTTGTCAGCAGTGTTTTGAAGTGTTCAAACCAAGTGCCTATACTTATGTTATTTGAAGGCTGATTTTGTTTCAAAGATATCCTTTTCACTGTGTCCCAAAACTGTTTCTGACTATTCACAGAAGACAGTAATTCTGCAATTAGTGTATCATTAAATTGTTTCCTCTTTCTCTTCTGTAAATGCTTATATTCCCGTCTTGCCTTGCAATACTCGTGACGGTCTCCATCATCATGTGAACGCACAAATTTATTCAACAATCTACGAACATGCTTTTTACAATAACCACACTCTAAATCAAACCAATCTTGAGATTCATTACTTCCTTTATGCCTTACTTGAATTTTCATACAGACAGCAGCTTCCTTTATACACATGTTAAAGCAACGCAGTGCTTCGTTAACATCAAGATCAATCAAACTGAGTGCATGTGCCATTTTTTCCTGAAAGTCTATTCGTGATAAGTTATTACAGAATACACTGCTATAATCATCATTCCATACAAACTTTTCCAAGATGAAACTGTTATCATTAAGTTTAGTGTTTGAGTTATCATCTACACACCTGACATGGAGTTCTACAGGCATATGATCTGACTCAGTACGTGCGCACACGTTTAGCTCACACGAATCACCAAAACACGCAAACAATTCACAAGACATTAAAAAATAATCAATAACACTGCAGCCACTATCTGACACGTATGTGTAGCAACCTTCAAGATCGCCATTACACAAACCATTAAGCATACACAAATCTACAGCAGTACACATATTTAGTAACAATTTACCATAATTATTTAATGCCTTGTCCTGAGAACATCTACCAACAGTTAATGGGTGACTCGCACATTGCAACTCAAAAATATTGCCATCATTAATTCTCTGACAAACATGTGAAACATCAGAAGTCCTGCTGTTCATATCTCCACACAACAACACATACACATCATGGTAAGTCAGTATACAATCCGTTATGTAATCCTCCAACTGAGCTATACCATTTTCACTATCAAAATGAACATAATATGGCGAACCCTCGGGAGGAACATAAGAATAGATATACAGCACATCTTTATCTACACCGAACAACTGCTTTTTGATAAGAAATGCACCGCAGAGTCGAGATTTCATAGGAATTTGTTCGACATACTGTAAAAAGTCGTTTCTAATTAGACATACTATACCTCCAGATCGTCTCCCCTGTTTCGTGAATTTTACAGCAGGTATACAAAATGTTGAAAATCCAGAAAATACATTAGAATAAAATTCTTCAAGAAATGTTTCCACTAAACATACGAAATCAAAAGAGCAAACATATGAAACAAAACCTTTATCACTCAATTTTGAAAACAAACCATTAACATTCCAGTGAAGAAAGGATACGGTGCGTTTTCCTTTATTGTCATCATCAGAACTAAAAACGTCATTATGTAATGGATCACTCGGAAACTCTACGAATTCTTCTGCCACTGGGATACGGCCCCCTCCACGGGTCAGCTCAGCACACGGCAAGTCACAGCACGCAGAGTCACAGTTCACGCTGTCACCCACAAAAGCACGTGCAGGCTTCGTGCCACTCACAGGTACGCCAGGCGATGACACCGGTGTCACGTCAGCTGTCGACTCCCGGCTGAAAATCTCCGCGGAAGAAATGTTCCACAGGGACCGGCCAACTTCCTATTTGATTTCCACCAACCTCTCCGCACTATCCACAGAGTACTTTTTGCCGTCAATTAATAGGTGATCATATATCATTGTCACTCTTTTCCCTTCCTGCCGAGCTTTCTTTAGGTGTGGCGTCAGTCTTCTACGAACGTCTCTCACACCTCTGGAAAAGTCTTCGCCGACGAAAACATTCGATCCCCGGAGTTTCTGTTTTGCCTTCAGAATATTCACCTTCTGTTTGTAGAAGGTGCATCGTGCAATAATGGGAGAATCTGACTTCCCATTAAGCCGATGCACCCGGTCAAACTCCACGTCGTCTGTCAAGCCAAGTTTGTCAGTGATCAGGTCTTGGAGCATTCCTTCGCAGTGAGCATTAGTCTCATTTTCCGTTCGAGTAAATCCGTTGAAAAGCAGATTGTTACGTTTGGAACGCCCCTCCAGATCATCGATCTTCTTGTCACAGTCGGTCAGTCTCCCCCACAGGTCGTTGTTGGTCTTTTTTAGCTCCTGGTTCTCTGTTCTTAGCTCGTTCAACTCCTCTTTCAGTCCTTTCAGTTCGTTTTGTAGAGCCAAGTGATCGTCGCGTAACTCACGAAGTTCTTTCTTCACATCATCCAACTTGGCGTTCATCTGGTCGCCAATGGTTTTCATAGTCGTCACGACATCACTCAGGGTAAGATCCAGGGGCTGGCAAGTTGCAGAAGCGGTGGACTCGCTCAGTCTCTCCAGGCTGACACTGCGACTTGCTGCTGTACTTGTCAACCGTGACTGTCTCGTGTTGCTCTTAACTGGGGGATTGTTGGGTCCTGGATTGCTTTCAATGTCCCCACAACGCAAAAGCAAACTGCCCCAGAATAGATACGAGAGGAGTAGTCCAAAGGTGACACCGTCCGCTTTCCGTCCAAGTTTAACAATGGCGACGCGCATAGCCGAGTTGTTTTGGGCCCTTTTCGTCATGAAGTTGATGTAAACCGGCACAAAACAGCCACACACACATCGGAAATCCGTTGCTGCTGAAGGCATGACACTTCACCACAGTCTCTGCCAAACATAAGCACTGAACAACGTCACGATTTACTGCGATTCTGATTTAAACAAGAGAGAATATGTGTAGCACGTCTGCACTCAAGAACAGCTATTCACTTCCCCCCAAGAGAGAGAGAGAGAGAGAGAGAGAGAGAGATCTGCGAAATCCAGAACCCGAGCACGTCACGTGTAAACCAACAGAGTGCCTAGCTCACTAGAAATGCAAGTTACACCATAGCCCTTCTTCCTCCAGGGCCTTTCAGACAGGGAAGCAGGCAGGCAGGGAGACACTGACAGATAGATAGACAGATAGATAGACAGACAGACAGATAGATAGATAGATAGATAGACAGATAGATAGATAGACAGACAGACATATAGATAGATAGATAGACAAACTGATTGCTTGACTGAAAGACAGATAAACAGATAGATACACAGCTATAGGCAGCTAGATGCATGCATACACACATATACACACATACATTCAGAGACAGAGAGAGAGAGAGAGAGGGAGGGAGGGAGGGAGAGAGATAGTTTTTATTCCCAAGGTAACTGATAAGCAAGAAGATGCTTTTTTTTCATCTGGACCTTGTCTCTACAGGGTGTAAGTATATTAACAGAGAGAGACAGACAGACAGAGACAGAGACAGACAGAGAAGTTGACTGATGGTAATAATAATAATGGTTTCTTATATAGCGCTTAATCAAACGAATTTCTCTAAGCGCTTTACAAAGTTATACTACATTCAGCCTTCTCATATACAATAATACACTTTACACCCAACTACAAATACTATTACAACAATAACTAACAAATCCTAATCCTACCAATGTGACATTCACTTATTCTTCAAATATCACTACAAAAACTTAATCCTATAACGTTCAATCATACAACAAATACATATAATAGAGAACATACACATACGCTACATTTGAAAAGGCCCAGACGGCTATGAGTTAGGTTGTACCCCCCCCCCCCCCTCTCCCCACAGCATTGACTAATTATGAGAAAATGGTAACTGGTAAACAAGAAGATGCTTTTTACTACCTGGCCCTTGTCTCTTCAGGATCTAAGGATATTAACATAGAACACTATTACAAAATATCAAACTGATTGTAACAAGAACAGTGGTGATTCACATCAGCGTTGAAGAAAACATACACACAACTCTCTCTCTCTCTCTCTCTCTCTCTGTGTGTGTGTGTGTGTGTGTGTGTGTGTGTGTGTGTGTGTGTGTGTGTGTGTGTGTGTGTGTGTGTTTATATTCAACATTTCTACACATAAAGCAAGAAACCGGTCAGGAAAAGGAGATAATGTTATTGTTGAGGGCGCGGGGGTGGGGACAGAGAGAGAGAGAGAGAGAGAGAGAGAGAGAGAGAGAGAGAGAGAGAGAGAGAGAGAGAGAGAGATTCGAACATGCCTTAAGCTTATGGGGGAAAAAGAAGAAAGAAAAAGTAGAAAGCAAAACACACACAGAAATGAGAAAGAGGAAAAAGAAAAGACAGAAAGAAAAGAAGACAAAGTAACACCATTATCCA
>CM065730.1:41525581-41528081 GCA_033310375.1 Conus canariensis | reverse complement strand
GCACCGGGGTGCTGGTCTAGCGTGCATGGCGGTGTTTACTGGAACCAATACGAGAACCGTCTCTCCTCCCGCTGATTTATGTGTCCGTTAGGATTGGAGAAAGATAGGCTGGTACGAGGCGGGCTGACTGACTGATGGAGGCCATTTCATTCTTTGCGTGTGTGTGTCGTTGTGTTATATGTGTGGTGGTGGTGCGTGCGTGCGTGCGTGCGTGCGTGCGTGCGTGCGTGCTGTGTCGTGTGTGTGTGTGTGTGTGTGGTGTGTGTGTGTGTGTGTGTGTGTGTGTGTGTGTCGTGTGTGTGTGCATATGTGTGTGTATGTGTGTGTGTGTGGTGTGTGTGTGTGTGTGTGTGTGTGTGTGTGTGTGTGTGTGTGTGTGTGTGTGTGTGTGTGTTTCATTATCGCAATGCACAAAGGTTGTAAAAATACATTCAGATATTTACGAACTGTATTTGCAAGACGGGGAATTTCCTTAAAGGCAAAGAACTTGATCGTGCCGGAGCTCAGAAGGTAATGTTTTCTTTAATACAGGCAACCAGAAACCAAGATTTTCCCCTCAGTACCATGTTGCACCTTTACAAGGTATAAGTAGTTCATGCTTATGGTCGGGAGATATGGCGTTATAAAATGTGAATGTTCTTGAACAAGTGCAGATTACATTTATTAAATGTTTGTTTCGATCACATAAAAACGCTGTGACTCTTATAGTGAAAAGGATTCATCCCATTTCTGTTTTACTTAAGTCAACAATGATTAGTTTTTGGTTTCATTCATTACGTGATCGACTGGCACATAAAAGTGATCTATTCATCGCTGTAGGTTCCACATATACCAATCTTATAACTGAACATGGATTTAATTGCGTATGGGATACTCAAAGTTGTCACTCTAAGTATCTAATTTGTACAAGTATTATACAAGTATTATTAGTTCACTCCGAATAAAAAAAAAAAGAAGAAAAAGAAAGAAAGAAACCCCACAGAATATGTGGCGTGGTGCCCTGAAAAATAGTTACGAACGTTTACTTTTCAGAAATTTTGAATTGTTTCAGAATTGAAAAATATACAAATAACAATAAGCAGATATCTACTTACTGAAGTTAACTAGATTCAGATATTGTTCTCATACACTTCGAATTTAACTGGGCAGACCACAGAGGAATTTCAAGAGGAAACAGAACATGCAAGTCGTGTCATACGAATGCATTAGGCAACGAGTTCTATTCTATTTTTGAATGTCCAAAATATATCGAAAACTGAAACAAATTTTTACCCCCTTGATTCTTTTTGTGAAATTTTATCGATTTTGTTCGAGTGTGTGTGTGTGTGTGTGTGTGTGTGTGTGTGTGTGTGTGTGTGTGTGTGTGTGTATGTGTGTGTGTGTGTGTGTGTGTGTGTGTGTGTGTGTGTGTGTGTGTGTGTGTGTTTGCGCGCGCGCACGCGTGGAGCTGCGTTTAATAAGACGTTTTATACCTGCTTAAAATCTGTGTTGGTCGAGCTTGCTGGAAAACGTTTTGGGAGTAACAGTGCACTAGACCCTAAGGATTCACAAAGACAACCTCTACGCTATGAAAAACATCCGCTTGAGCAGTTTCAACACAAGACACCGTGCCTCTTTGTAGCTCTAAAAGACGAAAATGAAAACACGGAGGAGGCCTTCCTAGGATTATGTGAAAAGACTGGGGTTACGTGGAACCTGGCGATGTATCTGCAGCCCATCGCAGTGGTCTGGAAAGAAAACATTCCCGAAGATCTGCTCTGGTCGAGTTTACTTCCCGTGAATCCTAAGCTCAAATAATAAAGAATAAAAAAGAAAAAAAGTCGAAGAAACCAGACATGAAATCGAAATGTCGGTATTACTCCTCTGAAATCGAAACTCTTTGAAATGTGCAATCAAACCCCCAAAATAAGCACTTTCATCAAGTCTTAATTCAGCAATGGAAACATCGGGCATGACTTCTGAAATGAATGTCGCCGGAAATTTTACTGTACTTAATCAGCATTGATTCAAGGGAACAAAGCCAAGTATTTTAAAGCAAAATGGATGTTTTCGGATTCAGTTACCAATCGTCTTTCTCTTTCCATTTTAAATTTAAAAGCAAAGAATCTAAAACAGTTCGAGAACATCGGAGACGAAAGCAAACAAAAAAATGGCATCGGGGACTGCGAGGGTTAATAACTAACAATACAAGAGATCGCTGTAAAAATATTATAAAGGACAAAACGTTTCCAACTATCCTATCAGTCTCGAAGATTTCCAAACCATTTTCAGTAACTTCGCCACAAAGATACAAGGAGAAAATCTTTCACCTTACATTTTTTTAAATTAATTCTACAGGACATCCAACAAATTCTTATTGATAATGGCTGTTCTACTCTCTGACATGAATTTAAAAGAACTGGTGTTTGAAAAATACATTCGGTTGCTCGTGTGTTTATGCGCTGACGACACCAATTTGACTGGTTAATACCAGACCTGCCTTGCAGAAGGAACTTGGCCC
>CM065730.1:41503081-41518081 GCA_033310375.1 Conus canariensis | reverse complement strand
GCAGGTAAGTAGGGCTTCATTCTATCGCACAAAAAAGTAGATGGAACGGAGTGATTTGCTGGCCACAAATACAAGTCACATGTTTACAGAATTTGGTTTTAAAGGCATCAAGCCTCAATCTAAAAATCAAACTTTTTAAAATCCACTCTTGGTAGAGATTCTTGATACCTGTTTTATTGTCTGATATCTTGTTAAATAATATCCCCTTTTTGTTTCTGGTGCCTTTTCGCTTATTTGAAATAGAGTTCCAGGATACGTCTTTTAAAAGACTATAACTCTCATGTAAGGATAAAGGAATGCATATCTTTGTTAAATCAGTCTCAGTGATAGCAGCCTTTTTGGCTAATTGGTCTACCCTTTCATTCGCAGATAATCCACAGTGTGATGGAACCCAACAAAAATCGACATAGGAACCACGTAAATGCAAAAAATGAATTAAGTGGTAGACTTCTGATATGAGTTCTGCTCTCACACTTGTATTCGAAAATTTTAGAGCTTGTAGGACTGATTTTGAATCAACGCAAAGTAGTATTTGAAATGCAGGAAATTGAAAATCAAGAAGAAAGTTTAATGCCATAATAATGGCAACAAGTTCCGCAGTAAATATGGAAATATTCTTACCAAGGTGGTAACCTTTCTCTATTTTTAAGGATGGAATTATGAATGCTGAACCAGACAAATGATTGTCTAGTACAGAACCATCTGTATAGATTTTAAGGTGATTTACATAGGTTTCATTTATATGTGACTTAACATACGTTGGCAGCAAGGGTCCATCACTTTTTTTAAAACTTGTATAGTCTATGTCAATTTGCTCTACTAAGTTCCCATTCCGGGATAGTGCTAAAAGGCACCCGAGGAGCTACGTTTTGAGGGGCAGTGCCTGCTTTTGTAAATAAGTCAGATGTGTTTGAAGCTATCGATTTTAGAGAATCGATTTTTTGTGCCCGTTTAGGAAAATTTATTTCTGATTTTAATTCAGTTTCACTGGTATTAAGATTTTGTAGTGTATGACTTCTTAAAATATATTTTGCACATGAAAGTTTCATATTTTCTTCAAAAGGCAATATTCCGATCTCCATATAAGTTCTTAAAGTTGATGTATGAACCGGGACACCAAGAGCTATCTTGTATGCTTTACTATCGATACTCTGCAACTTTTTAATTAAACATTTTGGGGCTGAGAAAAATGTCTCCTGGGCATAGGATAATTTTGATCGTACAAGCGCAGTAGCTAAATGTGTTAATACTTTACTGTCTTTACCCCATGATTGTTGACTCACCATTTTCAAAAAAATTAAAGTTTTCTTAGCTTTTGTTAGAATAGTTTGTATGTGATAATTCCAGCTCAATTTAGAAGTTAAATTTACTCCTAAAAATTGTACGACTTTTTTATATTCAAGGCACAATCCATCTATTTGAAATGAAGGCAGAGGATTAGGATCATAACCAGTATTGAACAAGACCATATGCGATTTTTCAGCTGAAAGGGCCAACCCATTTTCAGTCATGTACCTACTAATTTTATCTAGTTCATGTTGATATATCTTTTTAATATAGTTGATTGATCTAACTGGTGTGTGACGTTTTAAAGTAACTTTCATCCATATACAGATATCATCCGCATATTGTACTAGTTCAACATTTTTTGATAATGATTTAGGAAGATCATGGATCAAAATATTAAACAGGATAGGAGCTATCACAGCTCCTTGCGGGATTCCCATCTGGATATGTCTTTCATTAGAATATACATTTCCTACTTTCGTCTGTATTGTGCGCATATGTGTGTGTGTGTGCGTGTGTGCGTGTGTGTGTGTGTGTGTGTGTGGTGTGTGTGTGTGTGTGTGTGTGTGTCTGCGTGCGTACGTGCGTGCGTGTGTGAGTGCGTATGTGTCTTAGTTATGTCCCTCATGTCGCACGTGCACACAGCATGAACAGCATTCAAAAATGCGCGGACACAAACTAGCACTTTATCCCAGTATTCACGTACACACACACACACACACACACACACACACACACACACACACACACACACACATATATATACACACACACAACCACACACACACACATCACACACAACACACACACACTACACACAACACACACACACACACACACATATATATATCATACACACACACACACACACACACACATATACACACAACACACACACACACTATACACTACACACACACACACAAAACCATACACATACCCCCAAACACATAACACACAACACACACACACACACACACACACACACACACACACACATATACACACATACACACACACACACACACACACACACACACACATATACACACACACACACACACACACACACACACACACACACACACACACACACACACAACTTTCTTCTGCCACCAGCGTGTCAGAATTCAACAGGGAAGTTACCTGGTATTCTTCTGGCAATGGTCGATACTAAACTGAAATTTGAGTTCGAAACTTTTAAAAAGTCTACCTTCCCCAACATTTGTTCTCGTCTTGGTTTTCTGCCCTATGGGCATCCATATTTTTCTGTAATGCATCTCTAAGCCACCAAAATAAAATAAATATCAATTCTGACTCTGCCAGAACGTCTTTAATTGCCTTGCACGTCAGACTGTAAGGCTTTAGAGATGCTGGCCTAAAAAAGTAAGGTTTAAAATTGTTCTAATCAAAATTGGACGTCATCGCTGAGGTCGTGTCAAGTCAGTGTCCTTCACTCTTGCTGAAGTGAACTGCTTTCTGAATGGCCAGTGTAGAGATTGATACTGTAAAAGATCCGCGGTTTGGGATACAGCAGAACACTGCTGAAGCTTTCTGATTTACATCTCACGTTGAGAGCTGATTGGGGAGGGGGGGGACGCAGGTAGTTCATAATTTAAGGTGGGGCGGAGGTGGGGGGGGGGGGGCTACAAAAGAAACATGGTTATGGGTTCTTTGGGATTTCTGTCCTCGCATCATCACATTCACGGCAGCCAGTGCCATCGTTTGTAGCCCAGAACACAATGCAGACGCCATGCCAAACGTTTCAGAACGGGATACAAACACGTGCAAACGCTACTTATCACACACACAAAAAAAAGTCTAAACCGTCTGTGACGAATAGATTACGTTACATGACAATGCACTGTTGCTTTGATCTCGTCTCCCGAACGATAATATTCACCAAGTATCTTTGTTGTTAGATCATTTATTCATTCTCTCTCTCTCTCTCTCTCTCTCTCTCTCTCTCTCTCTCTCTCTCTCTCGTGAAGGAAGATTTGAGTGGTGCGTAGGTGTGGGGAGTAAGGTTTGGCTGCAGAAAGAAAGGGTAAACGAAACAAACATACTCTTTTGTTATCTATCAAGATCAATACCATAAGATATTCTCTCTCTCTCTCTCTCTCTCTCTCTCTCTCTCTCTCTCTCTCTCTCTCTCTCTCTCATCATGATGTTCTGCCAAAAAATGTGGTCAAAATCTACACCCATCCGTATTCGTTACAACTCAGCCGACCGAAGGTCTTGTCCTGTAACTAAAATGTACAATACTGGGTGACTTACGTGGTACCTACTTCGAAGATTCTTCACGCTTTGCATCTGCTTGAAGCTTCCTCTTTTCTCTCCTGTTTCTGGAGACAGATAAAGGGAACCCAGGCTGGACGACTTAAAAGATTGTGCTGGTGTGCCGTCAGTCTGGATGTTTCACTCCCCTTCCCATACACTGAGCTTTGTAGTTAAAATTCTCAACAGAAACAGCTTTGGGGGGAGCAAATGTTTATTCGTGCCATTCTTTGCAAATCGGTAAACAGCCTCGACGCCTCGAATGCTCAAATGGCGTACATTTAAGTGAATTCCAAATGCATAGCATGATTTATATTTCAACCAGCAACGTGTGTGCGTGTGTGTTGTGTGTGTGTGTGTGTGTGTGTGTGTTTTGTGTGTTTGTGTGTGTTGGTGTGGTGTGTTGTGGTGTGTGTGTATGTGTGTGTGCCGAGTGTGTGTGTATGTTGTGTGTGTGTGTGTGTGTGTGTGGTGTGTGTGTGTGTTGTGTGTGCGCGCGCCGTGTGAGTGAGTCTGTGTGTGTGTGTGTGCGGGGTGTGTGTGTGTGTGTGTGTGTGTGTGTGAGTGCGCGCGCGCGCGCGAGTGCATGTGGTGGAGTGCCGCGTGTGTGTGTGTGTGTGTGTGTGTGTGGGGGTGGGGTGGAGTGTGTGTGTGATGTGTGTGTGTGTGTGGTGTGTGTGTGTGTGTGTGTGTGTGTGTTTTTGTGTGGTGTGTGTGTGGGGTGTGGGTTGTGTCCGGAAAGGGGGAGGGACGAAGGTGGTATTTCACCCACAAGGACTGTTTCAAATATGGGACCAGACGGCAGCCGAAGAAACGTCTGTGTTAAGTTTGAACCATTGTTGTGTGCGGCCAGAGAGGCGGAAAATCCTGGGCATCTACTTGACTTCGCAGGCCGTCGGTGTGTCAGAGTTAAACTTCACTGGTTGAAGAAAAAAACCTGTGTGTGTGTGTGTGTGTGTGTGTGTGTGTGTGTGTGTGTGTGTGTGTGTGTGTGTGTGTGTGTGTGCGTTTGTGTCTGTCTGTGTCTGTGTCTGTGTCTGTATGTGTGTGAGTGTGTGTGTGTGTGTGTGTGTGTGTGTGTGTGTGTGTGTGTGTGTGTGTGTGTGTGTGTGCGTACGTGCGCGCGCGAGTGTGTGTATGTGCGTGCGTGCGTGTGTGTGCATGCGTGCGTCTGTGTGAATAGAGCTGGAGGTGGGGATGGGGCAAGGGGAGAAGAGGTGTATCCTTGCCGAAGACTGACAGAATAAAAGGCCGTCATGTAAACAGGGGCGGGCTATTAAGAAACCAGTATAAACTGAAATGTGCACAGCGAGGGAATTAACAGTGTAATCAGGCTCGCTCTCATCGCGCTGCCAAGCAAAGCAGAACCATGCAGTGCCCTCCCCTCCCTTCCCCCGCCCTCCTTTGGTCCTGCCAAAAGGTGCACGTGCGAAGGCGCACACTTCACAAAAGCAGATGAAGGTTAGCATTTTTTTCCCCTCACAAATATTCCCCTTCTCCTCAGCTGACGGCTCCACATTATTTTCTCTTGACAGGTAATTATCATGTTTGTGGATTATGGGGAGAAGAGGGGAGGAGAAGGGGCCTCGAGGCTTTTAAATTGCATTTTCTCTCCTTGTTATGCATACTGATGAGATTAGAAAACTGACACCGATGAGTATGAGACTTCAAGTATCGCTGCGTTTCACTTTCATCAAGGATGTGTTACTGCGCGCAGACTAGTTCTTACATCTCTTAAGTTTCAAGACCACACTGCGCAGGATTTACAGCTGATGCATAAATGAATAAACGACTAAGATCAAAGGCTTAAGGACGAGGGCCTCATGGATGATGGAGATGTCACCTGCACATTCGCCCAACGTGCTAGTCAGACCTTGGGACTCTACCTAACATTGTCTGCATCACAATAACAATCGCACGTGTATGTTTGCGTGTGTGTGCGTGTGCTCGTGTGTGTATGTGTGTGTACTACATGCCCGCGTGTGTGTGTGTGTGTCAGTGTATTCAGAATGCGCGTGCATGTTGTGTGTGTGTGTGTGTGTGTGTGTGTGTGTGTGATGTGTGTGTGTGTGTGTGTGTGTGTGTGTGTGTGTGTGATGTGTGTGTGTGTGTGTGGTGTGTGTGTGTGTGTGTGTGTGTCTGTGTAAATGCGCACGTGCATGTATATATGTGTGCGTGTGAAATCTATGGGTTTGTGAGAGCAAGCTCCTGCATGAATGCGTGTGCGCTTTTATGTGTATATATGTGTGTATGTATGTATGCCTGTGTATATGGACGTACATGCATGTGTGTGTGCATGCGTGCACACGTGTGTGCGTGTGTGTGTGCATATGCGTGCGTGTGTGCGTGCATGCGTGTGTGTGATAACTTGTGGAGAACAAAATCTTCAGAAGATGATTAATGATCAATGATAACTCAGTGATAACAACAATGGCGACAACAACAACAACGTGATGACGATGACGATGATGATGATGTTGATGATAATTTATGGTAAAAAGAACAATTGTGGTTGATATCCGACTAACAGGTATGAAAGTTCTAATGAAATGATACTATTACTACTACTTCTACTACTACTACCACTACTACTACTACTACTACCGCTGCTGCTGCTGCTGCTGCTGCTACTACTACTACTACTACTACTACTACTACTACTACTACTACTACTACTACTACTTGTAGTAGTAGTGGTAGTAGTAGTGAAA
This sequence comes from Conus canariensis, assembly GCA_033310375.1. Lineage (NCBI taxonomy): Eukaryota > Metazoa > Mollusca > Gastropoda > Neogastropoda > Conidae > Conus > Conus canariensis. The sequence goes on along the minus strand of CM065730.1, from coordinate 41,511,806 downwards.
GCAGTAGTAGCAGTAGTAGTGATGATGATGATGACGATGATGATGATGATGATGATGATGATGATGATGATGATGATGAAAAGAAGTAATGACAGAAAGCATATACACGAAAATATCAGTAACAAAATCAATGGACAGACATATATACCACGACTTCTTTCCCCCAACCCATTTTTTTCCCTCAACCACAGCATGTGGGACAAACACATCACATGCGCTACCACGCGTACCATCTACTGTCACTACCCACCCCCACCCCATATGAGTATGCGTACCCTTGGATCGCGAACAAACAACCACCTCTTTCTTTCCATTTATCAACAACTGCTCACCGACAGGCATTAAAAGTCCATGGATATGTACGCTGAGATCCCCATGAATCTGTGATGTACCCGAGTATGTGTTTCTTTCATGACATATCATCAAATTATCAGTGCATCATCCGTGATGTATATTATATATATATATAATATAAAGAGAGAGAGAGAGAGAGAGAACGAACGAACGAACGAACGAAATTTAATGCTATTAGGCTGTAAAGCCCATTAAGCAAATCGGCGCGATGTACAACAAAACGCGACTCGATTTTGATTTCATTGACATGGAAACCACAGCAATATCCTTTTCTTTCACTTAACATGACAAAATGGAGAACGAAAAAATGTCACTGGTATGCGTTCACTGTCCTTTTTTTTTTTTTCTAGATGACCGTCACCCCAGGTAGAATTGGATCAATCCGTGGAGAGCGTGCAGCCGCCGTAGAGCACGTGCTTGGGTCTCTGCATGCTTCGTGTTGCCGATGCGTCTTCCTTTCCGTAGGCTGGCCAGTTTAACACATTCCTCTGTTGACATGTGTCTTTCCTCCTGCTTTACAAACCAGAATAAGCAATCGTCCTCCGAACACGGATCGCAGGAATATTCCAGAACGACATCGTCCGATTCACATAGCAGCACACCCACATCATCCGTTTGATGGAACACGACCTTCCGAAATGCTTGATTTCTGTGTGGATCTCGCAATCGTCTCTGCACCTGTCCCTCTGTCAGAGTAGCGGCATAATCTTTAACCACTCCCGTGTCAAAACCAGCGACAATTTTGTCTATAACTTGTTCCAGACTTGTGTCGATGACCGACGGGTGGTTTTCTGCGTCCCTGATGTTACACTCCGGCAGATCGGAATGCAACGGCAGAAGCGTATCCTGAACATGCGACGTGTCACAATCATGGCGAGTTGGCTTGATGTGTTCTTCCGCACTGTGCTGTGTACTGAGTTCGTCCGATTCGGTGTCCGGCACGGCCAGTTCATTGGCGTCACTAATGGTACCGAGACCAGCACCAACCTGTTCAAGACGTCTGTTCTGCTGCTTCGCTCTTTCTTGATCCCGTCGCACCTGGCTGGGGGGCTTCTTCCTGTACTGAACTTGCGTTCTCCGGTTCAGCACAGGATCCGCCATTGTTGTTGACACTGGGCTGACCGGTTTCAGTCGCAGAACGACCACTGTGTTGCTGCCTTCTCCAGTGATTTTCCAACTTGAAACACAGTTTTCAGTCAGCAGGGCGTTTAGGGCTGTCTCCGCAGTCGCTGGAAGTCCAGTAACTGGCATTCTCGCAGGAAATTGCTGCAGCTGAAATAAATGGCGCCCTGTCGCTTCGTGTCAAATCCAGAGAGAGAGAGAGAGAGAGAGAGATACATGTGTGTACATATTTACATATATATATATGTGTGTGTGTGTGTGTGTGTGTGTGTGTGTGTGTTTAAGCAGAAAAATCAATGGATCTATCAAACAATAAATAATTGCAATTAAATGTTTTCATCTCTCTCTCTCTCTCTCTCTCTCTCTCTCTCTCTCTCTCTCTTTCCCTCTCCCTCTCTTTCTCTCTCCAAAGTCATGATACTGACTGACTGCATGAACCTGCATAAAAAAGTAGAGTGAAAATGAGAAGCCCTACTTGGCATGAAATAAATGTGCAGCCTTCCATTGGAAGAAAAATATACATCCGAAGGTGTGTGTGTGTGTGGGGGGGGGGGGGGGCAGAGAAGTACTGTCTTCAGCTGCCGAACCAACCAGCGGGGTGCAGGCATGCACAGGGCGTTCCAGTAAGACGTCAAGAGACATAATTGCTCCCTGGCACATGCCACTGTGTAATGGCCACCAGATGTGACACGACGGAACCTCCACGGGAGCGTTCCCATGGGTATATCAACCATATTTCATGACTGCAAAGCCCACCGACGAAACACACCACCGTGTGCATCCCGCAGCCTCACTCGTTGCTGTTCTGCTGACAGGTGGAGACAGCACAACCCCAGACACGGCCTAGCTTTCGCTGCATGGTTTTACGTGCCCACTGAAGAGGGTGACGTGATGTGCAACCTTCCATTGGAAAGACTCACATGGAGATATTGTCAAGGACATGCAGGTGTCAAAGGAAATGAGAGAACAGTCACACTGGCAGGCAAGGCAACGGTAAGAACTGAATTACAGCTTTGCCAAACGTACACGATAAGAAACGTAAATCATCTCAACAAACAGGATCAATGCCACTATACCATACACCATTTTGCAAAGCTCAACATCAAAAGAGGAAGTGGCCTCACATTCAGATTCAAAATGAGGGCAAGAAACATCTCCAACCAAAGAAATAATGGAATAATCTTAAGGCCAACACTGCAAAGACTCCTAGAGAATAGGGTGGACTCATACTGAGCCTTTCCAGTGGCCGATGTCAATGACTAAACACATGTCAGCTGAGATAACAGACTTCAAATCTCTCATGATCCCCTGGTTTTACTGCAAATGCATAATGCATTGGTAAGTGTGCACCAGCGTGTACATGTGTAATGGAGAGTGTCCATAAATGTGAGTATGTAAGTGTCGGTGAGTGTGTGTGTGTGCGTGTGTGTGTGTGTGTGTGTGTGTGTGTGTGTGTGTGTGTGTGTGTGTGTGTGCGCGCGCGCGCGCGTGTGCGTGTGTGTGTGTGTGTGTGTGTGTGTGTGTGTGTGTGTGTGTGTGCGCGCGCGCGCATGTGTCTGTGCTAAGACTTTTCCAAAAGTTCCATCCCATTTTTTAATGCTTCTCTGCCTTGTCGACAACGCCATTTGCCTCCTTCATTCTAACATCCTGCCAGATCTTGCCGCCTGTCCTTGTACATCATAATCATAGCAACGGAAAGGAACGGTGGCGGCAGTAAAGTTGTGAAGGGAAGAACGGGCAGGGGGGGGGGGGGGGGTGCGACCGACCATCGAAACAAAATGACTGTCTAACCCAGAATGTCAGTTGCTTCCATCCAAACAAACTCGATAAACTCAAACATACATTTGCGAACGCGTGCGCGAACAAGCGATAACTCAATAACCAAGACATGAAATCGGCATGCTGTCTAGTCATAGCACCCCTCAAAGCATGCTAAGAATGTAAGTTGCAGCTTCACGAAAAGTTGCAGCTTCACGAAAAGAAGTATGAATACGTTCGGAGAATGCCATATATCAAAGACAGAAGTCACAGGACAGCTTCTTACCCCAATAGTTTACACTTTTGAACTGAAGCAGGCAGTGCAACGTATGCTTATTGTCAACACCGTTCTTTGTGGGAGTTCCTCCTTTTAATTTGTTCTAATACTGCCCCCCCCCACCCCTACCCTCTGTGTGTGTGTGTGTGTGTGTGTGTGTGTGTGTGTGTGTGTGTGTGGTGTGCGTGCGTGCGTGCGTGCGTGTGTGTGTGTGTGTGGTGTGTGTGTGTGTGTGTGTTTGTGTGGTGAGTGCTGGGGTGCGTGTGTACTGTGTGGTGTGTGTGTGTGTGTGTGTGTGTGTGTGTGTGTGTGTGTGTGTGTGTGTGTGTGTGTGTGTGTGTGTGTGTGTGTGTGTGTGTGTGTGTGTGTGTGTAGTGTGTGTGTGGTGTGTGTGTGTGTGTGTGTGTGTGTGTGTGTGTGTGTGTGTGTGATTCTGTGTGCGTGCGTGTGTACGTGAGAGAGAGAGAGAGAGGCAGACAGACAGACAGCAGACAGACAGACAGACAGACACCCAAACAGAGAGATAGACAGACAGAGAGAGAAACAGAGAGAAAGAGAGAGAGAGAGAGGGGGGGACATATTCTGAGTCAGCCACTAGCTTGCCTGTATGTTTGATCAGCGGTGACTGGGAACAGCCCTGACCCGTTCAGAGGGAGGAAAACGGTACTGAAATAAAAGGTGACCGACTCTCACAATCTGTAAAATCCGCCACATACACCCCACTTCACCCCCTTCCCTATTCCCCCTATCCCATCCTCCATCCCCCTCCCCCGGCCACCTCCTCAATGCCCTTGAAGCGGGCGAAACCCCAGCATGTAATTCGGCTATTACCGATAAACACGGAACAGATTACATGATGGTGGCAGGTGTTCTACAAAATATAGTGTTCCACAAAACGGATGCTTGCCAAATGGAAGGTGGCCACACCCAGATGTCATTGAAAAAAAAACCGAACAAGTGCAATATAAAGTAGACGTGTGCAAGATAGAGCTTAACAGTAATTGACCTCAGTCGCCACATTCAACCTTGATTCATTTTGAAATTCAGGCCATGTGGATTTTGGATCGATTCCCGGAGTCTGTGTTTACCGAGGACTTAACACTACAAACACCAATGGCAAGAAGTTATTATTTAAATTAAAGAAGAAACAGACGGAAATTCCAATGAGAAATAACAGACGGCAATTCTGACAACACATTTGCCTACAAACAAAACACACTGCAAAGAAAACTTCACGCAACCCAGAGTGTACACAGCTGCATTATGCTGCGGGTGCTTGTTTATTTTTGTGGTTTTGAAAGTCCAAAAGTATTTTTCTAGCCCTAAAACGGAGGGGGGGGGGGGTATATCCCTAGCAGCTTACCCCTCACGAGTGCAAAACCAGCAGTGTTTAGGGTTGTGGGGAAGAGGAGGGAGGTGGTATTATATACCTAGCAATTTACTTCTCGTGGGTGCAATGCCAGTTTGTTTTTTTCGGCATGTGTGTGCGCACGTGAGGAGCGCACTGACTTGGATCGGAGCCAGGTTCAACATCGAATCATACACTGTAGTTAGCATAGCTCTGGGAGCGTAATAACGCAAAACGGATTCTTTGCGCTTCCCTTGCATGAGAGGAAACGGCTTCAGCGTCTGTTAATGTGCCGTAGTGAAGGTCGACGCGGACAGTGAAATGCCCACACAATTTTTGTTCATGCAATAACGAAATCAATGTAGGAAACAAAACACACGCGCGTGCACGCACGTACACACACACACACACACACACACACACACACACACACACACACACACACACACACACACACATGCACACACAAGATAACGTGCTAGCTAGAGCAAAGCAGCAAACCGCCACGAACTGAGGATCCACCTATGATGGAATACGAGGGAGGAGGAGGAGGAGGTGAAAAGGGGAGGTAGGAGGAAAAGTAATGGAGCTGAAACCAGACAGTCCCTTCATTGGATTTTAGGGCAACTGCTGCCTCAGTTCCACGGCACATCGGTTGAAAGTGAAACATGCTGAAGCCCTGTCAGACGACTGCCCTGGCACGCTGATGACTGTCCGAAGTGTGGCTGCGGATTGGCAGACACTTCAGAGACAGGCCGGAACTAGAAACCCAGCAGCGCATTGTAGGTAAAGATTCTTATTTCTCCCAATATTCTCAGCTCAGTTTGCTAGTGCCCGAACTACCCTCCGTGCGAGTGAGCAAGCCGTCAGACACGCACAGGATTGTATAATACATGTTCGTACCAATAGGTTTACATGATCGTGTACACGCCCAGCATACAACGCTCCCCCCCCCCCCCCCCCCCCCCCCCAAAAAAAAAAAAAAAAAAAAAAAGACCAAGATGCAAAGCATATAAACGTACTCCCAGTTTATCCTGAATACGCGTGAGATATTCCATAAAGAGGAAAAACCGTCTTGGGCTGGTGTAACCGTTAGTAATGACTTTTCTGGTAAACATCGGCCATCGTCTGTGACCTAAAATGAACACACTTACAAATTTTCAGAAAGATCGGTCAAGAACTTTCTGAGATTTTCAATAAAGAAGAAAACCATTATGGGCCGTTAGTAACGGCTATAACGGTAAACTTAAACATCGGGCATCATCCATGACCCATAATGAACATACCTACAAATTTTCAGAAATATCGGCCACGTACTTTCTGAGATATTCCATAAAGAAGAAAAACCGTTACAGGCCGTTACAGCCGTTAGTAACGGCTATAACGGTAAACTAAAACATCGGGCATCATCCGTAACCCATAATGAAGATACCTGCTAATTTTCACAAAGATCGGCCAAGTACTTTCTGAGATATTCCATAAAGAAAAGAGCGTTACAGGCCGTTACAACCGTTAGTAACGGCTATAACAGTCACTAAAACATCGGGCATCATCCGCAACCCATAGTGAACATACCTGCTAATGTTCACAAAGATCAGCCAAGTACTTTCTGAGATATTCCATAAAGGAAAAGAAACGTTACAGGCCGTTACAGCCGTTAGTAATGGCTACAACGGTAAACTAAAACATCAGGCATCATCCTTGATCCATAATGAACATACCTGCTAATTTTCACAAAGATCGGCTAAGTACTTTCTGAGATATTCCATGAAGAAAAACAACCGTTACAGGCCGTTACAGCCGTTTATAACGGCCGTTACTAACGGCTGTAACGGTAAACCAAAACATTGGGCATTATTCGTGACCCATAATGAACATACCTACAAATTTTCAGAAAGATCGGCCAAGTACTTTCTGAGATATTCCGTAAAAAAGAAAAACCGTTACAGGCCGTTACAGCCGTTAGTAACGGTATAACGGTAAACTAAAACATCGGACATTATTTATGACCCATAATGAACATACCTACAAATTTTCAGAAAGATCGGCCAAGTGCTTTCTGAGATATTCTATAAAGAAGAAAAAGCGTTACAGGCCGTTACAGCCGTTACTAACTGCTATAACGGGTAAACTAAAACATCAGGCATCATTCGTGACCCATAATGAACATACCTGCTAATTTTCACAAAGATCAGCCACGTACTTTCTGAGATATTCCATAAAGAAGAAAAAGCGTTACAGACCGTTACTGCCGTTAGCAACGGCTGTAACGGTAAACTAAAACATCGGGCATCATCCGTGACCCATAATGAACATACCTACAAATTTTCAGAAAGATCGGCCACGTGCTTTCTGAGATATTCTATAAAGAAGAAAAAGCGTTACAGGCCGTTACAGCCGTTAGTAACGGCTATAACGGTAAACTAAAACATCAGGCATTATTCGTGACCCATAATGAACATACCTACAAATCTTCAGAAAGATCGGCCAAGTACTTTTTGAGATATTTTATAAAGAAGAAAAACCGTTACAGGCTGTTACAGCCGTTAGTAACGGCTATAACGGAGTAAACTAAAATATCGGGCATCATCCGAGACCCATAATGAACATACCTGCTAATTTTTCACAAAGATCGGCCACGTACTTTCTGAGATATTCCATAAAGAAGAAAAATCGTTACAGGCCGTTACAGCCGTTAGTAACGGCTGTAGCGGTAAACTAAAACGTCGGGCATCATCCTTGACCCATAATGAACATACCTACAAATTTTCAGAAAGATCGACCCAGTAGTTTTGTTTGGAGCGAGTGGAACACATTTTGACCACGGACACACAGACACACAGACAGCATTTCTTCGTTCCCATTCTAAAGTACTCCCTGTTCTTTAAGAACTGGGAGTACAAAAAAGAAAAGAAAAAAAAAAAGTGCAGACGGCCAAAGGACGGGTTATACAAGCGCCGTACAGCTAAAACCCTATTCGCTCAAACGAGGTTTTTAACAGCCACGTTGAACAAACGCCGGGGGATGGGGGTTGGGGGAGAGGGGGGGAGAAGAGATAAAAGGACAGAATTTCGACGACGACGAACATGAAGCAAAAAAAAAAAACCTTAACCACATTAGTAACAGCATTAAGAACAAGAAGATAAAAACAAAGTAAGTCACTTCAGTCTAGTTCATGGTAATTATAGTCCAGCAGACCGCAACCGTCTAACCAGGACTGAAAACGCGTATACAGACAAGACCAAGTACACTGTATTTTATCAATTATGAAAACACACATAGGCCTACATAAGTAGATTCCTAAAATTACAGAGAAAAATTTAGTCAGTGAGATAGTTGGTTTTTTTCCCTTCATAAAACGAGATATCTCTATAGACACAACACCCACGTACACGTTCTTATTATGTATAGTTTTAATAGTTAGTGCCTATTGTTGTGGAAATCTATTTGTTAGTTTCTGTTGTTATGTGAATCCCCAAACTCCCTAAAAAGATGTTAAATGCTGAACTGCTGAGCACTCGGTTCGTTCCATGGAGCTGCTTTACCCTTTACATAATAACAATGCGCTCAAAAGCAGCAAATAGTACATCAAATAACTTACTTCAACAGGTTTCTCCTTCGGTTTCTTCAAACAGTGTTGGAAAAATTCCTCTAAATAAGGACGGATTCGAAAAAGGCATATGTCTACTTGGCTGCCCCCTCCCACTTGCAAGATCACTGACAATACGGAAACGAAAACTATTTTGCAAGAACAACAATCTCATTGCCTCGAATGTCAGAAAGACCACGAATCAGGCTATGTAAGGTCAGTTGTTAGCGAGGTCTACAGGTCCAGAACTCTCGCGATGCACGAGGTTAAAATTCAT
>CM065730.1:41488081-41490581 GCA_033310375.1 Conus canariensis | reverse complement strand
GAAATGATGCCCCTTGACGTCTTAATGGAATGCCCTATGCATGCCTGCACCCTATGTGAACACAGAGCGGGCTTCCAAGGGTGATGCAGGATTGCTCCAAGCTGGTTGGTTTGACAGTTGAAGAGAGTGCTTCTCTGGGCCCGGTCCCCCTCGTACCTTCAGGTATATCTTTTTCCGATTGTAAATATTGCCATGTGGGGTCAATGGATCAATAGATACCTAATGTTGCCGTACAGAAGTCGATGGATCAAAAGATGGTCATACAATACTCTTATATGGTGGTTCTGGTTTGGCCTAAATTGATTCACAGAGTTTCACTATCAGTTTTAGTAAAGCCCGGCTAACCAAACAGGACATGTTCAGAGCTGTCAGCATGTTCGTTAAACCGTCTAGCCCTGAAAACAAACAATGAAACAAACGACAACAGAAACAAGAACAATCACAAAATATCAACATGTGAATCAGGTTCAAAACATGATAACCAGTCTATTGACACCCTTCACTTACGTGAGGCTAGGCCGTGCAGAAATAATCAGCCATTCCACTTATTTTTTCACATCAAGTTTTTTAATGCAAAAAAATAGTCAAACAACAACAACAAACAAACAAACAAAAGCAGTCTAAGCAAATAAGCATAGTTGAATGGACAGCTAGAGTGCAACCTGGACAGCTTATACATTTTCACTATATCGTCGTCAGATGAAAAAGATAAATAAATAAAGCTGGCGTGTTATCAAATATCGTTTCAAGGGGGAAACTGTATCAAAACGTTCCAGAACAAAGACAGGAGAACAGATGCAAAGGCGTGGAAACATTAGATGAAAGTAATTAAAATCATGTGAGCGGCTGTTAAAGAGAAACACAGGAAAGATGGAGCGACTAGCACAGAATGCTCCCTTCCCTGAATGAAGGAATATTGCAGTACACGCTTTTATCATATGAGAAGGGGAGGGGGGAGAGAGAAAAAGAGAGAGAGAGGGGGGGGAGGATGGGAGGAAGTGGGGGATGGGGGGAAAGCTGAATGGAGACAGTTAGCAGCGAGAGTTATTACATGCAGATCCAGCTGAATGACAGTTCACCTGACAGTCTTGATAGCAAAAGACTGTAAACGGTGATGAACGGTAGGCCCCGCATGCATTATTCATCAGAGTTCATGACAGGAAACGAGCCGCTCAACAGCACAATAAAAATCTTCTATGATGCATTTAGCCACAGATGATAGAAACCGGCTCTTTTGCGGGCTTCGTCTATGCTGCTACTCTAAGATGGCGTCGTTCCGTGCCCGGAATGGCATCATCATTCCCCCGAAAGCATTTTTGCTCCAATATGTACCATGGTAAACATACTGTTGTATGTCCGAGGAGATCTGTTTAAATCATGTACTAGGAGAAATATTTCTTCTGTGAGTATGAAGGGATCTGTTTCAGTGATGTGCTATGGTAATTATTTCTCCTGTTTGTCCGAAGGGATCGATTTGAGTCATGTACAATGGTAAATATTTCTTCTGTGTGTCTGAAGAGATCTGTTTGAGTTATGTACTATGATAAACAGAGTCACACGTACCTTGTTAAACATTCTTATGTGTTGTGGGAGGGATCTGTTTGAATCAGGTACCATGGAAAGCATTCGTCTGTGTGTCTTTAAGGATAGCCTATCTTTGTGTCATGTACCTTGGTAAAAACATTTTTCTGTGTTGTCAAAGGGATCTCTATTTGAGCAATATACTATGGGAAGTATTCTTCTGCATGTCCGTGTAGACCTGTTTGAGTCATGTACCTTGCTAAAGTATCTTGTGTGTCGTCGAAGGGAACTGTTTGAGTCAAATACTGTGGGGAAGCATGTTCTTGTGTGTCCGTAGGGATCTCTTGAGTCATGCACCTTGCTAAAGTATCTTTTGTGTCGTCGAAGGGAACTGTTTGAGTCAAATACTGTGGGAAGCATGCTCTTGTGTGTCCGTAGGGATCTCTTGAGTCATGTACCTTGCTAAAGTATCTTTTGTGTCGTCGAAGGGAACTGTTTGAGTCAAATACTGTGGGAAGCATGCCCTTGTGTGTCCGTAGGGATCTCTTGAGTCATGCACCTTGAGAAACTCTCTTTAGTAGGTCATGAAGAACTCGATTAATCAGGAATTTAAAATGTCTTCGACAGAGAAATAATAGAACTACTTTATAAATAATCTCTCTCTCTCTCTCTCTCTCTCTCTCTCTCTCTGCTGTTTCTGTGTGTGTGTGTGTGTGTGTGTGTGTGTGCGTGCGTGCGTGCGTGCGTGCGTGCGTGTGTGTGTGTGTGTGTGCGTGCGTGCGTGCGTGCGTGCGTGCGTGCGTGCGTGCGTGTGTGTGTGTGTGTGTGTGTGTGTGTGTGTGTGTGTGTGTCTGTCTGTCTGTCTGTCTGTCTGTGTGTGCTCTACGTGTTGCGAGCACAGGCGTTGAGTGCACACGCGTTTGCATTATGTTCAATTTGATGTGTGTGTGTGTGTGTGTGTGTGTGTGTGTGTGTGTGT
>CM065730.1:41390581-41483081 GCA_033310375.1 Conus canariensis | reverse complement strand
AAGAGAGAGAGACAGAGAGAGAGACAGAGAGAGAGACAGAGAGAGGGAGAGAGTCAAGGGAGGGGGGACGGGGGAGAGGAGGGAGTACACAGATAGAAAAATGGAGGGGGGGGGGGGAGAGGAGAGAAGGGGGGAGAGTGAGAATTGGGTAAACAGGAGAGAGAAAGATGAGCGGAAGAGATATTAAGGAATCGAGAGAGAGAGAGAGAGAGAGAGAGAGAGAGAGAGAGAGAGAGAGAGAGAGTGAGAGACAGACAGACAGACAGACAGACAGACAGACAGACAGACAGTGAGAGAGCAAATCTGAGAGAGAGTGAGAGAGAGAGAGAGAGAGGGGGGGAGAGAGGGAGACAGACAGACAGGCAGGGAGGCAGATGACAGACAACAGGCAGATAGACAGAGGTAGAGAGAGAGAGTGAGAGAGAGAGAGGAGAGAGAGAGAGAGAGAGAGAGAGAGAGAGAGAGGGAGAGGGGGGGGGGGGGGGAGTAGAAGTTAGAGAAAGTGAGACGGCGGAGGGAGAGCCAGAAGAAGGCAAATGGAGAGAACGAGAGTGGGAGAAGAATATGGGGATGGAGAGAGCAATGAGACGGACTGGCCGAGAGAGAGAGAAAGAGAGAGAGAGAGAGAGGAGAGAGAGAGAGAGAGAGAGAGAGAGAGAGAGAATCATGCAGATACACTGCATTAAGCTTATCAACAGTACAGTGGAAGCGGAGGGTGGGGGGAGGGAGGGGTGGCGGGGGGATGAAACGAGTGATCATGGCATGGGTCAGGGAAGGTTGAGGGCTGAGGGGCTGGAGGAAAGAAGGAACTTGGGGGGGGGGGGGGGGGAGGATAGAAAACAAACTCGAATCGCTACCCATCGCTATTCTCTGCCTCACATGGCCAAAGCTTGCTTCTATTGATTTAACTGAAAGCAGACGACCGTTACTTTTATTTCTTAAAATTCTTTTTTTTTTTCTTTCTTTTCTTTTTTTTTTAATTCCGCTACCCATCGCTATTCTCTACCTCATGTGGCCAAAGCTTGCTTCTGTTGATTTAACTGAAAGCAGACGACCGTTACTTTTATTTCTTAAAATTCTTTTTTTTTTTAAATTTTAAATTCCGCTACCCATCGCTATTCTCTGCCTCACGTGGCCAAAGCTTGCTTCTGTTGATTTAACTGAAAGCAGACGACCGTTACTTTTATTTCTTAAAATTCTTTCTTTTTTTTTAACCAGTGCAATATGAACTGAAAACGGGGGCCGGAATAGCTCAGCTGGTAGAGCGCCGGACTCGTGATCCTGGGGTTGCGGGTTCGAATTTCGGGATTTTTTCCTCGGAGTTAACACTGGTTCTGACTCCATTCCCCATACAGTCCTTCGAATGAGACTATAGACTGAGGTTCCGTGTGTGAACGCACGCAGAACATCTTGCACACACGTAAAATCCCATCACCAACTTTCGGAACAGAAGGCCAGTTTGGCCGTTAGTATGGATGACACGTTACACATAGCATGCACCTTCCCCGAAGATGGAGTATGGCTGCCTTAATGGGATAAAAAAAAAAGGTCATACACACAAAACTCCACTGCCTGTCTTTGCAGGCAATGTCCGCAGGAGTATCAGCCTGCGTACGCAGAAAGAAAGAAAGAACTGAAAACAATAACAGAAAAAAAAGAAAAAAAGTAAAAACAAAAAATGGAGATGTGTATAATGTTGACCAGTGCAATATAGAAAAAAAGTTCTTTACCTCTACCCCTTACTGATATTTATCTTGTTCGCATGGAAAACGGAATGAATATCAAATCAAAACCAAACGACGTTGATTAAGAGACTGTAGGTTGTTTTGTTAAATTAACTGACTTTTCCATCTTTGTCTCGTTTTATTTACCTATTTGCGTTGAGCCATGTCATTTGTCAAATTTTGTAAAATTTCTAACAGGCATGACATGAAAGCGGGGAATAGAGTGTGTAGATGCGTGCGCGAGCGCACTCGTGTGTGTGTGTGTGTGTGTGTGTGTGTGTGTGTGTGTGTGTGTGTGTGTGTGTGTGTGTGTGTGCAATTATATCATTTTGTCAGTGTGTGTCAAGTCAAGTCAAAATTATCTATATTGAGGGTTAAAGAATAAGCTTTGCAGCTTTTTTTCATCCTGCTCTGTGTGTGTGTGTGTGTGTGTGTGTGTGTGTGTGTGTGTGTGTGTGTGTGTGTGTGTGTGTGTGCGTGTCAATGTGTATATGCACGTGTGTGTGTGTGTGTGTGTGTGTGTGTGTGTGTGTGTGTGTGTGTGTCCAGATGGTAACTGAGGCCGGCCTACCCAACAGTGTGGAGCAGATATGGAGTTCATCAAACAGTGATGTCAGCTATTCATCAGTGGGTGTTGCTGCCGACCCTTCTTCCGGATCACTCACCCCCCCCCCCCCCCACCCCCCTCTTCCCCCGATCTTCTGTATGTGTGTGTGTGTGTATGTGTGTGTAGTGGTGTGTGTGTGTGTGTTGTGGTGTGTGTGTGTGTGTGTGTGTGTGTGTGTGTGTGTGAGCGAGCGAACGAGAGAACAAGAGAGAGAAAGAGAGAATATGTGTGTGCGTGCAAACGTGTGTGTGCATGAGAGTTTGTGCACATGCATACGCATGTGCGCGCGCGCATGGGGGTAAATGTACGTGTCAACATGCATAACACACACATACAGAGTGACAGAACACAAAAGGCAATGGAACACTGACGAAAACGCACTTTCCTCCACCAATTTCATGTACATGTATTCCATTAATGATTCGTTTCTCCATTGTGTACATACTTCACACAAAATTAATGTCAGCAGTCATTGCACAGTCTTAATTAAAGGGACACAACTGCATCAAAATGCACACAGCCGAATTGTCTCCCTGTAATGTTTTCACATCTCGGCAAGTGATAAGCTCCTGCTATTCTTGTAGTGCATGGTCTCATTTTAAGATTGTATAAGGGTCATATAAAGTAGAAAACTTACTTGACTGACAAACAATAAGAAAGAAGGAATGACAGACAGACAGAAAATGAAATCACTGTTTTCAAATTGACCAAAATCACTCCAGCACACACGCACACGCACACATGCACGCACGCATGCACGTACGCACGCACACACACAACGCTTTTTCGTAGCATTATCTAGACAGGGCAGTATTTCGCCATTTCTTGATGTTCATACATAAAAATATGGTAAGGAATGTAATTATTGATGTTATTAGATTACGATCCATATCAATTACACATGTTTACACTCAAAATTTAGTAGTATGAATTTACTCGGCAGAATTAATGGTGCAAAATCGACCAACAGATCTGTGTCAGAGCCATCTTAAGTTGCACCTTGAGGCCCGGCTGCACGCTGTCGAACTCTTTGATGTCATCCGTCCTCGGCCTGTTTCTGACAGTAGCTATCTTGACCTCCGCTGTCTGGACTTGACCAATCAGGTGCTGAAACTTTGTCACATGACTAAAGGGAGCCTCAGAAAGCTGTTTTGAGGCCTATCGCATTATCTGGACATCCAGATGACGGGTGTGGTCCACATAACGTTGGTCTCATTTCATACAAAAGTCCAGAAAACATGGCCAATACAAACCCACACACACACATGCACAAACACACATGGACACACACACACACACATTCACAGACACACACACTACCTAATATCTATGCCCCACCCCCATCCCCAGACCCCTTTCCTCGTCATTTCTTTGTGTGTGGTGTGTGTGTGTGTGTGTGTGTGTGTGTGTGTGTGTGTGTGTGTGTGTGTGTGTTGTGTGTGTGTGTGTGTGTGTGTGAGACTCTGTATGTGTGACTCTGTGTGTGTGTGTGTGTGTGTGTGTGTGTGTGTGTGTGTGTGTGTGTGTGTGTGTGTGTGTGACTGTATGTGTGTGACTGTATTGCTCATGTCTGATTTTCAAAGAGGTATGCCCTGTTTCAAGGGGAAAAAAGCCTCTGTCAGACAGGAAATTTCATGACAAAGTAATTCATGCTTCACATTGCCATGCATTTAAACTATAATTATGTCAAAATTAGGCTGGTCCACAATTGTGCCACACACTGTATTGCATTTCCCCACTTCCAACTCATATTTGACACAAACCTATTCATCTGTTATTTACCCAAAATTCCAACTGCACACATTTCACTTTTTCAGCCTTGGATCTTGGGGCTGGTGGTTCCAGAGGCTCTGGACTGTCCACAAGCTGCTTGGACAAGACATTCATCACAAGGCACAAGATGACTAGGCCATGAGATGCCCAACCATACAAGAGCTCCCCAGGTTGAATCACAGCGGCACCAGGACTTTCTAGCGGCAGAACAGCATCTCGAAGTCATGACGTGGACATGGCCTGGCCATCTTACGGTGTTCAGGGCCAAAACGCTAGTCTGAGTGGGGCTTCTCTGAGTCTGAGGAGCTGTTGTCAAACTTGCCCTACAGTGTCTTAACTTCCTACCCACATTTCTGCCCATTTCCATTCAAAAAAAAAAAAAAAAAAAAAAAAAAAAAAAACAATGACAAAAAGCACCTGAATCTAGATGCATTCAGTTGAAACAGGTGATACAAAATTGTCATATAAACACATCATCAACAACCATCATAAAAATGTGTTGACTTTGTACATTGTCACATAAACAACCATCATAAAAATGTGTTGATTTTGTACATTGTCACATAAACACATTATCAACAACCATCATAAAAACATACTGACTTTGTACTGAGCCCCCTCTCCCCCCCCCCCCCCCCCCCCCCCCCCCACCTTTCTCCCTCCTGCCCTTCTCTCTCCTTATTGAATTATTCTTAGGATCATCTTCCCCAATTTATAAAAGAAGTATGTTCTTCCCCAAATCAGACAAGATCCTGGACATAAAACAGTACTCACTATTAACAGGTAGCAAATTAAAAATTCTAGAATCAAACTTGTCTGATGTGATCGCATACATATCTATACAAATGTATGTGCTTATGAGTATGCCTTATGTTGTGTTAACTGAATGATCAATGATGTTGAATTTCAACTTGATAAGGTTTTATTGTATACAAAGCTACAAACTATGACAAAATAAATGATAAATAAACAAAATAAACAATGGTAAACATTCAGAGGACAGAGAAGCAATGTCAAGTACATCTCTCAGTGATCTCTTACAGGATTGTTTGAGAAGGAAATAAAACATACCATAGTTGTACGTGATCATGTTGGTGCCTAAAAAAAATTGTGTTTAGAGAATAGGAACACATTTATTACAGCATTATATTGAGAAAATATGATCAGGTATAATAACTTATAAGCTATCTACACACACACACACACACACACACACACACACAAATTCTGGTGTAACTGCTTTTAAAAGCTTAAATTTTCAACATTTGCATAAGGGAAAGTATTTTTCTTTGTATTCCAGGAAAAGTGTTTTGATGTGTTACTTTTGATATTTGCTCAATGATTTATTCATTATGAAATCTTGTGTGGCAGATTTGGAAGATCTGCTCCAAAACATATCATTCTGTTACTAAAGTGTTCTAGTAAGGACTGGGGAAAATTGTGTAAACAGATGCTGGACAGCACTTTGCCCCAAATTTAACATGTGTAATACATGTTATACATACATGTGTGTGTGTGTGTGTGTGTGTGTGTGTGTGTGTGTGTGTGTGTGTGTGTGTGTGTGTGTGTGTGTGTGTGAATTTTGGCTTGAAAAATTTAATAACGACAACATTAATAAATATTACTTTCACAGGACTGACCAATGTCCTAATGTTCGACTAATTTTGACCTAACCAAGGGAAAGAAACAAAACAAAACAAAACAAAACAAAAAAGGGGGGGGGGGAGGGATGTCTTTACAATGTCAATGCCATAGTGCTTGACTAATTTTCACAACATAAAAGCCCAAAGAACAAAAACAAAACAAAACAAAAAAACAGAAGAAAAAAAACTGTTATCCCTATCACCTATGACATCAGTACCATTAATTTTTAAAATGCTCTTGTTTACTGACCATCATTTATAAAGGAGAAAAAGTCTCAAAGTCTAGATGGCTTTTCATGCCCTGTTTCTTCAATGATCTCAGTTTTGATTCTCCTACACATCCATGCCTAAGATGGAATTGTGCCATGAGGTACTCAGTGTCCACCAACCACCGTGGTGCAGTGCTTAGTGTCATGTTCCCGAGTTGGGAGGTTACAGGTTCCATTCCCATAACAAGCATTCATTTATGAGACTTTTCCCCCAGCTGGCTCCTGTCCACAGCTCTGTGCGGAAAGCCGGAACAATGTAGTCAAGTTTCATCCGCTTAACTGATGCATCTTTAAAGGTGCTGCTTAAATTTCCTGACCAATACTGCAGATGTTTGTTTCTCTCAGGCTTGGCCGAAACTGGGATTTTTAATGAAAACACTTACAGTGAACGGCCCATCACATCTCAGATCAGGGCGGAACACACTAGCTTCTTCATCACCGCTGATTTTGACATAAAACGTCTGCAACTTCTGTGGCCCTTCATGCCCTGCTCTGTGGGTGACATCAGCTGATTTCCTGCATCTATAACCATCCATGCCTTTGCAGAGTTCATGTCAAAGCCTTACAACCAAATGCATGGGGCCTGTTACCACCCTCTAGAGGAGATGCTCACTCAAGATGGCTTACTAAGCAGTTGCTGTTGTTCGTAAGGGGCTTGGTAGTGGTGTCCTGTGTATGCTAGCACTGAACACCAAAAAAGTGACTTAGCAGTAATGCTGTGTCCCCTTTGGTAGGCTGCCTCAAGATGACTTGACACTGATTGCTCCCTGTGTGCCAGTGCTCAAATGTGGCCATGTATGGGTGGAGCCATATCAAGGTTGACAGATTTGTGGAACTGTTATTTGGGTGAAGTCTTAGTAGCCTCCCTCCAGTAAAGGACAATCACTGAGTAATTATTATAATCAACAGAGACCTCAGAAGGTGAAGTCATTGATCTGTATGTTGATTCGGAACAGGCAGCACTGGACATCATCTGAGTGACTGTGCAGCGCAGCAGAGCTGTGTCTCTTCTAGTGGGTGACCTCCTATTGATGGCTCTAATTCCTACTTTCTTAAATACACTGCTGCCTCTGGGACTGCAACAGAGTGAACCCAAGTGTGGCTGATTACTGGGGATCTGGAGTAAGTGGTTAGAAAGTGGTGCCACTTAAAATGGAACTGAAAATCATCCGACACAGATATACTGAAATAGGTATTCAAATATTTAAATGGCCATGACAAATTGTGATAAACATGAACAGTAATCAAGGAAACTCTAAGTGACAAGCAAATACACACACTTGGAACTATCACACAAATCCAGGAGTCTTTGTACTTGGTAAGCATCACAGTGTGATGTGCATGAATGTAGCACATTTGAACCTCATAAAACAAACAATGAACTCTGGGGGTTTTAGTCCCTGCAAGCAACTACCCCAAGCTGAGTGTACTACAGACTTCAATGGGAGACTGAAACCACACAACAAACCATTATCCAGTCTATGGATGTGACTTTCATATGACTTCCTTTCGTGACAATGGAGGTCTCTCTATTTACAAGCCTGACTGAAAGAAGGATGAATTATGAAATACGAAACCATGGTATGAATTCCCTGGGCCCATTGTCTCAAGCCGAAACAGAATTCTTCAGCTTTATTCTCCAGCATCCTCATTACAAAACAAAGAAAAACTGTCTCCACCTTTGTGTTAAAAGAGAAAGTGATGACCCAAATAACATCTATGGATGGCCAAAACATGAATCTGTTGCTGAAACTATACTATTCATAATTAAGAAAGAAGTGAGGCAGGGAACAGTAAACAATAAACAGTCCCAGTTTCTCTATCTTCAACCCCCCCCCCCCCCCCCCCCCCTTAAGTCCAAATCTTTGCCAAGTCATTACTATGAAGACAGTTGAGTTGTTGGCCTGCGCTTGTTTTTCCCCCACTATTTGATTGTTCGTCTATGTATTTGTCTGACTTTATTCAAGTTTAAAAGGCTGTGCCAGTCTTGAATAAAAGTTACTCTGTGTTAGGTTTTCTTATGGGAGCAAAAGTTACCCTACTTGTTTACTGTTTATATTATTCATAGTAACAAATAGCTGAAACACCAAACCATGCGTCTGTTTGTTGGTCAAGAATCATCATCCAACAGAAGTGCCCCGAAACGATTGGTGAGATCACAATTAGCCATTTCTGCACGTCCAGTCTGGTCTTCCACTGACCACACTTCACCCTCAACCATCTTCTTCCCGTGCATTGCTGCCTGCTGTTTCTTCTTCTTCTTAGCGCCTTTGCAGCGCTTCTTGCCTGGGGCTTGCTCTTCGGCAAACACCTCCCCTGCTTCCTGCATGACTGCTGAACACATTGCATCAAACAGCGCCATCAAAGAGGAGCCTTTCACCAGCATTTCTGACAGAAATAGGTCGGGATTGCTGCGCAGCTGAAGTTCATGAACCATAGTGTAAATGAAACTCCCATTGAAGAGGTCAGAAAGCTGAGGTATGGGAAACGGACAGCATAACAAGCTGTTGAGGTGGATCACGTCCAGCAGACAAGCCAGGAACTGGGCATCAGCATGGAATATCTCGCGCACAGGCGGGTTCTTCCTACTGATCTTGACAGGGTCATGGTAGTACTTCTTAAGATTGTCTCGCACTTTTGTCAGCACTTTGTCGTTTTCTGAGTGACAAGTTCCTGCTATGCTTAAAGATGACCCTTCATTAGTTTCAGTGTTCTGTGCAGTTTTGGATTTCACAGAATGTTGCTGTCCTGAATGTTCATGGGGTGGAACCAACATTTGGACTGTACCACGCAATGGTTGTGTCTTCATTCCGTTCCCCAGATGAGCAGCATCTGCCTCAGTACCTTCCTTAGCACTCTCTGAAACAGAAGCCTCTATGATTTGGTTCCCCCTGTCAGCAATCTCTCTGTGCACATGCAACAGTACAGCCGACAGCAGGATTCCTTTCAGCTGATGATGGGAGACATGAGGATCTGCATTTCTAGCCCAAAATGCTAGACACATCATGTACAACTGAAGACTGGGATCAACCTTGCTGACAAAGGTGGAGGTCACACCCAGTGCCTCAGTAAGGATGGCCTGCCTTTTATCCAGTCCCATGGCAGGAACCTCTTCCAGTGATGGGAGACTGCCAAAACCTGTGAGACCGACACACGCTGGCACAATGACGCGCCTCAGTTCCAGATTGTGGCGGGTGTATTCTAGAATCCCTCTTTCAGGCTGTGCTGTTGACGAAGCATCCACACATGGCTCTGGAGCTTCTTTACCAAGTCCAGCCATGTCCAGATCAGGCTCGGACTTTTCGGTGTCAAGATCTGCCTCATCTGACACATTCCCAGATTCTGACTTGTTCGTTGTTTCAAGCTGGTTATCGCTAATACTCTTTCCATTCCCAGGTAGAATCTTTGCAGATGTCTGTTCCGATGCTGTTAGCTGTGATGAATCTTGACACCGTGAGTCTGTACGATGGGGAGAACCTTGGGCACCCAGCAGCACTCCATAGATGACTCCTCTGACAGCTCTGGAAACTGTGAATGCTGCTGGCAGGGATATGCTCTCCACCTGTTAAGTAAAAGTTCAATGTCAGACAAAGCCAGAAAGTGTGAGCTGGTATATATCTATGTGTTTATTTGGACAGACAAGGTATGTGTCACTGGATACATACCTTCTATACTAATATCAAGTCCTATGTGATCGTGAATGGAAAAATTTCAAAAAGCTTTGCAGTAGCCAGAGGATGCCGGCAAGGAGACCAATATCGCCATATTTGTTTGTTATGTGTGCTGAGATATTAGCATGCAAAATCCGTGAAGATAAAGAAATTAAAGGAATTCAGATATCAGATACAGAATTTAAGGTAAGCCAGTTTGCTGACGACACCTCATTTACGTTAGAGGGAGATCAAAAGTCATACGAAAGACTGTTCAATACTCTGGAGGAATTTGAAGAATTCTCAGGCCTAAAGTTGTATTTTGAAAAAACTATCAACGTATGGTTAGGTAAAAATAAGAAATCAGATATTAGATACTTAGCTGATAAGCGCATGATATGGAATCCCCCCAAATTTAAAATACTTGGGCTCTGGTTTACTACCGACCTATCGCATTTAACAGAAATCAATACAGCAAGCAAATTTGTCGAAGTACAAACCTTGTTTAAAATCTGGTCTAGAAGGAGCTGTACACCACTGGGAAGAGTAGCCATCTTAAAATCGCTTATATTATCAAAATTAGTATACTTATGGATATTATTGCCAAATCCACCAGATGATTATATTAAACAATTACAGAAAATGTGTTTTGATTTTGTGTGGGATAAAAAACCAGATAAAATAAAACGAATTTATTCAGTTCATAATGTCGAAAATGGAGGCATTGGAATTCCAAATATACAAGCCTTTATTCAGGGTCTGAAATTGTCTTGGATAAGAAAACTGATTATAGGCAATTCAAAATGGAAGAAATTAATGAAAATCTCATATCCAGAAAGTGATCAGTTAAACTGCTATGGTTCTAGGAGATTTACAAATAATAAATATAATCAGTTTTGGAAAGACGTATTTAATGCTTATGATAAATTCAACACTCACATTGAATTAGATAACAACAAAGAGATGACTGCTGAACCCATATTTTTCAACAACAAATTCAAAATAAATAACAGTCATTTCTTTTTTAAAACTTGGAACCTAAAAAATGTATACCTTGTGAAAGATGTTTTGAAAGAAAATGGAGAGTTTTTAAAACATGATGAATTTTCAGAAAAGTGGGGTCTAACAGTAAATTATCTTAACTACTTTGGTTGCATTCAAGCAATCAAAGAATATGCCAGAAAAAGAAATATAATCTTCGAAAATAACTGTAGTAACGAAAATAATAAATCAGTACAAATAATATCTGGAGTACATAAAGGAACAAAGATTTTTTTACAATTTACTCTTAGAGGAACATGTAATATTCGACATAAAAGCCTTTATGAAGTGGGAAACTCGATTAGCCATTATATTGATTGGGAGACTGTTTTAAAAAAGATTAATAAAATAAAAGAAATAAAGCTTAAATGGTTTCAGCTGAAACTGTGTCATGGAATTTTAGTGTCAAATATCCTATTACAAAAAATTGGAGTAACTGATAATGATAAATGCAACTTTTGTTGCAATGAAAGAGATACTGTGCAACATTATTTATGGTACTGCCCATTCTCACAGATGTTTTGGAAAGATTTTGAAAAAAAAATAAGAGAGAAGTGCAGTAACTGTGAAAGATTATCATTTAATGTTGAATTAATTTTATTTGGCACAGACGATAAAACACTAACTGAAGATACTTTTGATCTAATTATTCTATGGGCAAAATTCTTTGTTTATAAGTGCAGGATAACTCGCATTAAACCAAAACTGGAAATATTTTTGACTGAGTTAAGCCGTAGGTATACGTTGGAAAAATATGTGCATGTATTAAATATGTGTTACTATGATTTAAAAAAAAAGTGGCTACCATACTCAGGATTATTGTTGGAGGGATAGCAATCAATATGGATGATCCCTCAACACACTGTATAGATGCTGTGTTTAAAAAAAAAAAAAAAAAAAAGGGAGGGGGGGGGGGGGTTCCATACATATTGAATAGTACTGACATATGCTATGAACAAAGAATTCAAAACATAATTTTGTGTTGCTGTATGAGGACCTTGTAGAAAACACCCTTTGCATTAACATTATAATTTTTGTATTTGTACATATATGGTATTTATGAAAAAAAGTACTCTTTTTGTTCTGTGGAACACTGTAATGTTATTACTGAATATTTATTTTGGAAAGAAAAGAACCTTCATTGCAAGGGGAAAAAGAAAAAAAAAAAAAAAAAAAGAGTATGTGTCACTGTAAGTGTGTGTATGGATGCAGTGTGTGCAAGAGTAAGAAACTGGCAAGACAGAAAATGGTAAGGTGTAACTCAAATTCTAAAGTATACTTGGGTTGTGTATAATGCATATGTTGGGGGAGGGGTGCATGGTCATGAGTGTTGTGGTTTGTATCTGTATGTTGGTGCTACTGTGTGACATAACTTCATGTCATGTATAAAAATTGACCCTCTATGTCATATGTGTGTGTGTGTGTGTGGTGTGTGTGTGTGTTTTTCTCTGTTTGTGTGTGAATGTTACATGTATGTACATGTATGCTGTGTGTGTGCATGTGTGTGTGTGTGTGTGTGTGTGTGTGTGTGTGTGTGTGTGTGTGTGTGTGTGTGTGTGTATCACTGTATGCACGCGCGCGAGAGAGAGTACATGTGCATATGAGATTGGGGGTGGTGAGGAAGGCTGAAAGCGTGTGTGTGAGAGTGTGAGTCTATGCACATGTGTGCATGTATGTGTGTGTGTGTGCATGCATGCATGTGTGTGTGTGTATGAGTGTGTGTGTATGTGTGTGTGTCACTCTGTGTGCGTGTATGTTAGACAGAGAGAGAGAGAGTGAGAGAGAAAAAGTGAGAGAGAGAGAGAGAGTGATGAGAGAGAAGAAGTGAGGAGAGAGTGGAGAGAGAGAGAGAGAGAGAGAGAGAGAGAGAGAGAGAGAGAGAGAGAGAGAAAGAGAGAGAGAGAGAGAGGACAGAAAGACAGTCAGACAGATAAACAAGGTCTCTCTTGGAGGTGGAATGGAAAAAAAAAATATGTAGAGGAAGGAGAATGGAATAGCTGGGGAGAGGGAGGAAAGGAGGGAGAGGAAGATAGAGGGAAAGAGAGAGAGAGAGAAGGGGAGAGTTAGAGACTGGCAATCAAGAGTTTAACTAGACTAGTTTGAGTCTTCAGTGCGCACTTAGGAATGACAATCAAAAAGTGATCGCACAAGAGTGCCAAAAAAGACCTGCAAGTTAGTGCAACAATGTTAGATTTGATTATAATCTGAAATCAAGTACTAATCTAACTTGATCATACATGTGCACTCACAGACTTTCAACAATTATACAGAAGAAATCTCTGTATGTCTGCCTCTCTCTCTTTCTCTCTCTCATGTGCATGAAAGTGCATATGTGTATGTGAGTAGATATTTTTAACCACCACTACCTCCACCTCCATTCCCAATAGTGTTTAGTTCATAAAAGTTAAAAAAAAATTCTAAATGTATCATATCACTGTCAGTATGGTTCAACATCTACTTTGCCCTTTGAGCAAGGCTTGTCATTCCCCAGTCAGCCCATTCCATATTCTAATGATCAGTGTTCTCTCATGTATTGTGTACATGTGGCCATATAGAACTAAAGTTTATGCATATTACCATATATAGGCCCTTAGTGTGTGTGTGTTGTGTGCTTGTATGCGTGTGTGTGTCACTGTGTGTGTGTGTACACAATCCAACTACACATTCAGGCACATGTGGGTGCATTTTTTAACTATGAGCACAAATGGATACACTTGTGCATGCACACATGTGTGCGTTTGTGTGTGCATTTGTGTGAGTATGTGTGTGTGTGTATGTGTGTGTAAAATACATTAATGGCATAGAATGATCAGTGCAATTTGCGTAAAATTGAGTCAACTTCGAACATCACATATTTGTTCCATCAAATCTGAATTGAAAATTTTTCAATAGATTTTAGGGTATAGTGCAGTCAAGTCTGAGACATTCATCAGATATTTTTGAAAATTAGACGAATTTTTTAAAGTTTGATTGATTCTTTAGTTGTTGATGAATATGGTTCCATAGCCAACCTCCGGAATACGCCAAACTAGACTTGTATAGATTAATCATTGCAAAGAGGAGTTTATTTTATGTGAATGTTGATAGTCGTTGAAAGTGAACATATTTGTTAGAGAAAGTGAGCATTTCCTTGGACTACCTTATGCATAAAGAGTCCTTTATTGTATAGAAGTTTGGCTTTAAATGGGAGAATGCCCGATTGCTTATACTAAGTTATAGTCTGAATCTGTCAGTGAGGATGGTTGACCTAACGTTATTTTGACAGCTCTTTTGTGAAGGCTAATTAGTGGTTTGAGTGAATTATTGCTCGCTGAGTCCCACTCCCAAAGCGTTGAGGCATAGTCAATAAAAGGCTGAATAAAAGAGTGAAAGAATAGTTTTCTTGCATGCAAATTTAAGAAGTTCTTAATCCTTTTCAGAAGATGTAGTTTTCTTGCAATGTTTCTAGATAGACTCTAAGTGTTTTGACCAAGTTAGAGTATTATCTATTGTTATTCCTAAGACTTTGTGACTGGTTATAAGAGAGAGAGGCAGGCAGACAACAGACAGACAGACAGACAGACAGACAGACAGACAGAGAGAGAGAGAGAGGAGAGAGAGAGAGATAATGTCCACAGACGTGTATTTCAATACAATCAGTAGGCTGACCAAGTGAATGAGTTAGTAATATTTCTCTCTGCCCACTTTCCTCTCCATCAATCCCTCATCCTCCAACCCCCTATCCCTGTGCCCTCCCTCCTCCAAAGAGAGAAACATAATAAATCAGTAACCCCAGCACAAAACTGAAACTACAGGCATTTTCCTCATGTTGTTTTGTCAGTTCATCCAATAAAGTACAAGGAAATTTGTTTTTAAAAATAGTAGTCATCTAGTTCACAGTAGCATAGATATCACCATTATATATGGAACTCACTCTCTCTCTCTCTCAATGTCTTTCTGAAAATGTTCTCTTACTTTCATCCATTCCAATCTCCCCCTCCTTTCCTCCCCCGTCTGCATGTCTGTCTATGATCTGTCTGTCTGTCTGTCTCTTTCTTTGTCTCTCTCTCATTAAATGATATCAGCACCTGGGTTGGCAGGATAACACAGTGAAGCAATATAGCATTCAGCAAGAACACTGGCATCTTCCCAGAGCGACAAGCTGCAACAAACCAGGCAGGTAAACACTCTCCAGTTGAGCTGATCACAGCATCTGTGTGGTGCATTGCAGCAGTCTGGTCTCCTTCCAGAAAAGCCTTTAGATCAAAAGACTCAAAGTCTTGAGTGTCTAAGTAGCCACTGATGGAGCTGTTCAACAGTTTTTGCACCTGCTGTCGACGCTCTGGTCGAATGAAAGAGAGAACTTCAGAAACCAGTTCGCCTTCATGCTGCTTTTCTTCAAGCCAGTGCAAAACTGACATAATCTTTTGGTGCTTTTTGCAACCTGAGTTTGCGCCTGGTTGCAATCTTTGGGGTTTTCTGGTAAAAGGCTTCAAAGGCAGCAGCATTTACATAGTCATTCCCTAACATGGTAGCAAACAGTGGAAGTACGGATCGATTCAAGGATTTAAAGCTCTTAATGAACTCGTCAACATGGTAATACTGTACAGGTAAAAAAGATCCAGCTGTGCCATCCTGGGATGATTCTTTGGATGTCTGTTGCGGCCGGAAGTCGATATAATCTAGGGGGATGAACCCTCCAGACAAATCAAAGATGTAAAAATCACTGTCATTGCTTATCACTGGGCAGTTCCACTGGTTGGCCAATATCACCAGCTGATTGTCAGCCTCAAAGTCACAGGTAACATGCGGGATTCCTAGCTTGTCCAGTGTCTGCTTAAACGTATGCTGTGCAAGACAAGGAATCAAAACGCCCCTCTGTCCGTTCATGATTCGTTGCGACGCATACACACGATCCCTTGCCCTACTAAGCGTTGTTTTAAACTTCTTTCCATCAACTGTGTACGCTCCATCAAACACCACAAACACTTCAATGTTGCACGACTTGAACATGGAGAAAATCATACAGATCTTGCGCTGAAAAATGTCAAAATCTCCTCCAAACTGAAATCTGATGTTGCAATAAAAGTACAGGAAATGATAAAAGTTATTCCCATCTATGACAACACGACAGTCATGAAGCCGTCGATCTTTCAATAGATGAGAATTATTATCAATAAAAGACGTCAAACCGTGAATCCCCATTTTCCACCCGTGATAATTATTGATAGTGAGTCTTCGCACAACTATTCATGATGATTTAGTCGGCTTCGTTTTGGTTTGTTGACCATGTGGCTCAATGCATCCCTATACACGAATCTTACAGATGACAGTAAAACTATATATTTACCGGAATGTGACATATGTATGCACATATGTGTGTAGTTTCCTTCCAGCACAATCGCCTAATCCATTACGAGGACTGAACATTAAAATCATGAATTACTGGTTATGTTCTTAAAATTGTTACGGAGCTACGGCCTTTAAGTTTTGCTGAAAACAAACAAATACGAAACTCTGCCAACGGATGATTTCTCTTTTATTACAGTGTTCCTGTTCTATTACAGCGTCATACTTTGTGTCCCCCCCCCCCCCCCCCACGTTAAACATAGAATTAGTAACAGCAGAGAAAATATATAAACATAACTATTCTCTTTCATAACAACAGTAATTTCACTCTTTAACAGTTGTTCTCACTGAACACGAAACACTTTTCTTGTAAGATTAAAAGCAGAATTACTGTGCAGCCAAACCAAAGAATAAACAAGTTACAAGACATATCTTGTAATCTATATATTTTTTCTTTCGGCGGCACAACAATTTTGTTGCTAATTGTGTTTCAATTTCCGCCTGCAGTCACTCCACTTTGCAACTTACCTTTCTTGTAGTCCTTTCCTTTTTTATTGGTTAGTTTTAGGTTTTTACTCATAGCAGAAGACAACAACTCCGGGATCATTTTGGTGGCACGAGGGGAACATGAATCGAAGCTTGTTGTTATGTGGGAATTTCCTCAAAGATATCAGCCCAAAATTAAGTGGAGAAAAGCAAGTGTAGCAAGTCAGTTGAAGATCTGATTCACTGTACAATACACAATGACACCATTGAACATAGCGTGCAATATATGATCAGGCAATGTATCAAATGTACCGGACCGGTTTAGCGACTGGTCGAACTAACTGTATTGAATTTACATCTAGACACAAATTGATGTCCGTAAATCCCTTTAAATTGTTTTACTTAATTGCTCACAAATTGTGCTGAACCAAACCAGTTTCATATCAGATTTTGTTCACGGCGCAAAAATGACATGAATATGTGGCCGCGAGGCCTCGTTTAGCAGTGATGGTAGAGCAATCTTCAGTCTTTGTAAAAGGCAGTTTCAAAGTGAGGTGACTGCAGGCGGAAACAAATTATATTTTTAAAAGGAATTTTAAGTAACTCTGCCGGTCAACATGGACAAGCAAATTACAAGACACGGCACGATGCATTTTGATATGTTGGGCCATCTTCAGGCAACCTACTACTTTTCCAGCCTCCTGTATCATCACTATCATTATTATGATTTATATGGTTATAATCATGATTATCATTATAACTATACCAGTTAGATTCCACCTTTCCATCTTATCCAGTAGAGAGGACATGGGAGAGAGTACAGATATTTTATACCTTGACTTTCAAAAGGCTTTTGACAAAGTTCCACATAAAAGGCTAATGATGAAAATAAAAGCAGCTGGAATCAGTGGCCCACTTCTTGATTTTATTAAGGATTTCTTAGCAGATAGACAACAAAGGGTAAGGGTTGAGGGGGCATACTCGGACTGGGCAAAGGTGAGGAGCGGCATACCTCAAGGTAGTATCTTAGGTCCGTTGCTGTTTATCATTTTTATAAATGATCTGCCGGACAGTATTAAAAGTTACTGTAAAATTTTTGCCGATGACACAAAGATATTTGGTAAACCAGGTATTGAACTGCAAGAGGATCTTGGAAAAGCTGTGGAATGGTCAAAAAAGTGGCAAATGAGTTTTAATGTACAAAAATGTAAGGTATTACATATGGGAAGTAAAAACCCAAAAGTGATATATAATATGAGAGATAATAAAGGTGACTTGGTTGATGTGACAGAGACTGATGCTGAAAAGGACATCGGTGTGACATTCAATTTGGACTTAAAGTTTGATACCCATATACAAAACATTGCCCAAAAAGCAAACATGATGATTGGACTAATAAGAAGATCTTTTTTATACATGGATGAGGATATGTTTAGAACATTATATGCAACATTGGTCAGACCAATACTGGAATATGCACAAATAATCTGGGCACCATGGTTAAAGAAACATATAACAACCCTAGAGGCAGTACAGAGAAGAGCGACAAGACTAGTGTCATACATAAAGGACTTAACATATGAAGACAGACTGAGACATTTGAATTTGTTTTCACTAAGCTACCAACGAAGAAGAGGAGACCTGATTCAGATGTACAGACTTATCAAGGGAAAGGACAACACTGACATAAACGAATTAGTGACCTTTAATAAAGGTAACAGAACACGTGGACACACCTTTAAGTTAAAAAAATTAAATGGAATAAAAGATTGTAGAAAGTATCATTTCTCTAGAAGAGTCTTTCAAGACTGGAATAGGCTTAGTGATGATATAGTCCTGAGTACCAGCTTGGATGATTTCAAAGGCAAAATAGACAAATTTTTTTCAAGCACACATTGGTGCACAAAATAGACCACATTTGCCAACGACTGGAAGCAAGTGAGGGAGCCCATAATAAGCTGCGAGGCTTAGGGCCCATACCTGATACCTGATACCTGATACCTGATTCCTATAATTCATACCCTCCATCTCCTCTTTGTTCTTCCTGTCCTCCCCCTCCCTGTCGTCCTTCTTCCCTTATTATAAGTAATAGTAGTTTTATAACTGTTATTATCATTACTATTAATGATATTATTTTGATTACCATTACTTTTATTATTCTTACTATTATTGCTATTACCGTTACTATTGTTTGTTAGTATTATTATCATTGCTATTACTAGTACCATTATTATTATTGGTATTACCATCATCATCATCATCATGACCATTATCATCACCATCATCATCGCCACTTACCCTGTTGCCATTACAACCATGCTTTTTGACAATCCTCTAACCCTCCTCCTTTCTTTCCTCCTGTGTGTATAGCCACTACTAACACTAAACAACTATTGTCATATTATCACCAGAAGTGGTAGTAATCCTCTTTATAATTATTTTTTCAATATTTCTATCATCATCATAATATTTCTGTTATTGCTATCTTTATTATTATCATCATCAGTACTGTTTTAACTCACATTGTCTCCTTCCCAATGGCCTTGTTTTCATTAACAAAAAAAACAAAACAAAACAAAAAAACCCATCTTGCACCAAATTCGAGAAGATAAGTGATTGCACATTCTTCGTTTTCGTTGCTCTGAATCTTGTTTATCTTGCCAGAAGAAGACCTAAAATGTCAAAATGCATTGTATTTTGTCTTGTGATTAGTTTTTCCATGTGGAATTACTTGAAATTCCTTTGAAACTTTGTAAATAATGTCAGTTTTAGACAAAAGTCAAGGTTCATCTGTATTTGAAGACTCAAAGGAAGGTTTGCAAACTTAAGTTATGGAATGTACTGTAGAAGCAGTAAAGAGTAAACAATTAGGTGGTTGTGAATTTGATTTCCATCGGCATTGTATGGCTCAAAATCATGTCATTACTGGTGGCATGCAGTGGGGTGACTCATGACATGCAGTATGGTCAAATGGAATGACTTAGACTGCACAGCCTTTTTTTTGCATGGGCGCCTTTTTGAGAATACTGTTAATGTTTCTTGGCTAGTATTATGTCTGATTTCTGGATGCAAGTTAACACAAAGGTATGAATTTACAAGTCAGTGCGCAAGATACCACAACAGTATTGAAAGAAGTGTTCATCTTCATAATGTTTGGGTTCAGATCATTAAGGATGCCTATGGTGTGGGTGGCATTTATATGTGTGTGTGATTCTATTATGCCTATATGTGTGGCTGTGGATGTGTACCTGTATAATGGGTGTAGAAATAATGCTTGTGTCAGTATGTCTTTGTGTGAGTGTATACATAGTGCTGATTCTAGTGCTTAGTTCAACACTGTGTTATGTATACAGCACTGATTCTGCCTCTAAATTCAACACTGTATGATGTACACAGTGCTGATTCTGCTAGTAAGTTCAACATTATACGATATACATTGCTGACTCTGTTTGTAATTTCAACACTGTATGATATATATAGTGCTGATTCTGCTTATAAGTTCAACTCTGTATTACTAAAGGAATATTTGAATGTTTTGCGCTAATTGATTGCAGATGTTTTGACTGAATCCAGTGGATCAACATGGGCGCATCAAGCATGAGGACATGGTGTGCTGTTGCCTCAGGGCTGCGTCTGGCGCTGATGTTGTATGGGGAATGGCAGGACCAAACAATGGCTGTGAAATTTACGGACGTTGACTATTACGTCTTTAATGATGCTGCCAAGTTTGTCACAATGGTAAGTGCTGTGCTTAGGTGGTTCAGTCTTGTTAGACTTTTAGCATATTGTTTTAGGGTATTACATTAGACTTGTTCTGGAAAAAAAGGGAAGATAATGTCTGTCTTTCCACTGTAATTACAGCTATGTCTTTTCAGTTTATGGGTCAAGCAGACAGATTTGAAAAGTCACGTGCGTTGATTTGAAGCATATGCTAGGATAGCAATCAGCGTATCAACTTTCTGCATTACAGTTAAACCGTTTCACACAGATATATAACATTTTCTTTCCCTCATTGAACTGTTAAGCTGACTGATGAAGGCAAAAGCTGCTTTGACCATCACCACAAATGGCATTTTTCCCAAGAAAATGACAGGGTCACTCTCACCAAACATGAGCTCTAACACAGATTACCTCCCTTGCAGATTTCTCAACATTGTCTTTTGGGTTATTACAGATAGAAAGGATAATGAAGTGGTCAGGCATTGGCTCCCAAGGGCAAAGGTTAACATCATGAATGAGCATAGTTATCAGATTTGTACCCTGACTTGAACACACTGTGCTTGTCCACCTCATTGTAGTTGGTTTCAGCTTGCTCCTCTTTTATATGGCAAAAGCTAAAATAGCAAGTGAAAGGAGAAGGCTACAGGAGGAGTTGAGGTCTCTTAACAAGTTGCTACTCTAAGAATGCTTGATACACACATCTACCTTATATTACAAGTCAGACAACAAATCTCCATCTGTCAACAATTTTTGAGAACAGCAAAACTTCCAGTGATTCACACTGACTGGTAGAAACGCAGATTCAACAAGTTTTCAAAGTATGTCAAAACTTAATGCCTGTGGTTTATTTTGAACAGATTAAGAACACTAATAGAAGAATCATCAGGAAGTAAGTAGCATGCAGTACTGCAGGCACAAAAGTAAAGTGTGGTATTTTTGTATTGATTTTTAAGTTACAAATGCTTTTTCTTAACAGTTTTCTAAATCAGCTGAATGAGGAATTTTTAACTGACAGTTCCAAAAGTAGCTGAATATTTTGTTGAAAACTGCCCAGAACTTTCCAGGTCTCTTTTGTTCATAATGTTGTTGTAATTATTATTGTCATTATTTTCATTATATTATTACCATTATTGAAAATATGTATATGCCTTATCAACTGAATGCCTGAGGTGTTTACACAACAAGTACAGACATAAAACTTCAAAACAAATAGACAAGAATAACCAGTAATACACAAAACTACATGTCATGATCAAACGCTTACACCACATCCAAGCATACCGCCACTGAGCCCAACTGCCTCCCTTCCTCTTTCCATCCATTTCCCACCACTGAAACAAAAATGATTATGAATATATTGATAATCACAGGGATCCAGGCACATGTGATACTTCCAAGCAACGCCAGCCCATATTTGTTTACACTGGTCAGAAAGTAAAGGCAAATTTTTGTCGGGTTTGATTTAACATGTGGCAGCGAGGCAAAGTACCTGCATTTATGTGAAAATTGATTCCAAACAAAAGGGGCTTGAGAGGCTAAGAACACTGACCTAAAAGTTTCAGTACGGAGAGAGGGAATCATGAAAAGATGAGTATCAGAAGAAGAGGGTACTTGGTGATAGGGTATACAGAGGCAACAGATCAGTTGGGTATCGAGGACTGGAGAACTCAGTGGATTTGTTGCAGAGACCTCATGACCTCGGCGATGATTTGAAAGAGAATACTAGGTCAAGCGCCTATTAGCTTTTTCTGTTCTGAACTAGTTTTTGATTTTTAAAAAAAATCTAGACCTAGATTTCTAACCTTCAAACTTTGGCCCGTTTCGTACAAACTGCCCATTTTCAAAGTGCATGTTAATAGAATGTGTGCAGTTGAAGTCATTGTTCTGGTTCTTCCTTTTTAACAAAAAAATGTATATTTTTCATTTCATTTATTCATTTATTTATCTATGTATACCTACAGTTCAGAAATGAATATTACATATTATATATGCATGTAAAAGACCTCTATCAAGATGAATGAAATGCTTTAGAAGACAACAAACTGTGTTTCATCTATCTCTTTCAGGAAACTGAAGAGAAGTTACCTGTGTTAAACAGGTTACACATGGTTGCTCTTTTTCATATCTATCTGAAGAAGCTGCATGATGTGCCATTGTACGAGGAACCGTGAACATAGTACTAAACATCCTAGGTGTTTATTGTTGTTGTTGTACCCTGGCTAAAAGACTCAAGGGATCATCCGAACAGCCGAAGCACTCGAACACTATGGTACAAATGCATCAGCTGGGGATGAGAACATTACGTGTGTGACCGTTTTTGATTACCCTGCCATGTGGGCAGCCACACTCCAACTTCGGGGAATTTTGGAGACTGATGATGTTATGCTAGGAGCTTGTCACGACTGAAGATAATCCCGCATAACTATGCAGAGCATAACAACATTTTGATGTAGCCTTGGTGTTCTAGCCTATGTCAATTGGTCTGACACAGCCTTAAGCCAAGGCAGCCGAGGTGTTGATACTTAACACCAGGCATTAACATTTTACTGCTGATTCCAACAGGCTATGAAGACCTTGATAGATGTTTTACCTGAAGTGACTGGCAACATTTTAAAAAGCTTTGTAGAGTTTGGTTTTTTGGCTTCACTGAAATTGACTTGTGCTTTGAAACTTGTTTCTGTGATCTGTACATGTTTTTTTATAACCATTATTTCAGGTTTAAGATTATCTCTCTGTTTATGATCTATAAACCACATGACATAATTAGCTTTGAGTTAAGGCCATATTAGTGCATTGTCATCCATAGTATGTTGACAAACATTGTTCCAGGGGCAGTCTCCATACAACAGAGCAACATTCCGCTACACCCCATTGCTGGCATGGATCCTCACCCCCAACGTCTTTCTTCGTCCGTTCTTTGGCAAGCTTGTCTTTATCGGCTTTGACGTTCTCTCTGGTTGGCTGATTTTCACGATCCTCCAGAGCAACGGGTGTTCAGAAAGGACAGCCAGAATCTCCTCCTTGCTGTGGCTGCTCAACCCTCTCCCCATGGTGGTGTCAAGCCGTGGCAATGCAGAATCTATCATGGCCTATCTAGTGCTGCAGACCATCAGCCTTCTACAGAGGAGGCAGACAGTGCTGGCAGCTCTGATGTATGCGTTGGCTATTCATGTCAAGATATATCCTGTGACCTATGCACTAGCTCTGTATTTGTACTTGGACGTGGACGAGGGAATGCTGAACTCAAAGACTTCGATAGAAAAGTTGAAGAGAGGGAATGGATCAAGCCTAGCAGTAAAGTTCCTGTGGTCTGTCAGACCTACATGGAATCGGGTCAAGTTTGGGCTTGTTGCTGGTATCACTGTCACGCTTCTGACAGCTGTGTTTTACGTCAGGTAAAGTCCTCTGGTTTCTGCCTCTTTTTCTTGTTTGTTTAATTCCAAACAGTTTGGAACTAGTGATTCTAAAAAGATATTGTACCTTTTTATGAGTTGTTTTTTTTTAACTGTTACCTCTTTATTTTGTTCAGATTTCTTCTTTTCTTTTTTAAATAGTCTTTGAATTCTGAAAAAAAAAAAAAAAATCATTTCATTTCAGCTGAGCTCACATTTAAATGGTATGATACACATATACTTATTCATCTGGACATTAGACATTTTGGGGGAGTTGTTGTGCGGTTCTGCAGGCTGGGAGGTTGTTGGTTCAATTCACATCAGATCGTTCATTTTGTGGGATTTTTCAGCCCTGATTGGCTGTTGAGTTTGCTACAGGCTCAAATGGGAAGACTGGAATCACACAGTCGAGTTTCATCCACTTAATGCATGCATTTTTTTGAAAGATTCCTTAATTTTGCAATCCAGTGCTGCTAGAATCTTTATTCTTTTGGCCTGACTGACATCAGGATGAAATACAAAAGGAATCACAGAGAGGAGATTTGTCATGGAGTCCTTGTCCAGCATGGAACTTCACAGATTCTTCTTTATCATCATCATTCTCATCGATCAACATTGAAAAAAGTGTCACATTCTGTGGCTGTTCATGCCAGATTCTTCTTTATCATCGTCATTCTCATCAACCACCAATTGAAAAAAAAAGTATCAAGTTCTGTGGCTCTTCACATCCTTCTGTCACGGTGAGCTCAGTTTGGATTTCTACTCTGTGTCTGTGACCTGGGTGAGTTTGTATTGATGTCATTGGCATAAGTGCATGCAGGACTGTCCTCGAACAGACATAGTGGTATTCTGTGGAAGAGGACACTCACGACCACTGGCTCTGCAGCTAGGCAATTATTGTCGTCTTAAGGGGACCTAGACAGCGATGTCCCGCATATTCTGGGTCAGAACAGGCACCACTGAACATTACCAAAGTGACTCGGCAGAGTGCAGTGTCCCCTCTGGTGGGTTGCCTCTTGACAACTTGATATTGACTGCTTCCTGTGGATTTTCAGTGCTGGGGCTGAGACAGAACAAACCAGAGTATGGCCGTGAACGGAGTGCCAGCATAGGAATAATGCCAATGAAGTGGAAAAAAAAAAGTGGAGCAGATCAGGGAATGGACAAGAATCCAGGGAAGCAGGAGGGGGTGGGGGTGGGGGGTACTGATTTTGCATATTGATTAGATTTTCTGTCTGACCAGATGTTGGCTATGGGACTGGACTGTTGCATTCTTAACAGATCACTTTTACTAGTGGCTATGATCAGTCCACTTGTTTTAGGTGACCCGTATTTGTCTTCACCAAGTTGGCTGCACTGGCTTTTAGAGATTATAGGCGTGATCACTTAGAAATTTACCCCTAGGTAATGAAAGACAAAGCATTGGTATCTTTGATTGTATGGATACGTTATTTATTTGTGTGTGTGTGTGCGTGCGTGTGTGTGTGTGTGTGTGTGTGTGTGTGTGTCTGTCTGTCTGTCTGTCTGTCTGTCTGTCTGTCCATATGTATGAAATTTTTTTTTAATCCTTATGTCATTCCAGGCTAGACACATTCATGCAATTCTCAAGTTACCAGTTTCATTTGCAAATGGCAAAATCTGATGAACTTTTGTCATACTTTTCTATTTAAAATATAGTGCGTGCTACTCATCCAAAACTTTAGAAGGAATTGAATTATTCTGGCTCCCTTTGTGGACATAATTTAGTGCACTGATCAAGAAAACTCGTGCATCAGTCCGATGTTGATATTTATTTTGCATAAAATATGAACTACACAAAGCACTTCTCTTGAAGTACGTGTCTCCTCATGCCTCTGTCTTGCTGCACATGACCAAGTACTGGGAGTGGTGAGGATCCCTGACTGTCAAGTCATCTCATAGGATGTATCCCAGTGGTCTCTGGTGGTGGGGCATTGTTGAGGAGGACAATGAGTTCAAGTTCTGACAGAAACGCAAGGAATCGTTGACAGAATTTAAGTCAAACTCTGACATATTTATTGATCAGTGGACATTGGCAAATTTTGTGCTTTCGTCAATGAAAGTTTCATTGTTTTTACGAGCTTTACTTGTTGCAGATATGGCTGGGTTTTCCTGTACGAAACCTACCTGTACCACATTGTGCGAAAGGACATTCGTCACAACTTCTCCCCATATTTCTACATGCTGTATCTGACTGCTGGTGATGAGACCACTTTCTTCATCAAGTTCGTCACCTTTTGCCCTCAGATTCTGCTCCTGGTTGCCATAGCAGCACGCTACCATAGAGATCTGTCTCTGAGCTGTTTCCTGTGCACTTTCACCTTTGTCATGTTCAACAAAGTTTGCACTTCACAGGTGGGCAATGTGTAGATGTTTAATTCATCACAGAAATGAGAAAGGGAGAGAAAGATGGAGGAGATAGAAAAGGCAGAGAAACTGTCGGTCATTCAACAAAACAACTTGAAAAGTATAAGTATGGATGTAAACAGTTATAAATATATGCATAGATAGTTAGTTACATTCAGATTCGTTGTCCAGACACACCAAAGAGTCAACAGTCTCAGAAAAGTTCAGGCACAGAGCGGCCCTAACAGTTCACTGCTTCCACAAGAACAACACCATATTAAAATCAGCAGCCAAAATGCTAGTGGGATTCAAAAAACGCACCATCTCACAACAAATTCAATGCTCTGCCACTGAGCCAATTAAGTGCTTATGTATATTTTAAATTGTCACAGTTTACCACCAAAGCAAATATAAACAATGTCCAGAATATTTGAGCAAAGAAACTTGAGAACTACAACAATACATCAGTATAGATTCTATTTTGCTGATAAATGGCAACAGCTGTACTGCATATAAAAACATACTGCACGTTTGCCAGACACGTTTCTCATTAGGATTTGTTGAGCAAGGGAGAGAACTACATTCCATGGACTTTGTGGAGGATGGGGCAAGCAGTGTCCTTCCTAGAACTTGATGAGCAGTGGTCTTCCTGAATTTGTTGAAGAAGGGAAGAACACTTTCAAGTACTTAACATGAATTTGCCATACAGGACATGTAGCTGTTATGAAGTTGTAAATAGAAATTATCACAGAAACTTGGTTCCTCTGTTAGGATCATTTTTGTCACCATGTGCCTTCTTCAAAACAAAGCATGATGACTTCATTTATCCTACGTTATTCCCATCTCCAGTCTGAACGATGTTTTAGTGTTGTTTGTGGATGACAATGTGTTTTTTTTTTTTCTTTCACAAAATTTTTCTGATGCTGCATCCTTCTGGGACCCACGTGTAATTTCTTGGTCCATTTATTTTCTACAGTCAGTCTGTACGTTTTGCGCTTTTTAAACACTTTTTGCAGAACAGCAGTCTGTATGTCCTCTGTATTGTAGTCAGCAAAGTGTTTGTTGATTGGTTTTTCTGTGTGTTTTCTCAGTCTTATTAATTAAAAAAAAAAAGCAGCAGAACTGTCTGCGTTGGTGAAACGTAAGGACACCAAAAGAACATCTTCTAGAACACCTTCAAGACTTGAGAAAATAGAGGAACCTAGTTTCTGAGATAATTTCTTAGCTCTCCCTAAGGAGATAATCGTTATTTTCTTTATAAACATAGTTCAAGTGATACATTTTCACACAAATTTCTTTCCTGATCCATGTATTTATCAGGAAGTGAGAAAAGAGTATAGGAAATAATTTTTCTTTTTTCCTGTGATAATGTGCAGATGAGTCTGATGCTCCAGATTCTATTTCATTATTTACATTGTTTAGGTATAAGTAATGTATATGCATTTCATTTTCAATGTTTTATACATATATATATATATATTTATGGAATTTGGTCTTTTTCTGTGCAGTACTTTCTGTGGTACTTGTGCTTGCTTCCTCTGCTAGTGCCAAGACAACACATTAGTTGGTGGAAGACCACCTTCATATCTTCACTCTGGTTTTTGGCGCAGGTAAGTGGGTCCAGCTGGTTACTGATGGCATCATCCAAGTGTTTGTGTGTGTTTATGTGTGTTCTTTATGATCAGTCTGATTTCTTCTTTTTTTTTTATTTGCAAAGTGTGGTGTTCCAATTAAACTACATATCCCATCATGTGTGTGTGAGCGTGCGTGCATGTGCTTTTTGATGTCTGATTTTGTTGTTGTTGTTGGCACAGCGTGGTGTTCCTAGTGGATTGCAGATGCCATCTTTTGTGTCTGTGTGCAATATCATCTTCTTGGTTTTGGGTACTGCTTGTTGTTCCAAGCTGATTACAGGTGTCATAATTTGTTTGTGTGAGTGCGTGCATGTGTGCGTGGTGTGTATGTAATCATCACCATCATAACATCTTGCACACGCGTAAAATTCCATCACCAACTTTCAGAAGAGAAAGCCTGTTAGGTTGTTGGTAGGGGTGACACGTATACACATAGCCATTTACTGAAAGAATGAAGCAATGAATGACAAATAGAATGACCGATATTCGACAGGGGAAATGGCTGAATGTAGCACCAGCCTGCAGCTTTTCAGTCCCCTCTTGCCAGGTAGGCAGCCCATTGTTTTAAACGAAGGTGTGGATTCTAATGTGCTTAGAGGACAGGCACAATGTAAGTACACTTTATGATAATTTCAGCACAGCTGAATGTTCCAAACAAATTACAGATATCATCCATAGTTGTGTGCGCATTATCATGTCTTTGTTTGGGCACAGATAAATGCTTGAAGCTGATCATAGATGTCATAA
Organism: Conus canariensis; assembly: GCA_033310375.1. NCBI lineage: Eukaryota > Metazoa > Mollusca > Gastropoda > Neogastropoda > Conidae > Conus > Conus canariensis. The sequence goes on along the minus strand of CM065730.1, from coordinate 41,454,703 downwards.
TCTTACCTGTGTGTTTGATCACTACTCTCGTTTTTGGCACTGCTTAGTGAATGTACCAAGCTAATTACAGATATTATGTGCACAGATCCACTACCTTACTATTTTGTCTCCCAGTTTGACATAGAAATGGATATCCACCACCTTACCTAGATCGTCTCACACTTTGGTCCACAGATGCTTATCCCCTTTATATTCTTCTTCACTTTCTTGACAGAAATTTTGTCTGGTGCTTCAGATTGACAATGTTTACTAGAGTTCTTCTTTAGGCACTTTCTTCATGAATACGAAATTCATCTTCTGACAACCTGGACCTGTTTTCTTTGGCACCCTTTCTCAAGGCCATAAGCTGTGAGGCCATCTTTTGAGGTTGGACTCGGCGATCCTGCTCTTTTGTCTGTTCTAGTTTTTTTTATCGATATCACTTCTTAGAGCTTTGAATCGACTTTCCATTGCATCCAGTTCTTGAGTAAACTGCCCTAATATCTCAGGCAAAGAATTCGACTGAGTGTCATGGCACTCACTCCTGTTTTCTCTGCCATACTGAGATCAGAGTCTGGCTCTGTGGCTGCCAGTCTGCTAACAAGAGTATTTGAACTTGTGCATTTCAGCACGTTTCTTCATTTTGTTTGACGAGTGAATCAGACCAGTGCTTTCAACTTAGAATACAGAAGTGTTGTTGTGAACCCAGTATCCTGCATGCTTGCCCAAGTACAGAAACAAGGATGATGTTTTGGATCCAGTCAGTGCATGCATGCAGGATAATGTCAAAGCTGGTGGATCTTCATCTTTATGCAGGCTTCTTGTTAGGGATAGCATCTGTAAATGATTAAACTTTGTATTCTCTGAGTGTAAGATTGATCTAATTCTGGTGTTGTTTTTTTTCACAAATGAGTAAATACATTACTTGGATAGCATTGACTCTACATGGATCCACAGCATGCAGTAATGGTAGTGCATCACATGCCTCAACTAAGAAGCAGAGGTTGAAGTAGTGTGTGAGAAGTTGTGTGTGTGTGTGTGTGTGTGTGTGTGTGTGTGTGTGTGTGTGTGTGTGTGTGTGTGCATTTTTCATTCATGCAGGAAATGGCGTAAGCGTGGAGCACTTGCATGCCTTTCTAAGGTGCTGTATGTTCAGTTGTCATGCATCCATTGTTTTCATGTGAAGAGGATTGGATGTGGTGTGCCTGTGGTTGATCAGTCAAAAAAAGCAAGACATATAATATGACCTAAAAAAAAGTTGGAAAAGGTCAAAGCCCCACAGCCTAATGGCCATAGGGACAGTGAATTGTCAGAGGGTCACCATGTCTGGGGCAAGGCATGATAGGTGGAACCCATCCCTCTTCTTCCGCCATCTTTAACCTTTCCTGAATTGAATCAGGGCTCATTTACTGCTGGGTGGACAGAGAGAGCTAAAAAAAAAAATCCAACTCCACAAGTGGTTCCATGTTATGACTGGAAGCCCCACAGGCAAGCACTCTTACCACTGGACTACAGACCTCTCTCAAGATATATGCCAGATCATAACAGAAAACATGATGTGTGGAGCTGTGTCATTGAAACCATATTTCTTTGTTGCAGGGCTTGTGGCTCCTTCCAGCTTACTATCTGGAGTTTGAGGGGCAGAACACTTTCATGTATATATGGCTGGCTGGACTGTTCTTCTTTGTCGTCAATGTCTACATTGTTTCTGCCATAATTACTAACTATGATCACAAGAAAAGTTATTTAACATTGTCAAAAGCAGAGTGATTTTATTGTCGTTCATAAAACTTGTGTGTGTGAATATGTGTTTAAAAGTGTGTACGTAGAATACGGCAGTCATTCCATTCATGATCAGGTTTTAGTAAAGATTTTTTTTTAATTATTATTTTTGAAAAACTACTTTACATGATTTTCAGTTTGATGCCTTGATCTGAAGGGAGGGCAGCATCATACATATTGACTGTGAACTGCATTATTACAAGTTCAAAGTGCATCAGACTGTCTGCGTTATATACTTCAAGTGAAGACACAAATCACTTCAGCAGCATGGCAGAAAAGGACCATCCACATCAGAGTGAATAGTGCATCACCACACTAAAGCTGAATGCTAAACTGAAAGAGCCAGTTAAGCCCCTGTTCTTGTTTGAATTCCTTTTGCTAAATCAAAAGTAAACATCCACAAAGAACACCACTTCCATTACCACCACATATCCACCTGAACAGCCAATAACTCACACCAACACACAGCAAGGGCAGGTAACTACATAGGGTATATGACTTAAAAATAACAAGATTTAAAAAGTAGTAAGATTTGATAATGTACATGTTTTTATTCATTTACTTATATATTTTTGCTGTCCCATCTTCATACTGTCCTCACTGGCACTACACTGCTCATTCTGGCCATCTATACAACCACAGCTTCACGCAGCCCTCGACCAACAGTCCATAGGGAGCAGTCTTCATGAGGCCACTGACCAAAGGTGTCACTGCAGCTCTATTAAGTTATTTTGTTGGTTTAGTGATGCATGTCCTGGAGAACAAGACCTATCAACCCCCTACTGACCACAACAATTGGCCTGTCATAGAGCCGACACGTGCCAGTGTTCCCTTCGTAGGATTCCACCATGTCCACCCACAGACAGACTCTATGAACATGCCACTACAGATCATATTCAGGCAGACTTTTTGTGTGTGTTTTTCAGTGAGGACCAGTGAGAATCAATAATGTGATGATCAAGTTCCATTCTGGTTTCAGACTATATGACAGGGCTGTACTCTATGCTTGTTTTCATGACATACCTCAATACCAACCAGTCTCTAGGTATTACAGACACCAGCGGCGTTGGTCTTGAAATTTGAGCAACTCTCAGTGAGACATCAATAAAAATGAAACCCGAGCATATGGTTCCAGTTTTCCAATAGCTCCTGGCATACTTTCCCTTGGGTAGAAGTAGGCTGGGGCAAAAAAAAAATCCTATGAATAAATGCATCTGATGTGACTCGAACCAGCGATCTCCCAGTCTGTTGCTTTCAACGCTAGCCATTGTACAGCTTGTATTTCATGGTATGACAGCAGTAAACAAAAGAATTTTAATTGTGTGTGTGTTATGCTGGGTCTGTGGGACATATATTCTAGTATCTTTTTGTGTCACACTCTGGGATTGTGAGAGATGCTGCTTATTATGGTATTCAGTCATGTGTAAAAATTGCTGTCACTCATTTTCAGTGCCATTTCAGTAGCATTGCTCCCATGCTGCACATTCAGTCTCCCTGTCCAAATCCACACCTTAGATTGTCTTGCCGTTGCCCAGCTACCTGCACACAGTATCAAGTCATCCATGAGGCAACCCGGAAGAGGGGTGAACTGCACAGCTGCTGTCACTGCTTGTGTCACTTCAGTGGTGTTTAGTGATGCCTGTTCTGATTCACAGTATGCAGCTCATCACCTGCTATGCCCATGCAGACAACAACAACTGCTTTGTCGTGGAGCCAGTGTGACCGAGCATTCCCTTCCAGAGGGCGCCACCACATCCATCCAGTGACGGTCCCTGTGAATGTTTATCCTGACAACCTCAACATGAACTCCAAATGTGGAGAGGAAAGCAAAACTTGTCATCAGGAGAGGAGGGTAGGCATGAAAGGCCTCATAAATCTTAGGCTTTTTTCAGTATTCTGATCAGTGGTGATGTGGATGGTAATGATGATGCATGGAGTTCCATTCTGATCAGCGTCTACGTGGCAGGGCTGTACTCTATGCTTGCTTTTTTTTTCATCTCTGCATCAACCAGGTTTGAGCGATACAGACACCTGCTGTGTTGGTCAGGAATTTTGTGCAACTCAAAGACTAATTCTTTCTGTAAGTGGATGGAACTCAATTTGTGGTTCCAGTTTCCCAGTTTGTGTCCAAAGCAAACTCAGTTGTGGGCAGGAGCCAATCAGGGCTGAAAAAATCTCACAAATAAACGGTTCTGATGGGAAGCAAATCCAAGACCTCCAAGCCTTCACTCTGCAATAGCTAACAACAACTGCACCACAAATAGCTGGTGGGACTGAGGGAACTAGTCATAGGCATACTTTTACATCCCTGGTTGGCAGTATCATGATGATGGTCAAGATGCTTTCAGCAATTTGTAGACAAGTGTTCTGGCCTGTCCAACAAAGGGAAAAGTATGTCCTATCATCTGCCATGAAACAGTCTCACCAAAAATGACACTGCATTCGCTTGGATAATTGATTTATTTGCACAAAGTACAAAGGTATTTCTATTCTGAATGTATTCATTTATTTTTGGCATTGTTCTGATTTATGATATTAGTATGATTTGTGCTAGTTTCTGGTGAAATTACCAGTGGAGTTTTTCAGTTTGTGGAATACAAACTTAAGTGTTTTTATAATTTGGGGTTTACAAATGTGTGACTGCATGTTTGCATGCATGCATGTGTGCAAGTGAAAGAAAGATGGATAAGAAAATATTTTCAATGTCTGTCTGTTGTTATAAAGATTCAAATTCAAGTGTGTATCACAGTGTGACCCATTTCTGTGTAACTGAAAGCACATCAGGGAATCAAACATGCACCGAGTGTGTGAAGCATGTATGTCTTTGCATGTGTGCGCAAACTTATTTTTGTATTTTACTGCTGTATAATGTTGGGTAGTATCACCCATCTGACCTGCATTTGAAGCATGCAGTATCACCAAGTGACCAATAGTTCTGTATTATAAGCACTTCATGAAGTCCAAATAGTGGAAACTCACAGCAATGACCAAAAAAAAAAACAACAACAAAAAATTGTAATCAGCTTGCGACATCACAGAAAACCAATTTATCATCTGGACATTTTTCACACATTCACACTCACACGGCTGCGTGCATCCTTTACACAGGATCGTTGTCCATAGTTTCAAACAGCTGATTGGTCAGTTCATAGCACACATTCTTCCATGTGAAGCGAGTGGGAGGAGACGTCTCCCCATTCCCAAATTCAAAACTCTTGCTCAGCTCAATGGCCAGAGCTGATCTTACCAACCCAACACTGCCTGTTTTCAGCGGAGCTGGATGATACACACGCCCTGACTCTGGGTACATGCACAGCTTTTCTGGCTCAAAAGGCACCGTCAGTCTGTCTCCGGCCCAGTTGTAGGACAAAAGGTCACCTTCTTCAGCCTCTCCTTGCAGAATATGTGTGAAGACGATGGGTCTGTCGTCACACCGCACAAAATTTCGCTCTGGTCCACAGGGAGACAAGTAAGGGAAGTCCTCTCTGTAACGCTCTGTGTTGTTGGTTTCAGTCGCTTGAAGAAAAAGACCAGGAAGTCTTTCTCTGCATATAAAATGTTTCTTTATTAGATTGTCAACTTTTTTTTTAATCATCTTTCTAGAGCTGGCAATTACACAAAACACATAATATTTAGGACAGAATCAAACCATACATATTAGTTTAATTATAGTTATTATTGAAAACATTTATACCCCTAAGCAAATACACTGCCTGGGCTTCTACAATCAGCAAGTACACTCACTGAACAACAAAACAAATGAGAACAAACAAAAGTAACCCCCCAAAAAGCAGCAATCAAATGATCACACAGCTTCCAGACATACCATTATCCAACCAAGCCTTCTCACTCCTCCACCGCCCAACTCCCACCTTAAACAATAGTAGACTGATAAACGTCTGCATCCAAGCACATATCACAATCCCAAGCAACACCAGCACACATGTGGTGCTTCAATCAGTAGGGAAAAAAGTTTCAAGGTTTACTGAGGTCAGAGAGGCAGAGTGTCTACGCTGATATGGATGTTCATTCCAAAATACATATCTATATATCTATCTATCTATATACTGGCAGTGTACTGGCATTAAAATAAACTCTTCACATGTAAAACTGCAAAAGGAATGGTCTCTGACCAACAGCAAAAGACGCTTCCATTTGCGAAATTTCATAACAGTTGTTGATGCATGTAGAACACACGTGTCATCACTTTTGGCACATGCACTTAAGTATCTAATTTCCCCTTGCCACTAGCATGCTATTCTCACTGAAAATAAAGGCAATAGTTCAATGCTGACCAGTCTCTCCATTCCTGAACTTGCAAGTCACTTGAAATGTGCAAGAACACTGTAAATACTCTAATAGAAATGCTATCATACAACTGGTAAGTTTTCAGCATCATTCTGGCAAATCTCACGTTCCATTAGCTTCTCAGGACAGGTTCATCAGCCTGTGTCACCTGCAGGATCCTTTTCAAACTAGGTAAGGTAAGGTAATGTTGCTTATAGCCCAAGCAACCACAAAGGGCCATATGAAGGCTGTCACCAAGTTGAAGTCAACTCAAGTCGTTAAAAGACCCCCCCCCCCCCAAAAAAAAAAAAAAAAAAAAAAAACCCACCCTCATTCACATAAAATACAAATTCTAAAAACACACCAGAAATTTTGTTAAAATTTTAAGTCAGATGAAAAATGTTGATCTCTTTCAGAATTGCTGAGACGAAGCAAAACCTTGGGATAGGAAATGAGTGACTCGGTGTTCGTTTCCTCCACTACTGGACAGCAACATTGTAAACTGGGTGTTTGAACACAAACGCATAGTGCTGTAGCCTGTGTGGGTGAAAACATACCTGCCATGCATATGCACCACATGCTTCAACAACTTTAGTGAAGTGCAGGTCATTAAAGATTCTGCTGATTTTTGTCCCTAGTCAGATGGTATTATGGTTGTCAGATGGTATTATGGTTGAAAACTTATCAGTGTAGTTATGATACTATATGTCTGTTCAGTTAAGTTCAGGAGTTTTTATTTCCCTTACTGAACCTTATTGTTTATCTGTCTCCAACATTTTGTTATCTAACCAGACAAGCGCACTCACCTCTAGACTTTTCAAGTGTGCTTTGACATGTGAACGGCTGTTCAGCACAGTTGTGTAAGTAACCTCATTCAGTTGCAAAGGGCAGTTATGCCAGGTACGCTTGTTCAGTGTCCCCCAAAACACTGAATACAGACATGGATTATGGGATCTTTAATGAGCTTGTTAGTGGTACACTTCTGGTGTAGGTGCTGACTCGACTTAAATTCATGAACTGACAGAACTGCACTGATATTGATTCAAGATTCTTTTTTAGCCAATGAATTAAAGAAGACAATTATTCAGCTTTGCATTGTTCGAACTGGGAAACAGCATGCACATGGATAGGAACAAAGGTCAACAAAACAAGCAGGGCACAAGCCACATGGGAGTGCAATTGGGGCTGAAATTAAGGATACGAGTGAATATATGTTAAGCTGTAGAACATGCACATAACACATATACATATGCACATGCATGCTTGCACGTGTTGCACACGCTTGCACATCCCCACAACACACACATGCACATACACGCACTCATCCACATCCACAGCACATTCGTGTGTACACACACACACACATGCCAAATGACAGCCATTACATTGATCACAATATAACTGAAAGGGTTTGAGATAAACTGGTCGCAGGAAACAAGGCCTACAGATTGAATATTTTTTGTGACGGGGGAACGGAGCTGTGCTTCAGTCCGTTTGCTTTGCTCTTAACATAGCAGTATCCTCTGCTAGAAGGAAGAAACTCCAAGAGATGGTTGGCTGGGTGGATGCTATTATGATGGATCTTGCCCTCTGTCTTGTGCACACATTATGGATAATATTCACAGGTGGTAGCTTGCTACCTACAATTATTGAAGCAATCTTAACCATTTGCATTCATTTTTTCCTGTCTCAGGCTGAGGCAGATCCCTCTCAGACCGTAACTGAGAAAAACTTTGATTGATGGACTGGGAGACTGGGCGAAAACTGCAGTACTAATGCCAAACATCTTCAGCTGACATGAAAAGAACACCATCTGTCGTGCTGTCTGCCAAACTAATGTAATACTGGCGTCCAAGCTGAGCATGTCAGATACATGAACACTTAGGAACTTGAATTAATTCAAATTGTTATATTCCTTGACTCTTGTCAGACAATGTTAAGAGAGTGCTTTGTTTTTCCAAAAATCTTTTAAGATTTCTCTGGTTTTAGAAACATTCTATTCTAGATCATTTGTGAAACACCAGTTGATAATTTTCTTTAAAAGAATGAAAAGCATTTGGGAATAAGTGTTGGAGATGTACGCATGCTGAAGAATAAAAATAAGGTCTAATGATACAGCATCCTCTGTAGATCTGTTTATCTGGTATGGGAACTGTAATGGATCCATTAAATAGTCGGTCACAGATTTAAGAAAACAAAGAACAAGACGTTCATAACTTTCATACTAACAGATTTCAATGCAACAGGTCTGTAATCATTATGAGTGACCAACATGACCTGGAAAATCATGATCCCTTGCACATCAGATACTGATAGGATTCAAACTACGTATCTAACAGTTTCAGGAAGGAAACCACAACAAACTAATCATCCAGCTCCTTTGCTTTTCTTTCTGGCGTTTCAGGAGAGCTTAACTGACCCATAACATAAAACATGATTTAATTGCTGTTTACAGTAGCTACACATCTTTTTCAACAATTCTGTTCAATTAACGCTGTGTCCTAACGTACCTACTAGCTTCATTGATATTGTTTCTCTCTAGAATATGCACAACTTCAGTGGCATGATAATCAGTTCTGTGAAAAAAAGTTTATGCCCCTTAACTTTTCTTTCAAGTCTGCTGCTACTTTGCCAATGAGGACTGACATCAAACAAGTTACTCTGTTGTTGAATATCTCATAACGGGATTCTGAGCAATAACATTATTGCAGAAAATTTGTAACATTTAATTAGTAAACTAAAGGCAGAGGATGAAATGACCCTGTCCAAAAGCATTACAGGAGCAAGGTGATTTGTACCTCATTTATCAATATCCCTCTTGGTGTTGATTCACTTCGTTCAGTGGTATACCAAGTCTAAATATTCATTCACTGCACATTTATGTGGTCATGGCTTCAGCAAATTTTCATCGTTTTCTTTTTTTTTCGATGAACATTATGATGCACCTGCAGTCCGAGTGGATAGCATGAGTATTTTGTAATATAGCTGGCTTCCTACTGTTCTTTTCCAGTCCTCTAAACATAGGAAATATGATTTTTAATTCTCATCTACATGTTATCAAAAACATCCAAATAAGTCATTAATATTAAAAACCATCACTCTTCACATAGGCATTTCACACACACACACACACACACACACACACACACACACACACGTGCACACACACACACACACATGTGCGCACACACACACACACACACACACACATGTGCACACACACACACACACACACACACACACACACACACACACAATCAATACCTTTGAAACAAGACGTAAAATTTTTCATCTTTGCATCATCCAGGAACAACTGCACAACAAATGAATGAAACTTCATTTCAGCTCCTGTTCACACATGAAGCATGAAAAGAAAGAAAATGTTGTGAACTTATGAACTGTTGATATCATGACATCCTTCTATGTTTTTTGACATAAGAATGTATTCACTGCCAGTGTAAAATAGATCGAATACTGTTCACTGACTCACTCAAATGAATTGAGTATAAACAGTTATATGAAATTCAAAGTTCAGTTTTGAAACATTGTGTCGAGTTATATCCACTTCTTAAATTTCATTTTCAAATTATCTATGGTATAGATACTCTCCGGGGCTGGAATAGCTCAGTTGGTAGAGCACTGGACTTGTGATCCTGAGGTAACGGGTTCAAATTTTGGTACAGGGGGATTTTTCCCTCGGAGTTAACATTGGTTCTGACTCCATTCCCCATACAGTCCTTCGAATGAGACTATAAACCGAGGTTCTGTGTGTGAACGCACGCACAACATCTTGCACACACATAAAATCCCATCACCAACTTTCAGAAGAGAAGGCCAGTTTGGCCATTGGTATGGATGACACGTTACACATAGCAAGCATGCACTTTCCCCGAAGATGGAGTATGGCTGCCTTAATGGCGGGATGAAAAACGGTCGTACACACAAAACTCCAGTGCCTGTCTATACAGGCAGAGTCCGCAGGAGCATCAGCCTGCATACACAGAAATAAAGAAAGAAAGATACTCTCAAAAATGACTATAAATCTTTACACTGGCCATTGTTTTAGCCTGAAATCAATGTACAGAACACTGAAATTACAGATTCAAAAGAAATATTCATTGTCACAAAAATGGACACCTTTTCATAACATGTGACATTGGTACAAGTACACAGATGCTTGTGTGATGTTATTTTCTTTTGAAGGGGTAACCATAATAAACAAATATTTGTTTGAAATTGAAAGGTGGTTCCTACAATTATAAAATATTAGATTATTCAGTTGTTGATCTTTTCAGCCAGCTTTCCAGTGAGACAACTCAGACACCATTACTGAACTGCATAGCATTTTTTTTTGCAAATCATATTTCAAAGACAGTCGAGCGAGCACCCTGATACATACTACATAGACATTGCTGAAATAAAAAGTCTGTGGATAAACATCATTCAGAAGTATAGTCTTAAACCCTTGATGTTTTTATCTAATTTCATGCTGTTGCACTTGTTCATAACTTCACAATGTCACACAAAGCATTCCTTCATACAGATATTACATAATAAGATTTCAAAATTTTTTGCAATGGCAAGCAGTACACAGGTAAATTTGTTTTACCAAAAAAGTAAGAAACAGCCAGTTTGTGATTTTGTGCATTACTTTATAGAAATGTGAGGTCATTTAATTCTTTAACCCTTTCACCGCCATAGGCGCCATTTGGCGATGACAGGGCTGAGCGCCGAAGGCGCCATTTGGTGACTAAGTAGGGTGACTTAACTCCCGATACTCTCACGATCCTAGTTCATGAGATAAAAAGCCAGCAATAAACGTCATAGTTGGGGGATGGTCTGGCCGGTGCTCACAACCATTTTCTTTGTCAGAACACTATTCAGTTCAGTGTTTTATCGACTTTATTCTGATTGTTTTTCTATTCACTATGACGTCAACACCAAGCACTTTATGCACTCGACCTTGCCGTACATTTACCACAGATCAAGTGCTGGGAATATTGAATAGACGGTCAGTTGTTCCTAATACAGATGAAGAAGACCCAGACAGTCACGAGTCAACAACGATAGTGAGGGCTTGACTGAATTATTGCAACGCAAGGCGTTGGACCGTGGCCAAATGGTTGGGAGACTGACGAGACGCCCACTTACTACCCTACCGCGTGTGCCCCAGTGTTTTTGCATTGAGCCAGCCAGCACTGACTGACTATTCACTAAATCTATGTGAGGGAGCGAACTAAGACTTTAGGCAACGAACTTCACACACACGCTGTGGGCCGACTCTTGCTGGTTGAGGTTGTAGGGGGCGTGGCCGACTGACACGTGAGAGGCGAGCAACAGAGACGTGTTTGAGTGGGTCATATAGATCAGCTGAACGGCAAGGGTTCAGAGTCCAACAGGCACATGGATGACTTTGTGTTCATAAAAAAATATTACTGTTGAGAGTGAAAGGGACGTGTGTGTGTGTGTGTGTGTGTGTGTGTTCCCTTTATCTTTCTTACATGTGTACCAGTTAGGCATAAGAGTTTATGTGTGGTGTGTGTGTGTGTGTGTGTGTTCCCTGCTATTGGAGTAGTTGTATTTGTGGCTGTTTCTTCCACTTTTCTGTTGGAAATACCATACTTTGTCTTCAATTGTGAGTGGAGTATTTTGCCTCCCTTGTTGAGAGTTTGTTAGCATTCTTTCTTCATTTTTTACGTTTAGAAGAAACATAACATTTTTTTTTTTTTTTTTTGCATTTTTTTTGCACTTGAAATTACTAAAAATTTGAAATTGTTGTTGACTTACCATTACTAACATGTTATGACGTAATAAAAGTACAGTGTATCTCCTCCATTTTACAAAAAATAGCATGAGAACTGGTTGTTAAGTTCCAGAGATATCCGCGTTTCACATATGCTGGTATGAAATAAGAGCTTTTTTGGAAAAATGGCTGGCGATGGGATTTATGCAAAATAGAATGTCTGGTGGTGAAAGGGTTAAGGGGTTTCTACCATTAAAAAACATTGCTTTCGGGAGTTCAACAGACTAACATGTACATGAAGTTACAGCTCCTCTTTCTCTTCTTATCAGTTATGCCTGATAAATATACTAAGTAATTACAGTTCATGTTAAAATCAAAGTAAGCACCCATCTAATATAATTACAATATTCAATAAGAATGAAATATTACAAAGACAAGACATAATTTACAAAATAAGTCTGCATTTGCACATACACAGTAGCAGTACTAGTGGCCTAAGTACAAATCATCCCTTGCCCAAGCCATTATGCAAGGGACTTTGAAGGAGAGAGGAATGAGAAGAACATGGGGAAAGAACTGGCTGTGCAATCTAAAGTAGAAGGCTTTCCTGGCTGTCCCCCAATTCCACTCCATTAAGAATACAGACCAAGATGGTAGAAACTTTCAGCCTTTACATCCTAGAGTGACTTGGAACTGAGCATATTTTTAACAGTAGGTAAGCAGTTCTTCCCTCCCCTACCATAACCCTTAAACAACCAGCAGTAAAATATAAGTAATCTTTGGGTATCCCCTTCCCCCATCCCTGATCCTCCCACACACATGCACATTTGCTTTGAGAATAAAATGATTGTGATACCAAAAATGTTTCAAAGAGGCAAGTTGTCAAATGTTCTTGCTTGGTTCTTGAGTGTAAGCGTTTCGTGGCACACCCTAGTGGCTAAAAACAGGCGAGATTTGGCTGACTGTCTTGGGGCTCTCTCACATGCAAAACAATATTGCTAACAGTAGTATTGTCACGTGATAGATGCATGAAAAGTAATGTTCTCTTACTGGTGGCATGACGATCAAAACACTGATCCTACAACAGGGTGAGCCTGAAGGAGTGTAAGAATTTTTTTGTTTGTTTTAAGTTGTCTTCCGCCTCTTTCTTCACTCCTCCTTGCCTTTTACAACCTCACCGCTGGCATAGGATAGCCACTCGCGAGTTCTCGCGTCTATGAAACACGTCTCAGCTGAGTAATTTACTATTAACTAGCAAAAGGTGTTGTTATACATTATGAAATCAATGTGAAACTGAAAGTCAAACTCGAAGTGTTTCAATACTTCAAATTCTAAGTCTAGTAGATTGATGATAAACATAACCTGTCCTTGGTGATCGATGAAATAAAAATATTCACGAATTTTTGGTTCTGGTGACTGTCCTTGTACATACGAAACATGGCGGCTCATCATATCTCGAGACAAACATTTCCTTCCAAGAGCAAAAACAAGCCGATTCTGTAGCAGCCGACAAGCCATGATTGTATACAGAGGAAATATGCTACAGCGCACACTCAATGACGGCTTCCGGGCAGCTCAAAAGAAATATATTTTCATTGGGTCTGATTGTAGTTATCTGATCCAATGACAGACTTTGTTAGTCAGCCTGGTTACTCCATACTTTCCAGTGCCTTGAGTCACGGAAAAGAGAGATGTCTGCTGAAATTCTATTCTTTTCAAAGTTTAGTGACAAAAGTATAAATCTGCAACGATAAACTTGATGTCATACGTGGTCATAGCAACTGTGGTATTACAAAGTAAACTATAAGGTCATGGCTAACGCTAAAAGATCATGGAAACTACGTGAGTACCAAATTGTGCTTTGAGTTCCAAGTTGTTGAAAACTTGGTTTTCTCGTTGAAATTGTATTTTTAGTGCTTAGCTTCACCAAAATTCTCGTTTGAATGTGCGTGTGGTGTTGATGTAGGTGACGTCAGTTTGAATCTTTGTTTTTTGAGTGTTTGATTGGTAACAAAATCGCAGTTATTGTTTTAAGCTTTAATCTTTTGTACGATTTGAGACTCATCGTGTTGTTTAAAGCTCTTGAACTTCATGTTGAACTTGCGATTTTCGTCAAGTGGTATGAATAACAGCAAATACTGCCCTGTAGAGTGTTACGAGAACCAGAAATAAAATTCTAAATCATCGGTGATGATTGTTCTTTTCGCGCTTATTCACAACTTTTGAGAAGCGAATTAATAATTGTCTGCTGACTGTTATTTTGGCACAACGCTTATTCACAGTTGTTGAGAAGTTAAGTAATAATCATCTTCAGCCAGAATGAATATGGTGTAGGTAGTGTTCCACATGTTATTCTCATGATCACGAACTTAAAAACTACTGGTGAAATAGTGGTAAAGTGATGCGCCCATGTTGTCATGCTATGATTCTCAGTGTGCATAAGCATACATGAGTATATGTGCATTAGCACACGCACGTACCCATACACATGTATACACACACAAACACGTGTAGACATAAACACCAGGTTCTCCATACAATGTGTATGTAAATCATGCAGGCAGTGAAATCAACAAATATGTTTCAGCAAGATTGAGGGTTAAAATATGCAGCAAAACATTTGCCAATTAGTTCATTTGTGCATGACATTGATGTTGATAACATCCCTTTGGTGACTGGCTGACTGGAGAACTGCTAAACAGGGCAGTGTCCCATTTCAGATGCACTCTTTGCATTAGAATACAAGAGACTGCATTTAGATAAAAGTTCTGCTTTGTGTGCATCATCATATGACATTTCAAGGGAAATCACTCCTACACACACACACACACACACACACACACACACACACACACACATTTGTGTGTGAGTAGACATGCATCAAACTCTCACACACATACACATTCTCTCTCTCTCTCTCTCTCTCTCTCTCTCTCTCTCTCTCTCTCTCTCTCTCTCTCTCACAAAAGATTGGGAAGCAAGCATTTGAAAAAAAAAAAGTCTTTGTAAAATGATAAGCTTCATCAAACAATGATGCTGTCACCAAATCACGTTCTAAAGCAATGTTTGAAAAAGAGGGGGGAAAAGTGTATTATAAGGAATACTTCAAATATCTAGAGTAAAAAATTTTTTTTATTTATTTTTTTATTTTTTATTTTTTATTTTTTTTGCTGTCCCAACATCTGCGCCACCTCAGAGGCAGTGCACCCATGCCGCTCATTCCCTTACCCGTCCACAGCCACAGCCCAGCTGGCCCCGCCGCAGCCCCGGCACCGGCAATCCACAGGGAGTAGTCATTGTCAAATCATCAAGAGGCAACCCACCGGAGGAAACACTGCGCTGCTGCCGAGTCACTTCGGTGGTGTTCAGTGGCTCCTGTTCTGATCTGACATACGCAGGACACCACCTACTAAGCCCCCTACTGACGACAATAATTGCTTAGTCACGGAGCCGGCGTGAGTGAGCTCTCCCTCCGGCAGGCGCCACCACCTCCGTCCAACGACAGCCTTCATGGACTCGCCGATACCGGTGACCCCGACGGCACCAAAACAGGGCCACAGACGTGGAGAGGACATCGAAATTGAGGTCACCATGAGAGCAGGGCATGAAGGGCCACAGAACTTGACTTTTTTTTTTTAATGCTGATCGATGACATGAGGATGAGAATGAGGATGATTAAGATGATGCTACAGATTTCTATTTCGGTCTGAGACTACATGACAGGGCTGTACTCTACACTTCCTTTCATAATATATCCCAGCGTCAACCAGGCCTGAGAGATATATGCACCTGCAGTGTTGGTCAGGAAATTTGAGCAACACTCTCAGAAACGCATCCATTAAGTGGATGAAACTAGAGTGTGTGGTCCCAGTCTTCCCAACTGAGTCCGCAGCAAACTCAACTCTGGGTAGGAGCCGTCGGGGCAGATCAAGGGTAAAATTTCTTCTGGCCTTTTTTTTTATCTCGGTGTGTGATTTCTGTTATGATTTAAACTTACCAGAGCTCCCTTGTCTAGATGCTACCCTTATTTGTCATTTAGGAAGAAAACTGGGTCCTTGGTGGTTAATGCATAACTTTTTTTTTATGGCGTCGCCAGTATATCATAGCAACTTGCTTTCAGTATTATCTCTTCTTGTAGGGTCAGTTTTTCCAGGCATTGCTAGAATTTCCTGAAATAAACAAAGGAATACTGGTTGAGTTGAATGCATGAAAACGTAACCCCTTTTTCCGATTTGGTCAAAACCTGATCTTTTCATCGGGACCATCTTCTATTTTTTGTGAATTTTTTTGTTGTGCACTCTATAGTTAGAAATGTTGATTGCAAGGCCTTGGTATTGTAGAAAGAGTTAGTGAGTGGGAGGATGGTCTTTCAGCACTTGTGCATGAAGAGGAGGTGGAAGTGATCTTGGATTAATAAGGCAATAATCATGGAATCAAGAACAAAACTTGGTGCTTTTTCTGGGCTTTCTCAGCATGTTGTCATTTGGTTGAAGTACCCCCCAGCCGTTGTACTTTCATTTGTGGAAGATTTTGAGAATCCTTTTTCTAGCCAGATCATTTATGATCCAGTGGCAGATCTTTCATATGTGTGTGTGTGTGTGTGTGCATGTGTGTGTATGTGTGTGTGGACTTTGTCATTTCACAGTCACAGGGAACACACACTGAAGTCATTTTAAGTATGTGCTGTGTTTGCAGAGGAATTTGCTGCCCATGGGGCAGATGTCAACTGTGTGGGACTGGGACACAAGTCAGGCCGAGTCCTGGTCACAGGAGGAGAGGACAGGAAGGTCAATTTGTGGTCTGTGGGCAAAGCCCACTGTATTATGGTAAGTGAAAGTATGTAGAGAAGGATTTGAATTAACCTGTTTATTTCCTGATAGTCATGTGATTCGTTGCAGTTTCTGTATACTTAGACACTCAGATACACACCTCATACGTACCAGTTTTGTCACAAGAATCTTTCAAGAAACTGAAGGCAGGAGTGTTCCATTACTTCCAACATACTTACATTAGCAAGCTGATTGATTTGCAGCAATTATGTGACCAATAAGACACATCTGCAACTTAACAGAATCCTGCTGGCAGTTGCCAAATTGCAGTCTAAGAATATCAAAGTATCATTATCAAACGTGAGGAGACAGATAGTAATATAGCTATGATTATATTCTGTCATGTTTTGCTTCTGTGTATATACTATAACATAGCATTTAAGCATACTCATGTATTACATATATGCATGCACGCTCACACACATGCACACATGCGCACGTGCATACACGTGCACTCGCTTTGCCTTAGAGAAAATTAAACACACTAATACATGTGGATGATTGATAAAAGCACATGGATTAATGTATGGTGGTTGTATTTCACTGTACACAGAGTCTCTCAGGCCATACCACAACTATAGAGGCTGTGAGATTCGGTCATGCAGAGGAGATGGTGGTTGCTGGGTCTCAGTCAGGTGCCTTGAAAGTCTGGGACCTGGAGCAAGCCAAAAGTAAGTCAGAAGAAAGCTGAATGCTAGTCAGCTGCAGAAACTGCTGAAATAAAACGCTACCAGCTGTCTTTACCACTTTTAAGAGTCTTTTTCATCCAGATCAACAAATGTGGAAAGAAAATGGTTTGATGTGCTATCGTTAGATTACATCCAAGTGAAACAGGGAGACACCACCTCTGAGGTGCTCGGCTTCATTCAGATACTTGACATATAGGAGGTGTTTGATGGAACTAGCGATGGGCATTTGAGTCAGAGTGTGAAACGATATGTGGTGTCAAGTTGGTGCTCCTAATTGCCAGTAGTACCAGGACTAACAATGAATTTAATTCAGGTTGCAGCCCTTTAAGAACCTCAGAGATATGCCTATTGTCTAGGACTAGCCAAATTTGTTACAGTAAAACTTAAAAATTGTAATGACTGCCCAAGGCTTGATGGTAGGAATTGCATGTTACTGAAAAAAGAAAAAGACAAAAACTTCCCCCTGGAAACAAATGGGAGTATTTTTTTCATAGGTAAACAAACCTGTCAGTAGATCAGAAGTTGTAACTCATACTGTATGAATTTGCATTAATCTGTTACTGGCTATAGAGCCAAAGTTAAGGGAAAGCACTTCAGATAGTTAGCTCTGGCAAGCAAATCATAATGTATAAGACTGATGAAGAAGTAGGGCAATAAATCTCACTTCTTACAAAAAAAGGAAAAGAAACCAGTGCCTCTAGACCTTCAGGATATATAATGGTGAACAGAAGCCATGTTTACAACAAGGACAGAAAAGAGAAAACTTAACTTTGTGCACGATTTGCAAGTGTGCATTCTATGATTGTCAATGATTCATGGTGGCCGCGATGATGTGAGTATGCAGACATGCATACATGTACATCTGCACAGCATCACATATGTAAGAATATAGTGTGCCCTTTAAAGTTTTGAAAATTTCAATTTATTGCTAATTTTTACATCATCTGTTTCGGAGGGAAAAGTTTTGGGAGAGGCATAACTGATAACTGATATGTAGATTACTTGCAAGACGATATTGGTGGATTTTTTTTTTCAGGTATTTTTTTTTAATGATCGTCTTGTATGATTTTGTTCATGTAGGTTTACAGATTGCATGCTCACATGTACCACTATAAGTTTGTTAGCATGAGTAAACATCCTAGTAGTCGCGTTATTGGATTATGATATTAGTACTGTTTTTCTTCATAATGTATTATTGATGTGTTGGTACAGACGAATGAAAATGTCAATTCTGATTCAGTCTTGCGGACATTGACCGGCCACAAGGCAGGCATCAAAAGTCTGGATTTTCATCCCTATGGCGCTTACACAGCATCAGGCTCCATGGATTGTAATGTCAAGGTGAGACAGCTGTATTTCTGATGCAAACTTAATCTGAATAGTCCTTTATCATTATTTTTCATTCAAATTATTACCTCTTCAAGGGTTTAACTCATTGCTGCCTCATCGATCACCAGGCTGGTGACAGGTTGAGTGCTTCGCACAGACACGTCGCCCGCCAGGTGATCGACGATCTACTCGAATTTTCGCATGCAGCTGTGCGGTCTAAGGGAAACAATCGTATCTACAGAAAGCTGAGGATCTCCTCTATTAGGTGGTACTCTCCCTTGGTGTATTATCTCGCGTTTGATTCTACTTTTTCGCTAATATTATGGGATAGCTGGAGATTACTCTGGCTGCCTGTGTTCATCATGTTGTCCGCACCGAAGCGTCAGCGAGTCGTAGCAAACGGAAACATCTTATTTCAAGAAGTAATTGAAAGAATAATGGAAGAACGATCAAATGAAGAACTGGAACTGTTTTCTGAACTTGTCGAATCAGGCAGAGAGGATATGAGTGACGATGGTGAGTTGCACATACCAAATGATGATGAAATTTTTGCATTTTTTCTTCAAATATGTGACAGCAGCTCTCTGTTTGAGGTTTAGACCATGCACACAGCTGTGTGTGTGAAAGATACATTGTTTTTATGTGTTTGCTACACATTGTGTTGACTATAGTTATGATCATATTGATTTTTCATCCATACTTACGTGGAGAAAAAGTTTTTGCTGATAGCTGTTTGCCTACACTTTTCAAACCAGTGGCGAGTGAAGTGTGTACTGAGCACAGGACTGTAGTACTTTTTTCTAAAAGAACATGATTTGAAGTTTTCAAAAACATAATATTTATTGTTGTATTCAGTTCGGTTCTGTCTGTATATTTTTTTAAAAAATACCGAAAATAGTGCGTCTCAGCGTGTCACGGTTGTGGCAGAAAGTTACGTCAGCATTGAGTTAAGCACTGAAAACGTGCTTTGCTTTAAATAATTTTTTTTTCTGTTCCTTTTTTTTCAACTTTAGCCAGAATTAAAGGAAAAAAACCTGACATGGTGATGACAGTGAGATGGTGGTTGAGAGGGAGGGAGTGTGAGAAAAAGACGGAAGAGGAAGGAAGACTACTATAGCAAACATTAAAAAAAAAAAAAAAAAATCTGAAGAATGATGGTTGTGGAGAGGGAGTGGAAAGAACAGGAAGGAATGGAGTGGGGGATAATTAAAAAAGGTCTTTGAAAAAAAGCTGCTTCCAGGTTATGCATATCTGAATGTTTCTTCTACTTTTTGTCCAGGTATAGTAGTGGTTAAAGAACTTAACCGTGAGTTTTGTTTTCGTTTCAGCTTTGGGATATACGAAGGAAAGGCTGCATCTACACATACAAGGTCAGTACCATCAGTCATATACCGGTCATAAATAATTTTTTTCCCCGTAATCTTTCAGTTACCTATTGTTATTACATTCTTTAAATTTAGCATTTTCACAACTACAAAGTTGATGAATTAGACTGCCAGATGAGCCTTAGTTGAATTTTTGAAGCTAGAGTATGTTTTTGTTTTTTGTTTGGTTGTTTTCCTCCAAATGATGAAACAAATGTTGCAAGACCAAATCACTCAAAACATTGCATGGCGATCTCAATAGACAGGAGACTGTAGACTGGTTTGTTGTCTATACTTGGTTGAGAGATGCTCTTTTTGGCAAGCGCACAAATAAAAGGGAAGTAAACTTGACGGAATAGGATGGGATAAGAAAACATGTATCTAAGGTATAGTAAGTAACCTTACAGATAGTCCTTCATCCCTTCCACCTCTAGTCCACTGCTGCAGAAGTGTCTTTTGACTCTCCCTCTAAATTAGTGTCACCCTCTCCTCTCACCCCGACCCCCCTTCCTCTTTACTGTTTCCTATATCTGCCCCATCCTTCCCACTCAAACTACGCTGCTAGCAGTAGATGTTATTTGCTGAGCAGATGTTATTTGCTGAGCATGTGTCCTTTCTGTGATGTTGATGTCTGTAACAGAGAAAATGTGGCATTTAAAGGGGTCAGATAGTCAAAGCGCTCTGTCATTTGAAAAAAGAAATTGTAGAGGAGTGGGAATGGAGAGTTCCATATCATCAGTTGTGGGTATGAAAAGCTACAGGAGAGACAAATCAGGGCAACCCTGTAGAATCAGACATATCTCTTTGATCAGAACCCAGTGAAAAGGTTGTCAGGTTTCTGTCACATACCAAGATTGTAGTTTAACCCTCTTGCATTCGCATTTTCCAGCCTAGAACTGCTCCTAGTATTCGTATTGTTTTGAGAAATTTAAGCTAAAACTCACCTACTGCCTTTGAAAGGCTGTAGTGGACAAAATTTCCACTGCAGCGCTGTCAAGTTTAGTATGCAAAATTCTAATACATCATATTTCATAATGCAGAGATGTCACATGTTTGGGATGGATGTTGGTGTCATTGTCACCCTGTTTGTCACAAAACAATGGGACATCAAAGGTTGACAATGTTACTATGATACACCAGACAGACAATAACATTGTCGGCATGCATTTGTTAGTATAAAACATCAAAGGGTGGCCTACCTCAACTTGAAAACAGCAGTCCTGGTTCAGTAAATCCAGTTTGGGGTGTCACTAAGTGTCACACGATTGTCACATACTCAAACATGTGGCCAGGTAACTTTACGTTTTTTTTTTAATCCTAAAAGGTGTGTTTGTCACTACTTAATGACTTTTAACACCGGAATATACACAGTCACAGAAAGAAGTAAAATCCATTATTTACATGCTAATGTGGTGTCTGGTCACACACAACAGGAAGGTAAGTGTCACCACTGTCACATGTCACCAATATGGTAAACACTACTCTTGATTCATGGTTTCTACCGTGTTTGCCGCATGGCATAAACCGTGTTTTCGACATCACCCCACTGATCCATGGCTCGCTAAACCGAAGATCAGTCAACCAGTAGCACCAGAGTCTTGGCAGACGTTTGATCCCCATCATGACGAGCACAGTTACGTATGCACACATCTCCGCAGGTGTCGTATCCTGCCAAAGTGGGTCAGGTTGTCCCCGCTTTGCCATCTGCTGTCTGGCGCACAGGTTCGTCTGGTCAGCAGCTGTAGTAAAAAAACAACTGCGGCAGGAAGAGAAAAAAATAATCCAGAGGTGTAGCTGTGTCTGGCAAATCATAATTTGGCCCAGTCTCCTGCTCAAAAGGCTGAACCACGGGTGCGGAAGTCGCCGGTCGCCACGTGGTCACAAACGCAAACAAAGGCGCATCATCATCTTCATCACTTTCTTCGCCTTCTTCTCCCTCTTCTTCCTCTCAAACATCCATATCACTGTTATTTAACTCCTCTCTTTCATATATTTCTACTTCTTGTAATATATCATCTAACTCCTCTTTCGTGTAATAAAAAAAATCACCGTCAGTAGAAGCGCTAGCAGACGCCATTTTCAGAAACAAGCCGATGCCGTCTGCAGCAATGGAATGCGGTCAGTTCACGACCCTAGTCTTTGGAATGAATTGTTTCCCACACCCCATACTACTGCTAAGATTTCATTGGACACCTCTCAGGGATGCACGTTTATTTTTGGCCAGCCCTGACTTAAAACAAGGTCGCAGTGTGTGAGGGAAAGTAACGCGGCACGTACGGCCGGTTGCGGCCGGAACGAATAGCAGGGGAGACAAACACAGCGGCCGGATACGGGCGAAACGAATGCAAGAGGGTTAATAAATTGATGTGTATCATTCTCTGAATTCATGTAAGCATAATGACACGGAGTTTAGAATAGAAAGGCAAGAGTTCTATATGGGTCTCAGGTGCTGTATGGATGTCATTTTTTACGGAAAGCCATGAAGTGATCTGGGTGACACAGCTTTGAAAGTAACTTTATGAAAACAAGCTTCCTACATTCAGAAATCCTGAAATCTTGTAACCATTTTTGCTGGTTGAGATACAGGTATTTAGTATATTTCTGCACAGCAGTTCATCTTTCTCTAAGATGTCAAAAGCTCACGTTTACTTTAATGAAAAGTAGGTGATATATACAGCTTCATTTTTACCATAATTTGATGTATGTGCATGCTGTATCTTTTCAAAATGTGTATGCTTAACAGGGACACACAGGTTGTGTCAACTGTCTTCGCTTCAGTCCAGATGGCAGATGGATTGCTTCTGCTTCTGAAGATGGCCTTGTGAAGGTAGATAGTCTTTCCTTGTTTATTTGTCTGTGTTTGTGCTTTTTTTTTCTTTTTAAAAAATTCATTTTCACAGCTGTAAGTTATAGCATAAGTCATCTGCCATTATGGACACATTCTGAAGGATACAAGTATGTACAAGTAATATAGATTTTTGAAGGCATGTTTCCTTGTTAACTAGTTATGAGGAGAACACAGTGTCTAATGCATCTGTTAGAAATATTAGGTGAAGATTTAAGAGCTCGCAACAGAATAATAGTTTGGAGAAAGGTGATTGTGATTATTGAGTAAAGGGACAGTCTGCAAAGGAAATGATGCCTATGTGGATTAAGAGATTTGAACTAGTACAGTTGATTTCAATTGCCGAATAAAAGGACAGTCTGGAAAAGAAATGATGCCTATGTGGATTAAGAGATTTGAACTGGTACAGTTGATTCCAATTGCCGAATAAAAGGACAGTCTGGAAAAGAAATGATGCCCATGTGGATTAAAACATTTGAACTGGTACAGTTCATTTCAATTGCTGAATAAAAGGACAGTCTGGAAAAGAAATGGTGCCCATGTGAATTAAAAGATTTGAATTTGTACAGTTGATTGTGATTGTTGAGTAAAAGGACAGTCTGGTAAGGAAATGATGTCCTTGTGGATTAAAAGATTTGAACTGGTACAGTTGATTGTGATAGACGAGTAAAAAGGACAATCTTGAAAGAAGATGGTGCTGATGTGGATTAAAAGTTTCCGAAATAGTACAGTTGAAGATGGTAATGTTTGTGTATTTCTTTGGTTGTGGTGGTCTCTTTCTTTTCCTCAGACTTCTTGTAGACAAAATCATTTTCCAGTTTTCATTGCTGTAGATGACCATATTAAGACAGCTGCATTTTCAGAAATAGGCCTGTGTGTTTGTAGTGATAAGGTCCATCTGGATGAACCAAGATTCGCCATTTCTAAGGATGAATGTATTTTATTCATGCTTATTGATTGTCTTCCAGTTATGGGACCTGACGGCAGGTAAACTGCTGACTGACTTGAAACTACACCGTGGTCCTGTCAACACGGTAGAGTTCCACCCCCATGAATTATTACTGGCCTCTGGCAGTTCAGACAGGCAAGTTATTTTTTACACTTAGAGTCTTCTACAGAGGAAAGAAAGAGTGAATGTGTTTGTTGTGTGTGTTTGTTCTCCCTTAATACTTTCAGATCACTTTGGGAGAATCTGTTGTGTGTGTGTGTGTGTGTGTGTGTGTGTGTGTGGTGTGTTGTGTGTGTGTGAGAGAGAGAGAGAGAGAGAGAGAGAGAACAGGTGGATGGGCATGCCTGTTCTTTGTGAGAGAAAGAGACAGGGAGCATCATTCATAAAGAAATGTCCTGCAAAAATTCACCTACCTGTTAACAGCATATAGATGTACAAAAACATATGTGATGCGTCCTTTTTTTATCACAACTTATGCTAAATATGCACTGTGTACACTTAGACACACGCATGCATGCGCAGGTCTGTAAGATGTGTGCATTGTTTTGTTATCCATCAGGACAGTGAAGTTCTGGGACTTGGAGACCTTCCAGATGATTTCCACCTCTGAAGCAGAAACCAATCCTGTCAGGTTAGTGGGATGAAAGGTGCAGTTGTCCTCCTTGCTTTTCTGTGGATTGTGTAAGCGAAACTTGAATGGTTGATGTGGTATCTGTATGCAGTACATGAAAAGGTTTGTGCTGAAGTATTTTGTGTGCCCTATTTCTTTACAGCTTTGGAAAGTAATCAGTGTGGTTCCATTCGTGCCTTTGCATTGGGAGGTATTTTACATTTTAGTTTTAGGGAATATCTGACCAACTTGAGGTTACTAAATAAATACATTTTACGTAACTGCCAGTCATTACTAGCTGATAGTAATTTCTATTAGTTCTTGGGATGAAATTACCATATTCTGTATTTTACTGATTCTGAAAAAAAAAGAAAATAATATAGAGGGAACTATTGGGATAAGGGGGGAAATGGGTGGAAGTGGGGGGAAGTAAAACCATTTTTGTTATTGCATATCCACGTGTTCTAGTGTGGGCACAGTATTCTTCATACATGCATGCTAGGGTGTTTCCCTTTAATTAAACAGTGCAGTGTCAGTTGATGACCTTTGTCTGAATCTTTGACCCCAGAAGGAAGACAATCTACCTCTCACGCCTCCCAAATGGGATTATTGATTTTGCCTTCCAAAGGTTAGCAGCTACGATTTTGGTGTGGTTTTCAGTCAGTAGTATAGATTCAGAATATTTTGACAGTAGTATAGATTCAGAATATTTTGACTGCAGCACTAACCACAACAGAAGGAAGCATTTGTTTGATAGGTATTTGATTGCACATCGGTTCACAGCAAAGCTGAAGTGCTTTCCATGTGGCATTGCAGAACTGTGTTATTCCACCCGGACGGCATGTGCCTATACAGTGGCAGTAAGGACACCGTCAAGGTTTACCACTGGGAACCTCTGGAATTGTATGACACTGTGTCAGTGGGCTGGGGCGAAGTCTGTGATATGAGCATCTCAAACACGCAGCTGGTAAGTCCCTGTCCTGAGATGGTGTGATAGCTTATGGGTGATACTATAGGCATGTTTTCTTCTGCTGATTAAAATTTTAATGTACCCAGAAATCAGGAGTGTAAAGGACTACAGAATTGCAAGATTTGAATCTTATTTTGATGTGCATACCACTGTTTCCTCCCTCTGAACACTTGCAACATTTTTTTTGTTAAAAGTATGGTTACGTGTGTATTTTGCAGTGTCCAGACTAGGTTTTTTTAGAAACATGCATGTCCAGAGCTTTAGATCAATGATTCTTCCACACTCTTAGCACACAAAAGAAAAAAATAATTGAAAATTGGATGGGCCACAGTCAGCTTTTAATGTAGTAGGTGTTTGCAGCTGCAAAATGAGAAACCTTTGGAGTGAAAGTGCATAGCATCTTCCGTTTCAGGTGGCTGTTATAGATTCTGATAGCCAGTCTACATTGACTTTATTTGTTAATGACCAGATCAATTCATCGTGCCTCCGAAAAAATAAAAGCAAAGTTTATTAAAATGAAATTGGCCTTTTGAGCTAGTGAAGCTACTAATGCTGTTTTGGCCATGACATCATTCAACAAAGTTTGGTTTTAGGCGGCCCAAAGGTAGTTCTTCAAATTTACAATATTAAAACTAAATGATTATCTTGAAAATAAAATAGGGTTATGGTTCATTCTGTACCACCTTTGTGTTTCTCAAAGCTTGAATTCAGTGGCAAAGCAGCCCTATCCCCACCTCCAACCCATCAAGACATGTAAGATCATTTGGGCTGGGTTCCAATCCGTTAAAAAATTGACGCTTTGTTTCTCTAGCAGCTGGTCATCTCAAAACAACCTGAACTGCTGACTGTCCAGTGAATGGCAAGAACTCGACATTTTTCTCTTTTTCAGTTATTTAGCTGTTAATGGCATCTCTTTAGGACTGTACTAGCCTCTTTTTTTTTTTTTTTTTTTTTTTCAACTTACTTGTTTTTCTCTCTCTCTCACCTGCATTGCCTGTAAGGGGTAAAAAACATTATTTAATTTGATTTTTTCATATATTTTTCATTCATTGTGTTTATGCTTGAGTGTAGTTAATTGCTTGCTTGTAATAGGCTCTGCCTGTCAGGTTGAAACTATGAGAGTCATACCACGCCCAAAGATGGGGTAACAGTTGCTATCATTTTGGAAAAGAACATTGAAGATGAAGAATAAGAAGCAGACGGCCATTCTCACAAACCTACTGCATAGGTCACAAAGCAAGGTTTCTGACTGGTGATAGTGTGCAAGCCACACAGAAGTTAATCTGTCAGTGAATGGGTTGTAGAGTGTAGGGAATCTGTCAGTAAATGGGTACAGAGTATAAGGAACATATTAACTGTCTTTCTCTTGAAAGAAAAAGCTTTTAGAAGAAGCACTGCCACATCATGGAGATCGATTTTTATAACTCATGGAGTTATGTTTTAGGTCCCTTATACATGGGGAACCTCTTAACAGTTCATTGCCCCTATGGTCATAAGCCTGTGGGGCTTTAAACTTACAACTGGCTGCAGTACAATGCTTATTTGGCAGATTGGTGACAGAGGTATCAATACACTGTATGGTCCTTAGCTGGAATGGCTGTCACAGGTGGCAGGGGTATAAACTGTATGTCTGAGTGATTGATAGCAACAGGATTTATCAACAGCTGGTGTGCCATGGACTGCTGTGTTTCAGATTTTGTGAAATGTGCCCTCTTGTGTGTGTGTGCGCGCATGTGTGTGTGTGTTTTAGATTCTCTTTCAGCCGCTTCCTTTATGGTTTTTGTATTTCCCTTTGTCTCCTTCTTCACATTGCTATTTCAGTTTTTGAAATTTAAGCTATTGTGTGAGTGTATGTGTTTTTGTTTTTTAGATTGGTGTGTCCTTCCATAAAACCAATGTGGCTTCCTATGTACTAGACCTGGAGGTAAGCTTTTTCACCTCTTTTTTTCTTTTGGCTTTGTCATTTTGATTGTAATGTGCATGTTTAATTATCTCCATTTCTTCTCTCTCCTCCCCCCTCCTTCTCTCTCTCTCTCTCTCTCTCTCTCTCTTCTCTCTCTCTCTCTCTCTCTCTCCACATCCCTTCCGAACCCCTCATTTCTCTTCTTTCCATCTTTACGTCCTCCCATCTGCTCTCTTTGGTTTTTTTGCTGTCTTTGTATTAAATTTCCTGCACCAAATATTCTCCCCTCTGAAATCTGCTCCATACTAGACTGAGCTCTGTTTTGTTTGTTTATCTCAGTTCAGTATCCCATCTCTCTATTTATCTGTTTATGTTCATTTTCGGTTCAGATTTAGAAATCATGTGTTAAGGGTATTTGTTGATTTTTGTATGTTGATTACATCTTTTAATGTGGTTTTATAAGCTTGTCTAATGTAATTTTTTTTAAGTGGAGCAAGTAAACTTATTAATCATATGATTCTGTCTTGAAGTAAAAGTGCACACAGTTAGTACATGTAATAGTTTAATTTGCCGATGGGTTTTGTACCATCTTTTGAATGAGAGTAATTAAAAAGCTGAAACTACTCTGCCTGGCAGTTGAAAGCCTAAAGCATTTACAGTTTTATCATTTTGAGAGAAGATTTAACTTAATGTTCTTGTTATAATATTAACTTGAATGTAATTTTTATAAAATCTATTCTCAGTATTTTATGATGGTGTGTTTTCTCGCTTGTCCAAGTGTTTTGACTCGGTGTATTATCACATGGCAGCAAAATCAACAAAACAGAGCGAAAAAAAAAGGGAAAGAAAAAAGAAAAACAGTGAGGCTTGAAGGAAAAGAATGAAAGAAAGGTTTTTGTGCTGAGATGCAGAACCTTGTGTGTGCAGAAAGTGGCTCCTTTAGGAGGGGCATCCAGTGGCTTCAGTGGTCCTCGTCGTGAGTCCACCAGTTTGTCCAAGTAAGTAGCAGGAGTATGTGTGTGATTATTATATTTCTCTGTATGAGTGTTATAGTCAGTGTGGTCCAGTTACCCACAACTGTTAGTAACATAACTTGTTTTATGCAAGCAAACTTTGCATTCCTGTCCCCAAACCACCTTTTTCTCAATCAAAATTTGATGTCGGTCATGAGTGCTTTAACATCAACTTGGGGTTACAGTGAGTAAATGTTCTAGTCATGGACAAACAAAAGATTCAGTCATTGATCTGTTGAACATGAAGATGAAAACAAATCCCGTGGTTTTGTGTAAAAAGACAGCTGAAAATATTGACAGTCAGATGCCACGGCAGAATTGTATACTCCGTTTTGTTTGGCTTTTCTAAAAATGTCTGATCTCATAGAGTTGTTGAAAAATGGGTCAGGTTAATGCACAAAGTGATCATTTGGCATTTCTCTCTTTCTTGCATTCACACATCTTTTCTTCCATCTCAGAAATGCTTCTGGGTGACTCATTTGTTTAGCATGAATATTAATCAATATGCTAAAATTTTTCTTGTCCCCTGAATCCCCTGAATATGACGGTAACAGATTCAGCATTGTTTACAAATTGTGTTAATTAGACTTTGGGTCTGTGGACCGAGGTGTGGATATTAATCAACCTTAAAAGGCATGTGAGTAATGGCATAAAATATGAAAATGCAAAGAAAAAAGGGGGAGAGTGGGATGTGGTAGAAAGCTTGCAAGACATGGCAACTAGTGAAATCTCCAAAAATGAGTTAACCTTTTTTTTATAATTAAAAGGTGAAGATGTTTCAGTTTGAAAGAAAATGTATAGTCCCACTTAAGGATAGCAGTTGGTATTGACGCCTAAGACTTGTGATCTGAATTAGCTATTAAGTTGTCAAGCTTAGTCTGTAGTCTTTCTGTCTGTCTCTCTCGCTCTCTCTGTCTCTGTCACTCCTTTTTTTACATGTTACATAAGATTGATTGTCTATCTCTCTGTTTTGTTTTTCTGTTTTAAAATAGTTGTGGAGATTATGATGAGTATTGTTTAATTGTAAGAATTATCCTTAATTGTGTATTTTCTGTGCAGCAGTCGGAAAAGCTTTATTACCGAAAGACCACCAACGCAGTCAACAAAGCAAGCCAGGTGAGATCAATCAGCTTATTGTGCATGTGATATAAATTACATTAACAACAGTTTGAAGTCATTTACTGTTGCTTTTGTGCCACGTAATAGCATTAATCCTGCAAAAATGCTGCGAAGCCGTGTAAATTGAAAGCTGCTGCCTCTGATTTTCCACACACACAAAATTATCATGGCACCCTTTTGGACACAGTCTCTGCCACAGACAGCGTGACTAGCCCTGCCCATCCCAAGCTTGTTAGGCTTCAGCTTATTGGTTGGATCAAAAGGACTGAATGAAATGAGATGGAATTCTGAACCCAACTGTTACATTTTCTTAATAACAGTTTAAAATGACTCAGAGTAGGAAGGTTAAAGGTGACCTTGTCGAAAATAGAAATCATGTAGGTACTGCTGTCAAGTGTTATAAGGTCAAAAATAGCAATCACATAAGCACTGCTGTCAAGTGTTATACACCAGAAACAAGATGATGTGCTAGACAAGCATTTTTTTTTTTTTTCAAATTTCAAGAGGAGGTAGAAAGACAAATCACTTGGGAATAGGTGGTTTTCTTTTGATTTTGTTTAGCTGTAGGCAATAGTTGCACTCACACATTCCCTTGCCCTCTCCTTAGTAGAGGTAAACTGAAAAAACAAAAACAAACCCATGATAGTTAATTCTTTGACTCCTGAAGGTATGTAGATAAACCGTGCACAGAAATACTTATATGGCAGAAAAAAAAAAAAAAAATTTGAAGAATATGTAACAAAATTTGTGTTTCTTTAACAAGAAAAAAGAATAAAGAATGCATTGTATATATTATGATTAATAGGACAAGATAATGGGAAGATCACCCGGATATTGCAGGAGAAAAGAAAATGAGGAACAAAGAATTGTTGAAAATTCAAATACTTATAATTTGTGGTGGAAATTGAACTAGAGCATCCCCAAAACTGATGGGAGCGTCTTCTTTCAGAAGTGGACCAACCTGTTGACAACAGGAAGTTGTTTCTCAATACCTTGTGCTTACGCATTAATCCATAACTGACTGTGGAAGAGAACGAATTGAGCTGAAGATAGGAGAAATCTCTGAACAGAAAGCTAGCTGTGACAGGCCAATCAGAACACACAAAACCGGCGAAGAAGTTGGATGGCAAATCCTGAGGAGAAAAAAAAAAAAAAGACACCGCCAGACTTTCAGGAAATGATACGCTGAGTATGTTTATGGCAAGGATAGGAAGGGGAATACTTTGTGCACAATCTGCAAGTGCACCTTCTGTGATTCTCATTACTTGTGGTGGCCATGTGATGATGTGGGTGTGCAAACATGCAAACACATACATCTGCACAGCATCACATACGTAAAAATGTAGTGTGTTCTGTACAATTTTTGAAAATTTCAGTTTGTTCCAGTTTTGCATCGTCTGTTGCTGATGTAATGATTTTGGGGTAGGTATTTCTGTGTGGTGGAAATTTCATTGTTGCATGCATTCCTATTTATTGTTTACATGTTGACATCGAAGTATCATCTAAACTAGTCAAAAACATCATATCTTTTCACTTTCATCCCCTCCCTCCGCATGTTCTGTTCCAGCTCGATTATGCCTGCTATACCTGGTAAATTGTCAACCCCATCAGGATTATCAGTGTCAAGCAGATCATCATCGAGCTGATCACATCACCTAAAGTCCCTCCACATTTTCATTGTGCCTGTGGTTGCTATTATGTGGCAAACAAAAAATTATTTTTACCTTCCTCATCTGCATTGTGCCTCCTGCCAGCCAAGCAGACACACTCAGTTTGTTTTGTACG
Organism: Conus canariensis; assembly: GCA_033310375.1. Taxonomy (NCBI): domain Eukaryota; kingdom Metazoa; phylum Mollusca; class Gastropoda; order Neogastropoda; family Conidae; genus Conus; species Conus canariensis. The sequence goes on along the minus strand of CM065730.1, from coordinate 41,423,507 downwards.
ATATAGTCCTCTCCCCTCCACCCCCCATTCCCCCTCAAAAACGCATCAGAATGGAGCTAAAACTTACTAAGAAGTGGCTTCATACACCCAGCAAGACAGGCACCCTTTGCAATGAAGTGAATGTAATCACTTGATCAGCTTGACTATTAGTATTGTGATGATCCTGGGACAGTTGCTACATCCAAGGTCTGGAGTGAAAGGCTAAACAGGTAATGACAATGCTAGGAGTTGGTACAGGTGAGGAAACCAGGGTTGAAAAAGAGAAACAGAGTTTGGGGGGATACTTGGGAAAATGGGAATAAAGTGAGAAATATTATTCAAGAATTTACCCATTTTGATGATATTTAAAGCTCAACATAAAAATTCCAATGACTGTGAGGTATGTTATTTGTTCCATGTATGCCTGTCAAGATCAGGAAATGCTTTATGTCATGTTTTTAAGACTGAACGTCTGTAGCTTTGCTTTTAGTGAGCCCAAGAAATCTGAAGAGCCTGGGGAGAAGAATGACGATGCTGAAGACACATCCGGAGCCGACATCCAGAACCATGCTGAATACCAAGAGCTGTTTCAGGTCAACTCCAGACAAGGTACCAAGATGGAGACAGGTGTTGTGTTAGTCTCTTGGTCTCAGCAGTCCTTTGTAGGCTTGCTTATTGGATCTGTGACTTTTTCTTGCACTTCTGTCACCAGTAACATTAGAGTGTATCTGCATTAGCTGATAGCCCCGTAAGTTGGGCTGCAAAGGCTCTGAGAGTCTTTCTGTAAGTGGTGAACAGCTGTGATGTATTATTTTGAAGTGACAGCTTTGACTCAGTATTATTACTGTTGTACATTGTTTCAGCATAGAATGTGCGTGCTTGTGAAATGGATATTTTATGTAACAGAAATCCCAGTTACCGCTGTGACGGTATTATGTGAACCATGTCCAGTGGTGCCAGAATGGGACAGCCTTGGTATGGCCCTCTTGGTCAGCTAGGCTGTAAACGACTTGGTTCCAGAATTTGATACTTGTATGAGAAATGAGTCATGTAATAACACACAAAAAAAGAAAAAGTAGCAATTTTTATGTGAATTAAATCAGAGCAAAATGCATAGTTGACTGTATATGTGACATCAAATGTTACAACACATTTATGTTAGTAAATTCCTGACATTCCCAGAATAATGTGATGCATTGATTAGTCTTAGTGTGAAAGTTTTGCTTGCAGACTATGAAAAAAACAGCTTTTCACAAGGTGACAATGTTTAACAGTCGGCTGGGTGTAAGCATTGAAAGTACCCACTTTATTGTTGCAATAAGGTGGGGGGAAGGGATGAGGAAGTGATCTTAAACAAATAGAAAGTCGCCACAGTTGTTGCATGTTGTGTGACAGGACACAGTGCAGACCTAGCGTGTGCTTTGTCTTCAGTGTAGCATGTGTGTGTGTGTGTGTGCGCTAACAGCATGACTGATTTCAGCGCATGTGGCACCCAAAAAAGTGGAAAAGTTCCAGCCTCCTCCAGATGATGGTGAGTGTTGTTTCTCAGCTGCACACATGTCTGTATACCACAGGGGATATTGATTAACCAACCTTTAATTTTCAGTAAGATTTAAACGTGTGTTTTTTTAAAAGAAGGAAACATTTTCTTTAAACATCTGCAAATGCATGACATCAGACAAAGTGACAAGTTTTGCTTTGTTGAACGTGTGTAAAGTGGTTTGCACACATGCACATGCAGCTTCCGTGTGTGTCTGTGTTGGTAATCATTCATGCATGTTTTCTTGCTCAAATAAGCAAGTGCAAGCCAGTTGTGTGAAGTTTGAAACCTAAATCTGTGTCAATAGCAGTGATCTCCTTTTTGTGCTGCTAAGATGAGAGTGCTGGATATGGTACTCTCCCTTTATTCTTTTTATATATAGTCTCCTCTTTCCTCATATCCATTTTCTGGCTTAAAAATCAGTTTCTCTGTCTTTTTTTGTTTTGCTTTATTTTTTGCTGCCCGTTCTACCTTTGCCACCACAGAAACATTACTCCCATGCCACTAATTCTGGACATCCTATACTCAGCCGTACCCGTGTCCTATTGCAGCCCCAGCCCCAGTAGTGGTTCACGGGAGCAGTCCGTATCAGGTCGTCCTGAGGCAGGCTACAAGAGGAGACACTGCACTGCTGCTGAGTTACTTTTGTAGTGTTCAGTGGTGCCTGATGTGATCCAGTGAATGCTGGACACCACGTACTAAGCCCCAATGCAAATGATGGTTATTGCTTAGTTGCAGAGCTCTCATGAGCTCCTTCCAAAGTGCGCCATTAAACCCATCCAGCGAGGATTTCCATAAATGATACAAAGAATATGGAAGACTGTGAAAGAAAGTCACCAGAGACAGAGATGGAGAGGGTAAATCAAAACTGCGGTCACCAGTGGAGCAAGTATAAAGGGCCACAGAATAGGTGGCATTTTCTTTATAGTGAACAATGAAGAGAGTGAAAATGGTGCTTTTGAGTTTCAGTATGGTCTGTGGCTACATGACAGGCCTGAACACAACTTTTTCATGATATAACCACAGTGATGGCTAGGCCCAAGAGATGCAGATACCCGCTGTGTTAGTCAGATTTTTTTAGCAATGCTTTCATAGATGCATCTTGAAGAGAGTGAATCTCAACTGTTATTTAACTTTTGATGTATGAGTCTTTATAACATAAATGAACTTTGAGTTCTGTCATTTTTGGACAGGAAAGGGGTGATGCTGTTGGTTTTCATCAAATGTTGCTTCTGTTCTGCATGATCACCCTTGATTGGTCTTTCTGTTTCTGGCACAGAGTTCATAGTATGAAGAGGTGGGAAATTTTGTAGAAAATTAGGTGCCATTTTCAAAGCCTTTAAACGAATGGGAAAAGTTGAAATACCACCAACATTTTGGAAACTTGACCAGCTGTTCAGCATATGTAGTACACGAGCGATAAAATCATAAAGCAGTTTGTGTTGCAGCATTGAAAACAAAAAGTTGGTTGAATGCATTTGCATATTGCTTTACTCTCAGTTGCGAACCACAGTAGGAAGTGTGGAGTTCTTTTCAATAATCTATATTCACTTGTAGTCATGCAGCAGAAAGTTACAGTGAATCCATGATGCTTGGAATGTGTCCGGTTAGTGATTTAGGCTCAAAGAACAGAAATACAAATTATGGGTTAGGAAAGATGTTCGCAACAAGCATGCTGCTTTTGCATCTTCACAGCAGGAAATCCTTGTAAATGTCTGGAACCTAGACAGGTGTGCTGAACTACTTATCATGTTGCTGTCACCAAACGAGTCGACTGTTTTGGTGTCGTCACTGACACAGTTTTAAAGTGTTTTGTTTCTGCTTAACTTATGCCCTCACATCGGATGATCAGATTCACATCTTCAGTGAATTTATTGCAGGGGCTACAGTATGGCTGATTTCGATTTTTGAAGCTGGTTGAAATGCACGGTGTTGTAATTTGCTCCTGTTTGCTAAAATGGTCCTCTTTTTTCTGGAAGTAATTACTTTGTAGGTGAATAAGAGTGTTAGAAATTTGTTTTTTTTTTTTTTTTTTTTGGGGGGGGGGGGGGGGGGGGGTTGAGGATTCTGTGTGAAAGGGTAGTCAAAAATTTCAGAAGCATTTGGGAATTTTGAAATGATTTTGTAGTATGAACCTTGCATGATCCTGTTCCAAACTATTTTTCCCAAAGTTTTCCTAAGTATTTGTTTTACCTCTTCATCTTTATGTGAATGATTTTTTGTTAGGATGAAAAAAAATGATTGTGTGTGCTTGTACTGTATTTTTTTTTGTTTTTAGTTTGTGTTTGTTTTTTAGTTCTATTTGTTTGTTTATTGCTCTGTGCCACTTCATTGGCTTTCCACCCATGCTGACCATTCCAGCTTCCCATCTGCAGTTACGATGTGGCTTGTCTGGTTACAGCTCTGGTTCCGACAATGCACAGGGAGAATCACTGTCTAGCCGTCATGGAGGCAGTCAGTCAGAGAAGACACTGCACTAGCCACTTTGATGGTGGTCAGTGGTGCCTGTTCTGAGCCAAAGAATGAACAACGACAAAAACAGTTTGTCTCATAGCCAGCATGAGCAAGCATCCCCCTCCAGAGATGCACCACATCTGTCTACCAACAGCCCCCTTGAACTTGCCAGCAGTGGCCTTGACATGGCTTACCTAGGGCATAGACGCTGAGAAGAAATCGAAACTGAGGTCACCATGAGAGCAGGGCACAAAAGGCCGAACATTTGTGTTTTTTCCTAATGCTGATCATTGAGGGTTTTGAAGAGGAACTGTAGAGTTCCACAGGGCTAAACTGTATGCTTATTTTATGATGTAGCTTGGTGTCAACCAGGCCCTAGAGATACAGGCACCTGCAGTGTTGGTCAGAAAATTTGAACAACATTCTGAGAGCTACATCACTTAAGTGGATGAGTTCAGTTGTGTGGTTCCAGTCTTCCCAGTTGAGCTCCTAGCAAACTCAGCTCTGTGTAGAAGCCAGTCATGGGCCAAAAAATCCCACCAGTATGGGAATTGAACTCATAACCTCCCAGCCAGTAATCATCCAATCATGCTAACCGCTGCGCCACTGCGGCTGGTGTGTTTGTACTGAAAGCTGTGTCTGTTAGAAAAAGTGTTTCAAGATAAGAAAATGTTACCCAAGATCCCACACGTAAAACAGTTTTGACAAATAAATCATCATAATTATCCCCACCTGCCACAGTCCGTCTCACACCAATCTATCAGTTGGAGACAGATACAAAGTTAGCTCCCCTGTGAAAATGTTTTAGTTCAAAAGCACAAGGAAGGAAAAGGTTATTTTCCTGCATTGTAGATTGTTGCGGGGTTTTTTTACCTAGCTCCCTGTCCGACAAACAAAGGACTGGGCACATTGTCTGGTCCAGCATGTTGTTTCTGAGGCATCTGCCACACTGTAAGGAAAGCTGACCAATTTGGCAAATAAATTTTTTTATTAATCCAGAAGCAGTTACCAATAAGAAAAGTAAAAAAAAAAATATTTGCACAGTTTTAAAGTCACATTAATGGGGCCAGTTACAGATTACCGCTCACCTAACCCTGCTGACGTTGATAGCTGGGAGGATCAGAACGCAGTCACTAAAATGTTAACAACTGACTGGACAGGTTATCATGTTCAGGCAAGCAAGATTCGTCCCATAGTTTCAGCTCACCACTGTTGCACGGTCACTAAGCAGGAAAATTAAGTCCAGAGTTAGAACAGCACTGAATATGAATTGGATTCATAAAAAGAACAACAAAATAAAAGAATTTTGTGGCCTGTGACAAAGTGCACTATTTTGCGCAGTAAAGAGGAAAATGTTTGAGTATCTTAATGTCACTGTTATTTGTTTGCCCAGCCCCAGACCCTCGGCAAGGACATCAGCGGGCAGCAGCAGAACGGAAACCAGAGCCAGCCAGTCAAAACAACCGACCCCATCGACCTGTGGAGAGGTCTCCCTCCACCTGCACAGAAACGCTCGCCACGCCAAAATGATGCAGGGGGAATCAATGCAGAAGACTTCCTGCCTGTATGTGGTTTTGTGTTTGAGAGATGGAAATGGCAGATTATGTTCTGGCGATTCTCCCACCCCTCCTCACTTCCTCTTTTCTTCCTCTGTCTCAGTTTGTCATTTCATTTGTTTTTGCTCAGTTTCTTCATGGCCAGTGGCAGATTCATCCTGCAACTTAATTAATACCTGAATGTCCTGTGGTTCTAGCTTCCAGTTTTGCAGTTTCATGTGTTGGGTTAGAATCTCTTTCATATAGCTTTTTTTTGACAGAAAGGAGTTTCTCTTCCAGAGAACCCACTTCAAAGATTTTGAGGATGTTCGTTTTTTGTTTGTTTGGTTTTTTTACCTTTGAGGTAATGCAGTGTCGTTTAGATTTCTGATTATTAACTGTGAGTCAGATGGCAGCATTGATTTTTGAATAGTAGGGGAGAGAGAGAAAGAGGAAATGAAAGTGGTATTGACTCTGGACTGTCCTTGTTGACAGTGTCCACTGTACAGTAAACCTGGGCCAGCAGTACAGAAGACTTAAGGTCTAATACAAATGATGAAACCATCCACTGAGTATGTGTGCCTTAGTTGCAAATGGCAGCACTCTAGACAGATGCCTCATGTGCGTGTTACAGAAGCAGCAAGCTGCACGGTCTCCTGGAGCTGTGTCGGAAGGTGAATTGGAGGAGTTGGTCAACAAGGGACACAACCTCATGGTGACAGTATTATCGGGGCGCAGTCGCAATCTTCAAATCATACGTGCCATGTGGACATCTGGTAGTATTAAGGTAAGATTTTTTTTTATTTGTGTTGGTTTTTTTTGTTTTGTTTTGATTTTTTTTTTCTAGATAAGATTGAGGAGAATTAAAAGACAAATATGTCATATTTTTCAAAACAAGTCAGGAAATATCCTTGATACACGGACTGATGTGTGTGGTGATGTGGTATTCAAGTTATATTGACTGCATTAAATGTGAGTTAGAAATTTAACATTATCAGAAAGGAGGGAAGGTTTGGGGAGGGGAGGAAGCTTCATTGAGAAAAGAGAGGGAGGCTTAAAGAGAAAAGAATGATTTGGATCAACAACATCCACTGCATGTCTGCTTGTTAGCTATAGTAATGATTGATCTCCAGCCTTACAGCTGACCAACCATATTATTTCTCTGCTGTGCCATATTGTGATGGTGTATGATTATGGTGTGTATCTTCTAGCAGACAGGAACAGAACCTGCCATTTCTCTGCCGTACTACACTGTGATTGTGCATAATTGTAGTGTGTGTCCTCTTGCAGACAGCTATACAATCTGTCATTTCTCTGCCGTACTGCACTGTGATGGTTCATAATTGTGGTGTGTGTCCTCTTGCAGACAGCTATAAAATCTTGCCATTTTGCTGCTGTGCTTTAGTGATGGTTCATAATTGTGGTGTGTGTCCTCTTGCAGACAGCTATAAAATCAGCCATTTTGCTGCTGTGCACTAGTGATGGTTCATAATTGTGGTGTGTGTCCTCTTGCAAACAGCTATAAAATCTGCCATTTTGCTGCTGTGCTGCACTGTGATGTTGTATAATTGTGGTGTGTGTTCTCTTGCAGACAGCTATAGAATCTGCCATCTCTATGAATGACCCAGCGGTGCTGGTGGACATCCTCAATGTGCTCAACCTGAAGACGTGAGTTCATTATTCATTAGGTCTCTTCACTCAACCTGAAGACGTAGGTTCATTATTCATTAGGTCTCTTCACTTCTGTAGTTCATCTTGACTGATGTATTGAAATTATGGGGCACAGTTTTGGGGTTGTTTTTTTTTTTTTTTTTTACAAATTGATGCACAGTTTTTTAAATTTGTGCTTTTCATCCTTCTGCTACGTTATACTGGAATTTATTTTTTCAAGAACGTTTTTGATGAATGTTAAAGGATCTTCTGAGGTGAAGATCAGATGAAAGTGCTAGTTTATCTTGGTGTAAAACTTAGCAGTTGTCATTGGATAAAAGAACAAACACAAACTTGCACTTGTAATGCTATGAGACAATCCAAAAACAGCTGGTAAGCTTGCTTGCTTGTTCATTTGTTTATCACAATTAACAACTGTAATCTCTCCAAAGCTGCATGTTGACCATTCATTGGCAACATATATTAGGACACAGGAGCTCTCTTACACAATATGAAATTTCTGCTTTGGTATAGAGCAGATCCAAAATCAGTTCTCATATGGCAAGAAATTGTGGAGCTTATTTTGAATAATGTCCCCTCTGCTTTTCGCTGTGCTCTTTATTGGAAGAGAAGTCAGAAATGTAAAACTGGATCTTTCAGACTTCATTTGTTTCTCTTCCCCTTGGTTCAGAACCCTGACAGTGTTGAGGTTCTGTTATTACCTGGGTCTGTTGGCTGGTTTCTCTGTCAGCAAGATAAAGCAAAACTAGGGAACCCATTTAAACGCACTAGGTGGACAGGTGCCGTGGAGCTGTGTGACAAACCCAGTCAGTTTGCTGTGGATTTGTGGTACAGATTGGATCAAAAGGCAGACAGATCCAGGCTCTGTGCTAAAACTGTTGAACCAGCAATACAGACACTTGGTGGACACATGGAAGGTGACCCGTGGACGAATGTGTCAATGTTGGATGCAGATCTGGATCAGAGGTGGATCCTGGATGCAGGACATTGGTCTGAAGTCTCCAGAGTGACCTTCAGGTCTGGTCTGTTTGTCAGGTGATCTGATGCCCGTACAGGTAAGTTGTGAACATGTAGTCTGATCTCAAACATGGTCTGTGGTTCTGTGCATTCCTTTTGTGGTATCCAGCAACCTGTTCCCATGCTGTGAGCAATATTTGTGTTGCAGCTCTTTGTGGAGCCTGGACCTCTGTACAGTACTGTTGCCACAGCTGAAAGAACTCCTCAGCAGCAAGTATGACAGGTGAGTGACAGGAGGCTTTGGGAAAAGGCAGATGTGTGGTGTGCATGTTGCCTTGGCATTGTTTTGGACCTGACCTGCAAGATTGAAATGTTTTGGTTTTAACCTTTATGCTGGTTGTTGTGACATAAGTCACGCCACTATGTCATGGCCGTCACTAGTTGTCGCGACTTAAGTCGCTCTCTAGGGTTAGTCTTGCGAACCTAGCTTCAATGACACACACAGATACAAAACTATGGCTCATTGGCAAACTAACTTGCATAAATGACTGAACAAGCTCCAGAACATGGATTTTCAGCATTTTAGCTTAGTTTATAGTTAGTAGCAGCTTGTAATGCATAGCGCAACTTGAATCGTCTGGCAAACAACAATGGCGGCGCCCACAAGAGAACATGATAGAATTAGGAACTTGTTTGAAGATGGTTTTGCTGATGCTGTTGTGGAAAAATCAGGTGAAGAAGAAGTTATGGACATTTTGAATGAACTGGGTGTGGTGGGTGATAGTTTTGATTTAGATCAAGCACCATGTAATCGTGATTTTGAGATTGACATGGGCAGTGACTGGATGAGTGCCTAAGGGTGAGGGGAATCTCAACATGCCATTCAGTGGGTAAGAAAAACTTAGTGTAGTGCTTCCAGATGATCCTAAACCTTTCAAACGTAAACAACGACAGTGTGGGCTAACTATTACATTTGTTGATAGTGATCATTTTTGTGTGTTTCTGTGTTATCAGCACGTGATTTCAATGTGAAAACTGAACTGTACCTTATTCATTCTTTCCTGGATTACCTGCATGGAAGACTGGTATAATCAACACTGACTTTCCTTTGAAAAAGGCTGTAACTTATTTCTGGATACTGTGGAACATCATAGACTGGATTATTTGTGAACAAGCTCTTGAGAATGACAAGCAGGATGTGCCACCTGTTTTCACCCATGATTTTCACATTCTAGACAAGAAAGCACCTAATCAAACACTCATAAGCACACCAGCTCTGTTTTACATTATTCTTTATTCAATTACTAACAATTTTTATTCTGCATGTCATGTTCAAATACTAACTGTTGAAAAGTTGTGCATATTATACAAATGTTACTATTTTTTTCAAACTTTCCTTCTGTTAATTCACCAGACAACATACTTGATAGTACATTGTTAAATAACCTGTGTAAGGGTTAAGTCTGCTCAGTATTAAACCAGATCCAACAGATGGTTGATCAGGTCAGTGTTGACACTATGTCTGCAATTCAGATTTGATCTTTTCAGAAATATATCCAACAAGCATGCATAATGCATATGATACAGCTGTAGAAGAGAGAGAATATATTATTATGTCTCTACTTTCACATTTGGCTGATATTTTTTGTTATCAGGTTGTGGGTTGTGTTGAGACTGGGCATAGTAGTGTTTGCCTCTCCTGTGGGTCCTCCTATGCCAACAATAATCACAAAAATAATTGAGGCACCTTGGAAATACGGTTTTGTGCTGTAAATGTCCTGGCCTGATGAAGTTTGTATGGAAGTGAAATTAAATCACCCTATCTCTCGATCAGATGACCCTTGAGAAAGACGCCTGGTCACAAGTGTAATGTATAATGAGACCACTGTTGATTTTATGGCTTTCTTGTGGTTGTGAAAAAAAAAAAAAAAAAGGTTTCAGATTTTGAAAATCAGAATGATGTGAAAGACAGTTGTGAAGATGATTTAGTGGGAGACCTTTTTCTCACTAGAAAAAAAAAAATGTTCGTGAAACGGATTTAACAGCTTTCAAAAGGAATAAGCAAGTAAGTTGCCTTTCGTGAAACACACAGGAAAATGAGAGTGTGGGAGTCTGGAAATAGAAAATTGGGATTTGTATGCATGTATTTATGTCATCGTGATTGTGTTGTAGAAGTGGATTGTCATATTGAGAAAACTGGGGTTTGCATGCATGTATCTGCTAACATTGTATTATGGAAGTGGATTGTATTGAAAATCAGGCTGCTGTCCTGAAAGAAGTTCATAGCCTTGATGTGGCACCACCTTTTTCTGTACTTTTCATGCCAGCCTGTCAGAAAGCACTTTCCAGCAGAAAGAACAACTCTGTTGTTGCTGTGGAGTGTAGAAGGTGGACACAGTGCCTGGGTAGATAGAGACCTTGGTTTTTTGATACATCTGGAAAGATTAGCTCGGTGACCACTTTAGGTCTGGAACACTACTCAGTGTGAGCCTGAAACCACAGACCCAGGGTTCCCTGGTATCCTGAGCAAGGGCTTTATCCACAGGGCTATCTTTCCCTTCAGTCGTGCATGTCCAGGAAACCTTGCCATGAACCAACACTGTCTAAGGGCCGATGTTCAGTACACATGTGACGGAAGTGGATTGTGTGTGACAGCTACGTGGTGACAGCAGGCCAGGCAGTAAAGCTGGTGATGCGGAATCTAGGACAGACCATCAAATCCAACATGGCCTCTGCCCCCAGCATTGGTGTGGACATCTCCCGCGAGGAAAGGTAAGGACACCGGGCTGAGCACTAGGCAACTGCAATGTGCTGTGACATTTTGCATACACACTTGGACACACACAGACGCACACAGACACACGCACAGACGCACACAGACACACGCACACACACACACAGCACACACAGCACACACAATGATTCACGTCAGACCTGTTCAGATATGTGTGTGTGTGTGTGTGTGTGTGCGCCTCAGCACACACAATGATTCATGTAAGACCTGTTCTGATGTGTGTGTGTGGGGCGCCTCAGCACACACAATGATTCATGTAAGACCTGTTCAGATGTATGTGTGTGTGTGTGTGTGTGTGCGCCTCAGCACACACAATGATTCATGTAAGACCTGTTCAGATGTGTGTGTTTGTGTGCGCCTCAGCACACACAATGATTCATGTAAGACCTGTTCAGATGTGTGTGTGTAGGAGTGTGTGTGTGCGCCTCAGCACACACAGTGATTCATGCAAGACCTGTTCAGATGTGTGTGTGTGTGTGAGGGCAAAGAGAAAGATAATCAGTACAGTAGATATGAGGGGTGGAGGACAGAGTAAACAATGACCTTGTTTCAGGTCATTGTTTCTATTAAGGAAGAACTTCCCTCTTCTTCCCATTCCCCCATCCCACCCTTCATGCTCACCCTTCCTTCCCCTGCCTCAATTCCATGGCTACATTTGCAAGGCATCACCCCCCCCCCCCCCCCCCAAAAAAAAAAAAGAAAAAAAATTTGATGTTTCTTTGAAAGGCCTTACTCTGAGTGTATTCCCTCCCTTTGATTGTTGGTGGCATGGTTTGCACCACTGTCATGTTCAACACAGCTAGGATATGCAGGAAAGTAACCACTTAAGTGACCAGCAGCAGTACAGTGTCTACTCTGGTAGGTTGCCTCATGGCAATCTGATAATGCTTGCTTCTTGTGAACTGTGGTGCTGGGGGCCGCAGCAGGACAAACCATGTTGTGTTAGTGCCTGAAGTGAGTGGCATTGGTAGTGTTCCACTCAAAAGAAAAATCACAGGTTTAGTACCTTTCACTGCTCAAGATCACATTCTGAAATTTGAGCAAAGAGGTGCATCGTTTATTATACTTGAGCTGTGCATGCGAGCAGCATTTAGGCATAGGAGGTCTGGGAACAAAAGGTTTCTTTTCACACTGATTGTCAAGGGTCTTCTCATACCCATTGTTAGTGAAAGGATTGCCAACTAGATCTGTGTTTTTCATCTGCTCGACATGACAAGGAATCACATTGTTTGAATATTTGAGTTAACTTTCTTATTGTTCTTTTTTGTGCTCACACGAGATACAGGCCATAGTTCATTGTGCTTCCACTCCCCATGAGCAGGAATATCTGTTACATTCGGAGACAGAAGGTTTGTATCTCCACAAATTGATACGATGGGGAACTCTTACAGGAGTAATACCACATGGAACATTGAGTTGAAAAAAAACAAACAAACCGAACTGATGATGCTCATTGAAAGTTTTTTTTTTTTTAAAGGCAAACTGATGATGTTGAACGAGGCATTTTTTTCCCTTATTCCCCCCTCTCGTCTCCTTGTCTCCATCTCCTTCACATCTTGGAATGTAAATCAACAAAATGAAACGGGGAAAATGATCAGTTGTCATGAATGTCTCTGGAAAAATTTGCGTAGAAAATAATGACGTGGTGTAAATGTTTCCTTCTTCAAAGGTCCATCTTACTTCAAGACATTGCATCGTCCTTGAATCATGGTCGTCATGAGCAGCTTCTGCGACCCTCAACCCCCCCCCCCCCCCCCCCCCCCCCCCTTCCCTCAGCTCTGCTGTCCCATGCAATGTCGGTGACATTTGTAACTCCAGTTCTACTGCCCCATGAATTGTCCGTGGTATTTTTTTTTTTCCAAAAAAACGTAACTGCCCCTTGCAGTGTCAGCAGTTCTTTTTTCCCAACCTGTACTGCCCCATGCAGTGTTGGTGGTCTCCCCTTTGCCCCCCCCCCCCCCCCCCTTCCAAATTTTACTACCTCAGTCAGTGTCAGTGGCATTTTCCCCCAAACTTTACTGCCATAAGCAGTGTTAGCGCCCCACTCCCACACCCGTCCCTCTACTTTACTGCCCCATGCACTGTCCATGATATTTCCCTGCCCCCAACTTTACTCCCCTATGCAGTTCCAGTGGCATCCCCCCAAACCCACCCCCTCCCCCCAACTTTACTGCCATATGCAATGTTAGTGGCATTTTTTTCCCCCAATTCTACTGCCCCATGCAATGTCTGTGGCATTTTTTCCCCTATAAAGCCCAGTGCAATGTCAGTGGCATATTACCCATGCCACTCATCCTGACATCTTAAGAGGGCCACATCCCAATACATTGTGTGAGCATATGTACCTGATTCTGTGTGTTGTGCTGGCTTTGGTGCTTTGTATTCATTGAAGAAGCCTCTGCTCTGTTATTGTCATGATGGTTAGGTTTGTTGATATTAGTATCAAGTTACGATGGATCTTTGTGTTCAGGCAGAAGAAGTGTGCCCGCTGTTACACGGTGTTGATGGACATCCGCAGTATGATGGAGAAGCGGACCAGCGCCACGGGCCCTTTGGCTGGCCTGTACAAAGAGATACTGCTGCTCATCTCTACACTGGACTAGCCCTGCTGTGTATGTGTCCGATAAGTCGCCTCAAACCCCAGCCCATGGTGTCTCAGTCAGGATGTCACTCTGAGAGTCTTTCTTTGCAGCAAGATCATGTGGGATCACCGATTAAATGTGGGGGTTCCATGCTGAGCCTCTGTGTTCTAGTGGAGGCTGCCTACAAGAGCTGTGTACATGTAAGTGAAGTGAATGTATGTGGGAAGTTGTGATTGTCTGAAAAATGAGTGCAGTGTAGTTCGAAGGTGAAATAAAGAGAGAAAGATGTGATACTGAAAGACCACATTCTTGGAAACGGCCAGACAGAGTGGGACGACATGATGGCCTGATTGGTGGAGCTGAGGAGAACTGTGAGGGAAAAGTTTGAGGTTGTGAGGCCATGGTGACCATGGACACCAACAGCAACAGTCTGGAAAGACCATGCCACATGGCAGACAGCACTCGACGCCTCCCTCACATGCTTTCATCACAGATCACTGTTATTCACAGAGGATTATCATTCATCTCAGCCATGATAACGATGGATTTCTGTGGCTCATGCTATGTGGGTATGCTGCTAGAATCACATCATATCCAGATGTCTGACACCAGTGGGCAGAGAGGTGGGCTTACATGTGTGATAATTCAGGCCATGCGTCATGACTTTCAGTGGAATACAGCATGGGAGTGGAAAATACGGGAACAACCAATGAAAGAGTTGTGTGTTTGAATGAAATGATCCTTAGTATTGTGAACAAAGCACATTGACATATCATTCTTTCAGATGATGCCAGTGGTAAGAACATCGTAATGACTTACATATGCTGACAGCAGAGACTCAGCTGGGAACACTGTGTTCCTTCCTTGCAGTATGCACTGTCTGTCTGGCGCTGAGAATATGTCCCACAGGGAAAACCGATAAATATGTTCAAGTGCTGGTGGAGCCATTCATGCCACCTTGAGGTGGCTCATGTGTGTATGTCTCTCTTCCCACTGAACAATGCAAACGGTGCTGGGTAGACCTAAAGGAGAGAGGAGAACACTCTTTCTTGGTTGTTGTTTTTTTTTTTTATATATACATATATATATATAAACATGTTTACATCTACATGGGACTGTTCCCTCCAGTTTTGTCATTTAGAAAACATCCTCCTCACATTCTTCGCTTGGGAGATCCTGTCAGGAATGTGCGTGTCCGGGCTTGTTCTGCTTTTTAATGAATTGAATGTTCCCTCTCAATTGATCTTTTTTACATTTAGCTATCTTCATGCATATGTGGTTGTGCTGAAAATGTGTTCCCCTGTTCCCGCTCAGTTCTTTTCTTTGATTGATGTGTATGTGTCGTGTACATGCAGGAGAGAGCATCATGATGAATAACAGTGCATTTATTTTGATGTGTTCTTGTGTTTCTTTCTGTTCTGTGTCTGAATTCATTCAGTCTGGTATGTACCTAAGATCAGTCATTATTTGAATTTTCCTTTTTTTACTGTGAAGAGCATTATACATGTAGGTGTTCAGGAAAAGTGGATAAATTGGAGTGATGACAGTTGCATTGAACTGGCTGTTATGGTCAGTGTACAGACCAGGTGGAGTCGAAACTGTGTTCTGTGTGCACCATATGTAATGGGTTTGGAGACTGTACAGAGCTGTGTTCTGTGTGCCCTCTATTTAAGTGTGAAATAAGTGTGTTCAGATTCCAGTTCTCTGTGCATTGAACTGGATGATGAAATGGAAGTAACTGCATGAAGTTGTGGATAGTAATAGCACAGCTGTGGACTATAATCTTGTCACCTGACTCGGTGCCACTGCTGAAGTGTCACATGCCCTCCCCCTGGTCATCAGTTAGTTTCAGCAGCATGTAGTAAAGTGTGTCCACTGCCCTAGCTGCTTATTCACTGAACCACTGAGTGGTACGCTTGCACACACCATGTCTCCTTATTATATCAGATACTGACTTTGAAGTTTGGAAAAACGCTTGCTGACAGAATGCCTTGAAAAGTAAGCTTTGTGAATAGTTTTGTTGGAATTGGGGCTGTGCATGTTTACCTTATTACCCTGTCCCCCTCTTCCGTTAGCTTTGAGTTGTTGTGTTAAGATCTGATTTGAATGTCCATGTTTATTCTGTGTTTTTTTTATGTTTGAATGTGTGCACCTGTGTGTGTGTAGACCGTGTAAGATCCTGCGTGGGATATTGTTAGTCTTTCAGTGAGATAGAGCAACACACAAATGAACAAATTAGGGTTTCATGTCTGTCCTGTGGTTCTGTAACTTAACTTGCAAGTTGGTGTGATAATGAGTCTTTGTAGTTTGTTGTTTGTATTGCTATTCAGAAACCACATAGTAAATGTGCATGAACATGCTTGCACAGTCTTCTTTGTATTATTGGAGAAGCAGTGCAGTCATCTTTGTCAAGTCTGTTTATGGCAGCACAGTGCTGATTGCAGGTATTGTATCTATAATTCTATCATTCCAAAAGACTTTTTAAAGATTTCTTGTATTTGTTTCATACAATGATCCAAGAGTGCACTTTACAGAATGTGATGTTTTCAATAAGAAGTTGGCCACCTGGACAGTCTTTCTTCTATTTCTTTTTTTTGCCCATTAAGTTAACGAATTTTTTAAGCTTGAATTGCAAATGTTGTTTTGAGCATTCAGGTAGCGGTATTGTTACGGCCATAACAAGAAGTCAACTTTTTGTCCACTGTACTGGACTCTGAATTGAGAAGCATGAGTTGTTTGCAATTGTGTTTTTTCAAATGAATCATTACATGCGATAAGCACAGGACTAGTTCAGTGCTGAAACAAACGATTTAGAACAAAGAAATACAGTGTTTTAAGGTAAGAGTTTACAGTGAAACTTGGCCATTGGCATCCATTCTGTGTTTTGTTCTATCCAAGATCAAGATGTCTGTTAAATGTGTGTTAGTTTGGCCTGCCTTCTCTGCACTTTTTCTTTAAGCAGCCATCTGCTTTTCATTCTTTGATTGTATTTCATGATAAATGTATTCTTGATTCAAGCATCAATTCTTACAACAGCTGCAATATAAAAGGGGGATTATGAAGAAGGCTGTGTGATGGGGAGAGATGTGTAATATCTCGTTTGCAAGATTTGTGTTCGTATCAGAACCAAGTGCACGTCTGTTGGTATGCATGCATGTCCATGTGCACACAGCTTGAATGAGAACTGAATCATTTGGTGAGTGTTTGAATGGCAGATTGATGTTCAGTGTAGCTTTTCCTACAAAGGAAATCATTGGAAACCATGACACTGGCACCTCAAAAAGCTAAAGTAACGGACACATCTCCTTACCTTACGCCCAGAAAAGCTGACAGCATTTTGACAGTTTTTTGCATGGTTCAGTTGGTCCTCCTGTCCATTGGTACCACTCCCGTAACTCCTACCTTTTTTTTTTAATTCCATGTTCACACACATTAAGGCTTTCCAACCTGATTGTAAAAAAAATGAAGGAAGATACGCTATTCTAGATGAAAACCTTCGAATTATAATTGTGTAAGTCTAGTGTTTTAGCATTGTCACTCACATGTTGTATTTTTATCATTATGATGTATTTCAAAGTTTTTTTGTTTGTGTTACATCTGTAAAAGACACCTGAAGAGCACCCTCATGTTACCAGCAGGTTCTCTCCTGACAGGCACTTCATTGTTTTCTCAAGGACAGACCCTCACCTATCATAGTGTATGCAACATCTGCATCTCAGCTTGTTATCTGTCGTGTCTCTTCACTTGCATCAGCAGCATGTTGCCAGTGTTTACCATTGTATTCATCATGGTCTGTGGGTCCAAATTTGAGCAGCTTGTGTGATTGTCTCCCTTGTTTTGGGTGATTTCTCCCTTAAAAAGACAAGAAAACCAACTGAATAAATGCCATTTACGATGATATTCATGTTCTATGCAAATTTGCTATGTTTCTGGCTTTTTTTTGTAGACCAAGCTGTAATAACGATAAACAAAAATCTTTTGGTGTCATATAGTGTACCATGTCAAACGGATAGCAAGCTATTGCCAATTTACCGCCTCTGGCCAAATTTCATGGCTAACTTTGTTACTAAGAAGGCTGCAGATCCTCTCAACACTTGTGGTATTGGAAACTCATGATAGTAAAGCACAGAGGATTTATATGAGTGACATTCATTCTTTCAGCTTATTCAAGCCAATAAGATTTGTAGTCATCATGTTCTTCACTCTTGTTTGAAATATTTTCAGAAGTTACAACAGTTTTCCTCTGTATTAACATTTTTCACATCAGTTTTAGCCACCACACTGATTTCAGCTATGCAGATGTTCAAATTCTTAAAGGTGTGTGCTGCAATTATTCTTATTTACATATCGAGACTGTTGTAATCGACAACTGTGAAACTGTTGTTTAATTGACAACTATTTAGAACTGCCTACCAAATCTGTACCGTGTTTAAGTAGTCTTGGTCTGCTTCAACAGTTTGTATATTGTCTTGAATTCCATGCAGCAAACTGCATTTTAAGTCATTCTTTGTTGTGCTGTGTTTCCCGAGGCATAGCAATCTTCTCATTTGAAATTTTTACTCCAGCAATCGCCAATTTGCATGATTTTGTTCTTTTTTTTTTATTGTCATCACTTGCAAAAACATGTTAGGTTTTCATAATTACTGAAGAGGCAGCTGTGGACATTATGCATGGCATTTGATCCGAATTTCAAACTGAAGAAAACTTGACAGAAGCTACTTTTATTTTTAGATGGCTTGTTACTGCAGAGAATTTTAGAATAAGTCTGGAATGTTACATACCACATGGCAGTATGATTTGACAGTGGACTTTGTATAGTACAGTTAGAGGTCTGTGAGTAGATGCACTGTGGCATGCCTCATGCAATGGCTAGTGCCTTCTAGTGTTGTAGTGCCCCTGTGGGGACACTGGGGTTTCATTCCCAACCATCGGAGGGTCTGCGCTGGTAATACCCACTTTTCTGTCACTCTTTTTAACTCTGCCTCTTTTATATTTGTCTTTCCCTACAGTTGTCCGCTTTTTTAGAATTGCTTTTTTTTGTCTGATTTTGTTGCCCATTCTTTTTGCTAGACAGTCTTTCACATATGTTTTTCTTTGATCATGTTATATAAGATGCCAACTTTTCTGTTGTAATCCGGAGACTGGGTAGATGAATTGTACACACTGCCCCATTCCTACTGTGTCTGTTTCCGTAATTGAGGTTTTTTTACTCTTCATTTAAAAAAGTTTCATTCATTTTTTCCACAGTTTTATAAATTAGAGGTAAAAAAAATAAAGCTTGTTCAAGTTTTGTCCTTCCAAAATAAGTGTTGAAAGTTAGGCTGCCATGTTGTTAATTGATAGGTTATTGTATTGGCTGGTTGTTTCTTTTCCAGGACAGGATTCCATCCATCCCACCCCCATCCCCCATCTCCACTGGGGTGACAGCCTTGAAAAGGCCCTGTGTGGTCGTCTGTGCTATAATGTTAAAACTGAAACTGAAAAGTGGTAGTCGGTTTGGTTCTTTCCCTCTGGGTGTCTGTCTCTGTGACTGCCACTTCTGGACAAGTGTTTGGCTGTGAAACTTGTTGATAATTCCCTCTCTGTTTAATGCCTTTATGTTTAAAACTTCATCATTGAAGTATTTTCTTCGGAAGTGTTACGTAATAAATTGATATAATGTTGTATTTGTTCATTATGATCAAGAGCATACTGTCTCATTTTAATGTACAACTCCTCTGTTGAATTTGAAACCCCATGAAAGAACAGGAGCAATACATTCTTGAATGCTTGGATTGTTCAGTGGCCATAAAACAACAGAAGAGAAAGTAATATAACAGTGAATTTATGTTCTACAAGTACAAGACCAGGGGAAAAAAAACCAAATAGTTAGAGATCAGGCACGTGCCAGTGACAATGCTCTGTGTTGAAGATGTCAGTTGTAAAGTGTGGAATCATAATGGTTGTGGTGTGGAATCATAGTGGTTGTTAATTTTCTATTTCTTATAAATACCGTACAGCCAGCTTTGCGGGGGGGTTCAGTGGAGCTGAAAGGGGAAGGGAGGTGAAGTGAGGGATTGGTGGGGATTAACACCTTGCATTTAATCAGGTGTCACCTTTGTACTTGTCAGGGGTTGAGTACATTGTGGACTGTCGGGTGATTCTAATTTACCTGGATGTGAAAAAAAAAAATTTACATGGAACAATTTATATGGAGTGGTTATCATTCTTATATCATTGGAGGGGGTTAGGGAGGGAGGTTGGGGAAGGGAAGAATGCAGTGATTAAAGCCCTTGCTCCTAAAACCCCAGGTGAATAGTAAAACTTTTCTCCCAAATGAAGAAAAGACCTTGACTTTTTTGGTTGTGTAGAAATGTATGGCATACACTCTTGTTTGCCTTGAAGTTGTCACATTATAATGTATTTTGACTCTTGTCCCATAAGCCAGTTGCTGGCAGCTGGAAGCTTTACAAAGTCAAGTGTTACCTGCACTGACGTGTGTATAAAATTCAGTCCTTTAACTCAAGGGAAGCAGGCTATAACCTTCAGTTTTTCTCCTCTCCTCCTTGTACACAAACTCCAGCTCTGTTCTAACATCTTTCTCTCCCTCATTGTCTCTGCATTTTGTACCATGTGAGAGAAAGAAATGAGTGTTGAAGTGAGAAGCAGCCGCAGAAGCAACAAGGTGGAGAAACAACGTTTTAATCCATCACCGTCCATCTCTGGTTTGTGCCTTTCACTGTCATCAGCAATGAGCACCAACCCCTGGCACCATGGCAGCAGAGGGGTCAACTCTACAGTAATGTAAAATCTCTTGTCATCACTGCCCATAATGGTCGTCCATTGTCATTAATATGCATGTTAGTGCACGTAGCGGGTCGTGTATGTTAGGAGTGTCCATGTCATTTGTAACTGTGGATGTGACCGAGTCTTTCGTCGAACATTTTTGACCATCTGTGACTTTCTACAGAAATGAGACTAACCATTCCTTTCTTATATTATTCTTGAATGATCCTTATTCAACCAAGAATCAATTTGTGTGTGTTAAAGAATTCCCATATGGATGAAGGTATCAGTCTGACTTGAAATCTGGTCTGAAAAAAAAGAGGAACAATTTTCCTGTTGTGAAACATACATGATTATGTTGCCTGTGGATGTCGGTTTTCCTTGTTTGTCACATGACTTGTGGCTGACAAAATGTCAGAGACTTTCTGAAGTTATCACAGCATTAAGTCAGAACAGCAGTCTAATTAATCAAGTCAGTGTAAGCTCAGTATTAAAGATGCTGGTCACCTATTCCACTGCAGTGGTTAGCAGCAGAGAGGTCTGGAAGGTCAAGAGCTTGATGTCTATTATGGGTGAGATTTTTCAACCCCAACCAATGACTATCAAAGTTGAGTGTGAACATTGTGACCACGCAGTCATGCTTCAACAAAGTGAACTTGTGACCATGTCAGCAGGTGACAGTATCTGTAGGGTCTGGTTGATGTGTGGATATCAGAAAGGGAAGTATAGTGGGAAACCCGGTAATGGAGCCTCAAACCAAAAATGAAAGTTCATAATGTCATCTTTTTCATCGTTGATAGTAATAGAGTGAGAAAGCTGTGGCCGTTTAAGGTTACATTCTCTGCTTTTTGGTGACCTCAGTTTGAATCTCCCCTTCAGGCCTTGTCCATGACTGTGGTGAGTGTATTCTGACACTGAAGGCTTTCTCAGCCTGATGACGCTTACACTGCCATCAGACCAGCCTTGATGTGGCTGAATGGGGTTATAAACAGTTTACTAGCCTGTCTTTTTAGTCCAACATAACATAAACAGTTCACAGTATTCGAGCAGCCCACATCACCTCGGTCACCTGGGTTGACATGGCCTTTAGGAAGCATGATCAAAACAGATGGGATCATCTGACCAGAAAGAAAGAGCCCTGAAGAGCTCACTGCTGAAACATTGAGAGCAATGCTGCCAGCATGTCTGTCCTGATGAAGCAAACGCCAGTATTCCTCCTATTCTCGCCTGCTAAGTCCACGCCAACTCTGCACAGTTGACACATCCATAGATTTGACCTTATGACCAAGGGACCACTGTCACCAGTGCTGTGGTTATCTAATGAACTCTGCTGTATGATGAACATTTTATCACCTTTGTTGTTTCTTCCTGCTCAAATGGTTCCCACTCTTGTCCCTCTCTCATAGATGTTATGCCCAAGGGATAATGAAGGATTAGGTCTATGAAACATTGAAAGTAAGGTAAGTAGTAATGTGTGATCATTTGCACTCCCATTTCCAGCTCTGTGTGAGTGACTGTGTGTAATTTATATTGATGGAGGAAATTCAGCTGACTAATGGAACGCTGCGCACAGTGGCTGCAATACAGATGTTGCTGTCCGTGAAAATGATTTCCTGGCAGTTGTCTTGGCAACTGATGTTAGGTGATTGTTCGTTTTTTCCCCCTTTCCATCATGATCTCTGCTGGTACAAGTGCGAGAATTTGGACAGGGTGGAAGGGGAGAGTGGTGCGGGCAGAGGGGAGAGTGGTGAAGAATGAATGTGGAACAAAGCATTTCCATTGGGTAATGTCTCTGGCATGCACCATCTGTCGTCTGCTGTGTGTGCAAACTCTTGTAGAATGGATTGCTCTGAGCAGTGACAATAAACTTTGACTTTCTGTTCCAGATGGACTCGCAGTCCTGCAGCTCACTGTCTGTATGGTGGAGAATGTGGGGCTTTGATTTGCTTTCCAGTCATTGATTACCCTGACAACAAAACACCTCTCTCTCTCTCTCTCTCTCTCTGACTCTCTCTCTCTCTCTCTTCGCACTGACACTTGTATACAGTAACACACACTCTTGATGTTTGCAAGTATATGCCCATGAACTGGTGTGCACGCACAAGAGAGCAAAACTTTTCAAGTTTGTAATCCAAAAATAATTTAATTGTTTTTATAGAATATAAAGAATTTGTTAACATTTTTTTTTCACAATGGCATATTTTAACTTGCAAATTGAATATGCATATCAAAGAAATAAGTATCAAGTACATTCAAGTCACAATCCATGACAAACAAGACGACCATTATTCTCTGAATAAGATATAACACCCAATCATTTTCTTTCTCGCACAAACTCTGAGGAAATGAACAAGAGGCCACTGTCATAAATTGAAATTATCTTCCATACAACCAAAAACGCTGAGGCAGAGCTCATGCATGTGTAGTTCACCAATATCAAGACATGATTAGTCCACAAGATGAGAATCCTATGCATATCTTGAAATAGAAGATTGCACACCAAACATCATTTTGTTTCTACACACCTGTAGGAGTGCAGAAAAAAAAATCACTCGATTTGAAAAAAAAAAAAAGCCTGTAAATCCTGGTTACCAATCGGTCAGTGTACTTTGAATAAGCATACTATTCCAAGCACTGAATACATAGCATACAGGTAAGTGCATTATTATCCCATGTACAGAGACAATAACGCCTTCAGCTGACAAAAAAAAAAAAGAAAGAAAAAAAAAAAACTGTGCAGAGAATTCGACTTAACAGCCAATGTTTTAAACAATCATAATACACGTTTGTAAAAGTGTTGGATTTGATTGTTTACTAATGCACCGAGGGTAAGAAGGAAGAGGGAACAAAACAGAAGTTATGAACAGAGGTTGGTTCAAACAATGCTGAATTGCAAGAAAGTGCCTACTATATATTCAACTCCAAGCATACATAATTCCACATCATGTGCGTGCACGCACACACACACACACACACACACACACACACACACACACACACCTGTCCCCCACCTTCTCAGTTGAATATACATCTTCCCAACTAAATATTGCACATTCTTTGACTAGAGTTTTGTTCTTAATGGTCAAGGCTTTTAGTGTCTTATTCTCTGTGCCCCCAAGTGGAATCACGCCCAATGTTACCATCAACAGCAACTAGCAAAAACACTGTCGTCTCAGCAAAGAAGACAAATACAGAACCCTCGAGAGAAAAAAAAAAGTGGACAGCCTTGGAAACAGGTATTTTTGAAAATGACCATGAGCAGCACACACCTTTCGGACCATAAGATCTCGCTCTCAAGCACAAGGAATGCATAGAGAGAAAAGTTGTGTATGTATGTGTGTGTGCTTGCTTGTCCGTGTATGAATAGACCACTCGGTATACAAAGTAACGCTTTGCAAAACGGTCCTTCAGTGCACTTGCTACCGCATGAACATACATGTATTCAAACTGACTGACTATACTGGTGCATTACACACACACACACACACACACACACACGTGCGCGCGAAAACGTGTGCATGTTAAAGCTTATAAACTGCAAATAAGCGAAGAAAATGGAACATAACAAAACGCTTACCTTCCAAACTTCACCAACAGAAGTTGAAGGGTATGACTAAACTACGAGTCTTGAGAAAAAATTGTGTTACTGAATACGTTTTTCCTTCTTAATAAGAAAAAATAGTTACAATATTTGATTAATTCCATGAATACCTATTTAAAAAATATGTTTCGGTACATCAAACTGTTAACTGAATTTTTCCTCTCGCTCAAAAACAACTTACTTTATACAAAAAAAACAAAAAAAAAAAAAAAAAGGCTTGACTGCTGTTTAAAAAAAAAAAAAAAAAAAAAACTATGTGGCGGGATGGGGGGGAGGTAGAAGAAACGAAAGAAAAAGAGAAGTAAGTCCTCAAAACCCTTGGGAACACCTTAATACCAGGCAAATAAAGGTTAAGTCTTCAGTAAATTCATCGAACAACTGTGCCTGCAGATCGAAAACAGTTGGAGCAAGACATGGCATTGCAGCCAAGCAAGCAAAGGACCGAAGAAAAACGCCCCGACCATCCAGGAATTCACAATAAGCCGAGTTTCTCGCCCAGGACCAGGCTCTAAGACTGCAAAGAGAAGACGCCGGGTGAACACTGGAATTCTTCCTCCCTTTCCCCCGCCCTCCTTCCCCCAAAGACTTTTGCTATGAGAAATGAACCAAAGACACGACGCTAATGAAGAGTTTTTGATTTAATTTGTCTTCGCTGAACAAACAGCATCTTTCTAACAATAACTTCGATAGTCGTGAACCTTCTCATGATACCTTCACGTTCGTGCAAGATGTATGAAAAAAAAAATGTTTAAAGTATGGACACGGGCGCACGTGCATTTGCCAGCTCTCTCTCTCTCTCTCTCTCTCTCTCTCTCTCTCTCTTCTCTGTCTCTTCTCTCTCTCTCTCTCTCTCTCTCTCTCTCTCTCTCTCTCTCTCACACACACACACACACACACACACACACACAAAGAACTAGTGACGTCTGTACATTGTTACTATTCTAACTGTCCCGCTGTTCATATCAGACGAACATCCAAGCGTGAGTGAGTGCATATACACGCTACAGACAAAACATTAATGCAGAGGACAAATGACGCACGTTTGATCTACTGTTCTTTAAAGGCACTGCCATCTGTAAGTGTGTGTGCGCTCTATTCTACCTTTTCACACACACACACACACACACACACACACACAACATTTTTTTTTCGGACTTACAAAAGCAATTTCAATCAAGTCTATACTGTTTCCTATACAGTAGGAGCAGACCGAAACTAAATTTACACAGCAGAAAGATGTCTTTGATGGAATTCATGCACCGCATTAATTATGATTAACCGTCGTGTTCAAAGGCAGCTGTGATGTCATTGGAATCGACTGATCACCCACCCAACTCCCCACCATTCCTCAACGACCATTGTCATCAATTTCACCGATCTTCATCAAACTGCACACACACACACACACACACACACACACACACACACACACACACACACACACACACACACACACGCACGCACGCTGTAACTTCCATCCGCCGAGTGGCTTCCACACAACTTCAACGATGATGTATACCTCAAGTCGTCCGCCGCTACGTTCAACACATGCACGCAGTTTCGTTTCTTTTCTTTTTTGAGCACAAATGGTTGGATAATTTCTCTGTAGCGTGTGTGCGCGAGGTCTGTACACCTGATTATGTAGACTGGTCAGACCCTCTCCCTGTCCGTCCTGGGCCCAACAAGGAGGGGCGGAGTCCAAGGTGACCTAGGATGTGGGGGGGGGGGGGGGGGGGGGGGTGTCAGTCCGCGTGAGAACGCCCTTCCCCTGGACTGGGAGGTGGCGTTTGATGAGAGGGGCCGCCCTGAAACACGCAAAAAAACAATCATTGTCAACAATGTGAATGGCCACGGTGACGCCATTGGCGTGGTCCACCGTCTGGTCCGGTCAACGTTGTCCACAGCTGTACCTGGATCCGCTGTGGCCATCATCGTCATTCAATCGATCGGCGGTTAAGGACGGAGCACGGCCTTTCCATGAGGCGTTAAATTCAGACTTCAAAGAAGACTTACTGTTCAACGCCCATCTTGCGCCGAATATGAGAAGATAACTGATTGCTCGTTCTTCGTTTTCATTATTCTGAATGTTGTTTATCTTACTTTAAGAAGATCTTAGAGGTCGAAACGCGTCCTGGTTTGTCTTGTAACTTGTTTGTCCTTATTTTTGGCGGACTCACTGAGAACTTTTCTTAAAACTTTACTGTTCCCCCGAACGAAAGAGACAAACAAATTACAAGACGAAGCACGACGCGTTTCGACCTCTTTGGCCTTTTTTTTCAGACAAGGCAAACAACATTCCAGACCATGAAAACGAAGAAGGAACAATCACGTGTGTTCTCAAACTGGGCGCAGAATGGGTGTGGAGGTCAAAAAGCATCGCGTTTCGTCTTGCAATTTGTCTCCTTCTTTCGGCGCGCCAGTAAATCTTCTTTTGAGTTTGTCTCATTTTTACGCCTGCAGTCACCTCCCTTTACAACCGACAATTTCAGGTGACGTGAAACAACCCTACATAACAAAGGAGCGCGTTGTGGACTTCCAGGATGTCACCCATCCCACCGCGCCCCACCCCCTTTCCCCCCAAGAGAGAAAGCTGATGGGCTTAACAAACACGTCGTGGCAGGCAAACTCGAACAAAATACAATAAAATACAATATACGAGCTCATATTTCTTGCCCCCTAGACCCAGAATATCTGTTCTTTTTGTCCTGTGAGTTTCTGAGGTCAGCCTCACAAATTAGCTTGGCAGACGTATATACACCGCGTGCTGTCGTTATTCGACATCACCAAACCCTCATTTTCTTTTTTTTTCTTTTTTTTTTAATCTCTCTCTCTCTTCTCTCTCTCTCTCTCTCTCTCTCTCTCTCTCTCTCTCTCTCTCTCTCTCTCTCTCAGGCTGCTTTTCTGTGTCTCAGGTCTGATTTAACAAGTACACTATATTCCGTGAACGAGGAGAATATTTGTATTTTTTGTTTTGTTTTGTCCGTTCGTTGAAGAGGTGAACAAAATTTACGACGAAGACAAATTACAAAAGAAGAAACGATACAACTGGAGAGCAAACCAAACCGAACAATGATAAAGTACAACATAACTCAGAGTCCTACACAGCATCAGAATGCACAGCACGATCCAAGAGGAAAAGTAATACATGGCTGATACAGCAGAACAAAGCATCACAATAATGTAATCTGATGCAACATAGGCCAGTCCAGTACAGAATAAAGCAGTGCAAAGCAACACAATTGCAATGCACAACACACACACACACACACACACACACACACACACACACACACACACACACACACACACACACACTCACACACACCACTGAAATGCACAACAAAACAATACCTTGTTATGTACAACAAAACATAATTGGGATGCTTAACACAGCACAACACAATACAACACACACACACACACACACACACACACACACACACACACACACACACACACACACACACACACACACACAATTTCAACGCACAACAAAACACACTATAATGAACAGCAACTGACAGACATGGTAATGTTCAAGAAAGCACACCATAATATGCAATAAAACAATAACACTTCGTATCAAACCCCCCGAAATTAATGTTAACAAAGCACTCTGCCTTGTACAACAAAACGAATTGTAATATATAACAACACACACTATAATGTACAACAAAACTCACAGTAATATACAACAAAACACAACAAAGCACATTGTAGCATACAACTAAAACATCGTAATACACACGAAACATATTGTATTGTACAGCAAAATATATTGTAAAGTGCGACAAAACACACTGTAACACACAACAAGATCATACAACATTGCAATGGACAACAAAGCAGCAGACAACCACTGTAACACACAACGAGATCATACAACATTGCAATGGAACAAGCAGCAGACAACACGTAACACACAACGAGATCATCAACATTGCCATGGACAACAAAGCAGCAGACAACACACTGTAACACACAACGAGATCATACAACATTGCCATGGACAACAAAGCACAGACAACACACGTAACACACAACGAATCAACACATTGCATGAAACAAAGCAACACTGTAAACACAACGAGATCATACAACATTGCAATGGACAACAAAGCAGCAGACAACACACCGTAACACACAACGAGATCATACAACATTGCCATGGACAACAAAGCAACACACTGTAACACACAACGAGATCATACAACATTGCAATGGACAACAAAGCAGCAGACAACACACCGTAACACACAACGAGATCATACAACATTGCCATGGACAACAAAGCAACACACTGTAACACACAACGAGATCATACAACATTGCAATGGAAACAAAGCACAGACAAACACCGTACACCACGAGACATAAACATGCATGGACAACAAGCACACACTGTAACACACAACGAGATCATACAACATTGCCATGGACAACAAAGCAACACACTGTAACACACAACAAGATCATACAACATTGCAATGGACAACAAAGCAGCAGACAACACACTGTACAACACACGAGATCATACAACATTGCAATGGACAACAAAGCAGCAGAAACACACTGTAACACACAACAAGATCATACAACATTGCAAAGGACAACAAGCAGCAAACACACTGTAACACACAACGAGATCATACAACATTGCATGGACAACAAAGCACAGTACAAGCTGCATACACGACAAAACAAGACCTGTGCACAACCACACATCACACCACCACATTACCCATTCATTCACATTCTTGACTAGCAGCCTTTCCACTACCCCTCCCTACCTCACAACGTCCTCAACCCCACCCCCCCCCCCCACCCACCCCTGCTGCCCCTTCCACTCCCTACCTCCAACCCTCACCCCCCCCCCACCCCCAACCCCCTGCCCTCATCCCCTACAATTTCAACTCGGAACTGATCTTCGAGCGAAGACGAGGAGGACGACAGATGCAACCCACTGCAAATCGTCTGTTCCCATCCTTAGCTACCGACCTCCCTCTCCTTCGATTAAAAAAAAAATGCTTTCACTTTCTTTCTTTCTTTTATTTTATTTCATATTTTTCATTTTTAATCAATTAATTTTTTTTTTCGGTCGTGATGGTGAGCAGCGTGGGGAGGAGGTAAGATGTAAACGCCAGAACTAGAGATAACACAGCTAACAATTATAAGAAAACAAAACAAAAACAAAAACAAACAACAACAAAAAACCGCCGACGACCGAAGAAGATACACAGGGGTACTTAAAGAGCAAAACGAAAGGAAGAGGGTGGGTTGGATTGGTAGAGTGGGGTGGGGTGAAGGTGTGTGAACCCACAGGTGAATGTTGAGCCCAATTTTGCCTATTAAAAAAAATCTACTAAAACAGACGGTATTTAATTGTACATACTGATAAATAAAAGGGACAGAGATGAAAAATAACAGACCAAGTGTAAACAGCCTAATTTCTGAATGTTTATTTCGGCTTCATTCTATTTAAAGTCCGCTTCATCTCTGATGCAGACGAAGAAATGTTACCTTCAATGCCAAGATGTCCAAAAGGTCACTTTCTCTCATCGTGCTCAGCCATTATTTCCCCTAGGCCACCAGACATTACATTGTCCTCCAGTAGGTAGAAAGACCGTCTTTTTTTTTTTTCTAATTCTCCCAAACAAAATGATTCAGTAGGAAAGAAAAGGGGAAAAAAACGAAAATATCACACACACACACACACACACACACACACACACACACACACACACACACACACACACACACACACGTGCGTGCGTGCGTGCGTCCGTGTGTGTGTGTGTGTGTGTGTGTGTGTGTGTGTGTGTGTGTGTGTGTGTGTGTGTGTGTGTTACAGCACGTGGACAAACATTAAATTGAAGGACAAACAGAGGTGATGTCTCGTTTGACGAGCTAACAAGACAGAAGCGGACGGGAATACCCCGTTTGCCTGTGGCCTGCCCACTGGACACAAAGACTGCGGGTCAACAACAAATTGACAGGGAAAGTCCCGTCTAATCCTATGGGCGGGCACGTGGCTTCTGCACCCGCCTTCTTTTATGGGGTGAGCAATACAGTACACTCAGATCAGCTCACACTCTGGCAGTTCACCACACACACACACACACACACACACACACACACACACACACGCACGCACGCACGCACCACACACACACACACACACACACACACACACACACACACGCATGCACGTACACACACACACACACACACACACACACACACACACACACACACACACACAGAGGACGCGTACGCATGTAAAAGTTCCAGTAGTCGTTGTTCAGACATCGCACACTGTTGTCTCTGTGGCGTCCACCACGCGCTTCACAGGAAGTCAGTGGTCAGAAGAGAAGAGAGATATGAAGAAGGAGGTGAAGGTGGGCGGAGAAGGGAGTGAGGATGACGGAGGAGGAGGACGAGAAGGCAAAAGAGCGTCAGACGAAGGAGCAGTAAGTGAAGGAGAAGAAGCAGGTTAAGGTGATGGAGGTGACGGAGAAGTTACAGGAGGAGGAACAGGAGAAGGTGGAGAAAAGGACTCAAGCTGGCTGGTCACATAGAACATAGCTGTGTGCTGAAGCCTCGGTCTGATAGATTCAGAATCCCTTTCCCTATCTCCCCATCCCGCCTCCTTTGCTTCGCTTCCCGTACCCCCTCCTCCTCACCCTCCCCCCCCCCTTCTCTTCGCTTCCCGCACCCCCCCCCCCCCCCAAAAAAAAAAAAAAAAAAAACCCTCTCTGCTTCCCTACCCGAGGGTAACACGCTTGGCGCTTTCACTATGTTCACCTTCAACACAATTTTATCATTACTAATTTTCCCCTCTCCCTTTTCTTCTCATCCCTCCCCATCTACAAGCAGTGGTTTCGGGCTAAACCTCGAGCACATTCGGGCCAGACTGACGATTTACTGGAAAGAAAACAAAAGAAAAGAAAAAAGAAAACGCGCTTCTTTCACTTAAACGCCCTAGAATGTTTATTCAAAGTCGGTATTGTGCCACCACTCTTTCGGCCTGCTGAAGGATGTGCAAAAGCAGAACCAGATTGCCTTGTCTGTGATTTTCGGGAAAAAAAAATACAACAACAAAAAAACTGAATAGTTTTCCGGTCCGTGCAAATACCAGGGAATTCAACAAGGCCAAGGAGACGCCATCCTCCAGCTAGTGCCCCCCCCCCCCCCCCCCCCAGCGCCACCATCACAAAGGGACATAACTAGCACAGCTTTGGGGGTCGGCTCGTTGTGCGCGTAGTACTTTCAGAGGGTGCACGATCAACTCCCCCGATAGCGCTTCGGGCCTCTCCGACACCTTGCTGAACAATGGCTAAAGTGCCGGGTGCTTGGGTGAAGTGGACACAGAGCCAACATCACCACCACGGTTGGCCCGGCGTCACCTGAATGGGGAAGAAGTAGTAATCACAAGGGTGCTTGGGAAACGAGGATCTTTTTTTTGTTTTTATGGATTCTCGGTTCGTTGTCAGAAGAGGTGACTGGGTGGAACTGGAAGGTGTCAGCATCACGCCATGAACCTGTGGACGTAACTGATATTACGATGGGGTTCTATTGTTAGGACGGCGGCATGGGTCACGTGACAACTAAGCATTGCCAGATCGGTCGACCCTGCTTTTCTTTCTGATTGCCAGCTTTTCTATGATGATGATAATGTTTTTGTTTTTGTTGTTGTTGTTGTCGTCGTTGTCGTCTCAGACTTCTGTACTTTCCAGATAATTTTGCCCGTCGAAATACCTGCTTTGTGGTGTCAAGCGAACAGATGAAAAGAAGAAAGAACAGAACCATTCGCAGAAGCCAAACTGGTGCAAAGATAGGGCCAAGGGTGAGTTGTAAGGCTTGGAATCTACGTCAGGCGGGGAGGTTGTGCATCCTCTCACAGATCGTTCGATAGAACGCGTGAGCGACATCATAGACGTACGTGTTTAGCTGGGAGATACCTAGATGGGAACGTCCACCGCACTTTTCACCACACAGACTGCGTCTTTGTTTGGGAGACAGCAAGATGGGACCATCGACTGCGCTCTTCGCCACAGAACTGTGTCTTTATCTGGGAAATATTTAAATGGAGAAATTTACATGCACTCTTCATCGACGTGTTTCTCTGATAGATATGTGGATGGGAACATCACCACATTCTCCACTACAGACCCACGTGTTTCTCTGACAGATATGTAGATGGGAACATCACCACATTCTCCACCACAGACCCACGTGTTTCTCTGACAGATATGCAGATGGAAACATTACCACAGACCCACATGTTTCTCTGACAGATATGTAGATGGGAACATCACCACATTCTCCACCACAGACCCACGTGTTTCTCTGACAGATATGTAGATGGGAACATCACCACATTCTCCACCACAGACCCACGTGTTTCTCTGACAGATATGTAGATGGGAACATCACCACATTCTCCACCACAGACCCACGTGTTTCTCTGATAGATATGTAGATGGGAACATCACCACATTCTCCACCACAGACCCACGTGTTTCTCTGATAGATATGTAGATGGGAACATCACCACATTCTCCACCACAGACCCACGTGTTTCTCTGACAGATATGTAGATGGGAACATCACCACATTCTCCACCACAGACCCACGTGTTTCTCTGACAGATATGTAGATGGGAACATCACCACATTCTCCACCACAGACCCACGTGTTTCTCTGATAGATATGTAGATGGGAACATCACCACATTCTCCACAAGACAGAAATATCTACTGCGCTTTTCATCACATACCTACGTGTTTCTGGAGATGTCTAGATAGGAATGTTTGGAAGGTGTCAAGACAGAAATATCTACTGCGCTTTTCATCACAGACCTACGTGTTTCTCTTTCAGATGTCTAGATGGGAAAATCCTGCTGCGTTCTTCACCCATGGGGGAAGGGGGAGGGGGGGGGGGGGGCGCTACGCGGGCTTGCAACAGCTGAATTACGGCTTTATCAGCCACCAATCGCATGGGAGTTTACTGAATTCAGCTAATCACGTAGCCCGACGCACATGAATC